>RPOG01000360.1:0-419889 GCA_008086565.1 Thalassoma bifasciatum | reverse complement strand
GGCTGCCTTCTTGATCCAAATGAGTTGTGCTATAAACAAGCCTGGTCCTCATCAATAATGGATCCCCACCGTAAAAACGTTTGTCGCCCCTGCTCTTCAGGAGCGCTCTGTCTGAGTTGACATTCTTCCAGAACAGTTATGTAACAGCAGGTTCAGAAACTTTTCAAGGGGAGGAGGAGGTCATGACTTTTACAGGAGAATGGCACAAATGTACGATGGTAGCCTCAAAAATGCCCTGTTTTAATAACCACAAATAAGTAAAGGTATTCCGTCATAATTTAAAGTGCCACTTAACAAATAAATGCTGTGTTGGAAACTTACAACACTATTAAATTAAGCAGAATTAGACAATGGGGTTGTTTGTAATTTGGTGAAGGGATCAAACTGGTTTCTTTTAAGTGTTTTCCTCTTATTGTGCACTTATTTGAAGTCACATTAGGCCTTTTTGAGATCATTTTGCAACTTTTTGATACTATAAACCACACTAAAACACATTTAACTCGTTTAACTTCATCCTGGTTAAAATCCTATCCAACAGGCCGACATTAATTCAGTCACATCAATAACGACACTTCGTCCACAGCTCTTCTGACTCGAGGCGTCCCCCAGGGTTCTGAGTTTGATCCTCTCCTGTTCATGACACACCTGCTCCATCACTGCAACACCAACCATCAACATGCTCTTTATGTTGTGTATCAATAGTGGATGTCACCTGATAAGTTGACCACTTTTAGGTCTTTAGGGTTTGATATTTCAGCTTTCACCCTCTTATTTTCTCAGTTTTTTTTTTTAAGTGATCATATTTGGTGGTTAGGGCTGGGCAATCAATTGCAAATTGGATAAAACTGCAATAAGGTCTGCTTTAATATACTGATCACTGGGGTCTGAAATGTCCAGTAATTGATTAAAAAAATGACAGAACTAAGTATTATTCTTTGCAAATTTAAAACAACCCATATAATCTTTTACAACTGTATTATATGCTTTAACTTTCTCAAATATGAATCTAGTTCAAATTAAATGCAGCATATAAAACTGTCTGAACAGGCACATGTTGATTGATTCACTCGATCTCGTGACTGCACAGTCACTGTTACTTAAGTTCCCTCACTTCAACCTGCAGAAACACAAACTTGCAGTCAGTATTGGAAACCTCACAAAGACAGTTCAAAAGGAACCCAATCACATCAAGAACATCTTACAGCCACTAGAATGAAGAAATTTAAATTCTTTTTAAGGAAAACAAACAATGAAGGATTCATTCCTTTTTCCCCTTGGTAACATAAAAATCACATTTGAAAGCATGGGTGATCACAGATGGAGGCAGTGGTTGAAAACTCGCTTTCAAGTGCTTTCTTTGGAGCCAAAACAAATGCTGAAGTGCCTTCCCGGTTAGTGAACCACACTTATCTGCCCCTTTGGCTGGTTAAAACATAATAAACTGACCTCCTGGGAGCCAAAACACACACTTAAGTGCCCTCCTGGGAGCAAGAAATATTTGGAAAAATTTGCCTCTTTGGAGCCTTCTTTGGAGCATTTGCCATTCTCTTCCTTCACTCTTACTCTTCAAAATGTTTGTGGACACCAGTGGTTGTGACAGTTAGTGAGCAGGTCCTGAAACTTGGAGGTGAGTGATGTCATTGCAAAGCCAATGAAGCCGTATATTATTGCTGAGACAATAATTCTAAAAAGAAAATGTCTTTGGGGTGGCTGGAAAAACTGTGATGTAAAAATGGGGTCATGGCTGAAATAAGGTTGAGAAACACTTGTCTAACTCCCCTAAGTATCCTACACTTGTATGGGGGGCCTGTGTCACCCCTGGACCCCTCTGCTCCGCCTTTATTTTACACGTACTTGTCAAGTTAAATGCTCCTGACAGGAAGGATGGGATTCTTCAGATGAAAGTGACAATGCTGGACCCCTATCAGCTGTTCTGCAGACCTGCCTGTCTGGACCTCAGCCTTCCTGCAGGTCTGTGATATTTTGATGGGGCACACGGGGTCTGCGGGGTAACAAGCCCCCATAGAGATGTCACTGCTGATTACCGCTCGATCTGCCGCCCTGCGACTTTCATTAAACGATGGGGAGGAGGCTGGAGTACTTTCATCCCACCATTATGCTCAATCTGCTGCCTGGGACGCTGACCTTTCCACCAGCGTTGGTTTGTGGGTAAATGCTGATTAGTGCAGTGGTACTGAGAGGGATGTGACAGTGATGAGCTGGCAGGTGTGAATGGAGCTTTCAGATGTGTGATCACAGGACGAGTGCAGGTGTAGTGTTATGTAATAACACATAATGCTGGATTGTGCTGACTGCAGTCTCTTAAAATAGTCACTATGCACCAAAACTGATCAGGTCCTGTCAGAGTGGGGAGGGGGTAGAGTACTCTTCACTGTACAGAATTATACTGTAAAAAGATGTGTTTACAGTATTTTAAGAGGGAGAATTGTGTGTGTGTGTGTGTGTGTGTGTGTGTGTGTGTGTGTCTCCACATTTCAAAGATGGATTTAAAATCACAAAACTGGATGTTCACCCTAAAGATTTTCGAAATGCTACCTGTTTATATGTTGCTGAAATGATGAAGTCACAATATCTCCACATAAAATGTTAGAGGCGTGGGCCTCAAACACCAAAGACTACTCTCAAAAAGGCCTCCAGTGGAGTAGCCAATCAGAGAGATGGGGTAGCGCGGGGCCTTAAAGAGACAGCAGCAAAAACAAAATTTCTCAGACCGAAGCTGAAATAAGGGTTTCCAAAAACACCAGTTGAGTGAAATCACTAGATCACTAGAGGCACCACACGAGGTGATCTTATAATTCTATTTAGGAGGAGCACTTTTGGTCAGAAATCCTTTTTGGTCCGAGCAAAACAAAACTGGAATTTACTGCCAAACATGATCAAAGCTATTCACAGATTTTCCACTGATACAACACACGTCAAAACATGGCTTGTTGACAGCTATAACTGTACACATTAACCCCTGTCGTATAGTTTATGTGTGTTTGATGTAACATAGTTGCTGCTGCTGCTTGTCTCCATGTAATGAATGAGCTGTAAATGTGTCCCCTACGGTTATTTTGCCCTGTTCTCCCAGTATTGTCTTGATTGCATGATCTGCTTTGATGTGCTCTGGTTGTGTCCGTTTCAACCATGTGTCATGTTGTACGCCGCCCATAGCCATGCTGCAGTTATAACTGCAATGTTTTTACTGTACTTGAAATTTTAACAATTGTATTTTAGGTTGCATGGTGTTGACTGGCCGAGAACTAAAGCTGGAAATTGGCCAATTAAAAGCAAAAGCTGCCTCTTTTACTGTGCAGTAAATTAAAGGTGAACAGCTGTAAATGATTCAACCCTACACTGTTAAATGTAACTTGTTTCAACATTGAAATATGATTTTAAGGGCTGCCTTAAAATATGATGTTATATCAAGAAACAAATTTTGTTTTTCTAACACCAGCAGAAGGCATCTTGATTCAAAAAGATGTCACTTGTCAACCTTTGTCCTAGTTTGGTTGATTTAGACTTGTTATGTAACTTAACTTCTTCAGGTAGTTGTTTGAAAGCTTGACAGCTGATGCTTTACTAAACAGCTGTGAGGGGCTAAGGCGATTGTCAAGTCGACACATATTACTAATTTGTTTCGACAGAATTTCAAGTTAAAATTTATTTTGTAGTTTAGAAAATGCCGATTGACAATTAAGTGACACAACAACTTCAGTAATCTTTTGTCATATTGACGTAGCATAATTTGCTAGAATAACAAATGTGAAACTCATTTTTACAGTGTGCTGTTTACAGCCAGGGAAACACAATACCTCTTCTATAATGAAAACTTTCTTAGTTATAAATTGAGAACATGCGTCATTAAAGATAAAATGTGTACAAATTGGAACATTTAACAACATTGTTCAACCTTTTCTCTCTTCCCACTCTGGTTATATTTGTCTCTCTTTCCTTTCAGGAAGGACAAAGCGACGTGCCACCATGAGAAGATTCTCCATCAGATGTGTGTGTGTGTGTGTGTGTGTTTGAGAGTGACACGTTTCACACAGTGTTATGAAAGCAGGCAGTCTCGCAGCTCAGTAATTGGTATGATTATTATTTTTCTCCATATGTTTCTTTTTTATTTTGGATGGTTGTTTTTTTTTTTAGCATGTAATCATGAAGGTTCCTTGTGCAATGTTTGTTTTTCTTCACAATTAAGCCATAAAGCCTTTAAAAATAACCTACATAAAAAAGGATCTTCCCACACTTTGCTACTGTTATCAAAAACTAGACATATTGGAACAACAGCAGGTAAAACTAAAAAAACAAAGTGTTGTTTTCCAGCTTTAACAGTCACAGTAGGGGGTCTTAAATCTGCAGCTTCGAGTTTTACTTCTGATGTGAGATCATTTGGTGACGACAGCCTGTTTTTGATGTTTGAACAAACCCAAAGCACAAAGAAAAACATTTGGCGGAGAATTCATTTTCGCTGAAGGTTTGTGTCATATTTTGGATTTGATACCAACAGTATGAAAAGGCAACGATGCTTAAAAGTTTGGTGTAAACTGTCAACAAACTGATGGGAAGTGAATTTATTTTCAACACCATTTTGGAAAAGCAGTTTAGTTTGAAGAAAGAGGATGTTGTGATATCCTAACAGCACTTTCACTACAGTTTGAAAAGTCCAAACTAATAACATTTTCTTCCTCTTCTTCTTGGAAACAGGCAATGGGTGGGTGGGCAGATTGTGGGGTAAAAATAAAGAGCATAGAGAGTGAGTCACCGTTCCCTCAATCTGAGTCTGGATATAAATACATACACATACACACTCGCTCCATTCTCCACGCGTGGCTGACATTACATAAGCGGAGAGCGTGGGAGGTGTGATGCGATCCATGTATAATTCATCAATGTGGGACTCAACTGAGGGGTAGCTCTTATACCCAAGCGAGACCCCGAACGCATCACGTATGTTTTGGGTTGATGCACGATTCTGCGTGGACCAGACGTGAAAGGAGAGGGAGGATCATCACAGTGGGGGAGCAGAGGAGAAAACATAAAGAAAGAAAGAAGAATTGGAGACTTATTTCACTTCAAAAACATGGGACACAAATAAATTCAAATTTCTTCCGAATGAGCAGCTTAGATTTATCTCTGACGTTCAATTTAATAGAGAGAAATTTAAAATCTTCTTTATAACTGAATTTTATTTGTGATTTTTTTTGCTGTTATTATATCAGGTTGAGAATACCATAGAGATTTTTGTGGATGGAGCATCCTACATGTGTTTTATTTTGTCCACAGGGGGAGCCAGAGAGCTGGAAACACAGCAGCACTGTTTGCCTCCACTGCAGTTATTTATTTGTTTGTTTCTTGCTTGTCCATCAAAAAACATGAACGGTTCAGTGGCTGCCAACCTCCGTGTCAGGGGAGCAGTAAAGATTTGGGAAAGCCCTCACAGTGATTCTGATTTTAGTGTAGACTCCTAATCAACTTAACAAAAACACGTTGCTGGTCTACAGAGCTTAGTTTTAAGGATTCGTCTCACTGCAGACTAAAGAGGAGTCAAAGGATGTCGTGCTTTGTTTACCTAAGGGCCTGAGGGAAAAATGTGTTTGTTGTTTTAAGAAATCAAAAAGTGTTTTAATAAAGTTTGATATGTGAAGTATTTCAAGTATGTGTTTAACCCTGCAGCAGGGGCAACGCCAGCGGCTCAGGGCCTCAGGAAATGACATCAGGCTTTATCCAAAAAGCCTGAGAGCATCAAATATTCTGATCAGGGCTGTCAAGTCATTAACATTAAGATCATCTCCTCTAAATGCAGCTAATTGGATAATTTTTCAACTCTTATGCCTACTTTAAAAAAAATGTAAGTTTGTTGTCATTCAAAACAAGGAAAGAAATTTCAGACTTCCCAGAAAATGCTCCTGAATATTTCTAAAAGGGCTGCATGCCCAAAGGTATGTGATCAAGCTTCATAAGCTGAATATGCAACAACAAATGAAGACATTGACATGAATGCAACATTGCTCATCACTAACACAACAATGTAGTGTCAACCTTTGAAAACAAATGGTTAAAGGCAGGGTCTGCAGGATTTTCCTCAAAGATAAAATTTCAAGTTTCACTAGAAGAAGTCTGCTCAATCGTCATCTATGGGCCTCTCTACGTGCAGTTGTGCCCCCCAGCAGAATTTCTGATTTTTTGGTCTTTTCTGAAAAAATATGAATGATAACACAAAATCCTTTCTATCACTCATGGTTAGTGGTTGGGTGAAGACATTTATAGAAAAAAAAATAGTTTACACTTTTTAAATCATAATGACAAGAGAAACTAAAAAACTTCCAAAATGACCCTGTTAAGAAGTTTACACAACTCTGGTGGTTTTGGCCTGATAAATGCACAAAAGTTAACACAAATGTGTTTGAATGTCTACTAAAGGTAACCATCCTCACCTGTGACCTATTTGCTTGTAATCAGTGTGTGTGTATAAAAAAATGAACAGGGTCATTTTTGAAGTTTTTGTTGTCATTATGATTTAAAAAGAGTAAACACAGTTGTTTGTTAATAAATGTCCTCACCCAACCTCTAACCATGAGTGACAGAAAGGTTTTTGCGTTATCATTCATATTTTCTGAGAAAAGGCCAAAAAAATCAGAAAACTCTGCTGGAGGGGGTGTAAACTTTTAGGCACAACTGTATGTGTCTATCTCTGTGTCTGTCTCAACTCTCCCCTCTTCCTGTATGTTGATGCTTTGGTTGCATCATGATATTTACAGAAACATGGCCAACAGAGGTTAAACACAGGACAGGACAAAGAAGAATGAAACTGAACTGACTGGTGAAGAAGACAAACTCAGTCCTGGACCCTGTGGAGGTGGAGACTAACAGGAGAATGATGGTTGAGCACTATAAACTTTGTTTTTTGCTACTTTGACTCTCTAATTCAAAAATAATGAAAACAGAGCTTTCCCTTCTGTCTCACTCTTCAGTTTAACTGAAATATTTTCAGGACACTCAGGCTGACCTCTGGGTGTTTTTGCTCTCCTCCTAGGGGTTTTGTATTTTCTTCCCTGGACCCACAGAGGGTTATTAAGTGCCTTATGTCTAACCCATAAATCAGCTAATGTACAAAGCACCAGGGGAGTTTCATCCAGCTCCTCTTTTCTCCTCTCTGACTGAAGCAGCATTTTCCAAACTAACCCTAAGTGATTCTCGGTTTCCTCTCCTCCTTTTCCAATGAAAGGCCTAAAAGTAGCAACAGTTCAGCTGACACGACTTTTTCCCAAAGTTTTTTTTCCCCTGACTTCTTCCTGCAAGTGTTTTCCAGCCACTCAGAGTGCAAACAAGTGGAAAGTGCAAATCTACCATGAAGATCTTCATTTGAAGGAGGAAATCGCCAGCGTGTGAAAACATCTGAACACTTAGGTCAGAGGTGAAAGATCTGAGCGTTTAACGGCCCTTTGAGGACTTAGTAAGTTATATTTAAATAGTCTCAATATTATATATTTGTTTGTTTCGCATCTACAATTTAAAATGAGATCACTAACGCCAAATGCTGCAGTCTAAAATGTTGGCTGTGACTCTTTTTAAAGCACTTCCATCACGATACATGACTGAATGAAGCTATTTTCTGAAATATCTCTCTTAAACTCCACCCTGGAATGGAAGTATTGAATTTCTGCACTGCTTCTCTCTCAAGATGTTAAATTCTCTCTTATATAAGTGGACACGCTGAGCATTTTCCCCTTATTAGCACAGCCTGGCCTTCCCCACAGGAGGGATTTTTCCCTCTGTGGCAGCGTCACTGGAAATGTTGACACAACACCCGGCTTTTCCCAAAAACACTCGACTTCTTCAGGGTCCAGGATTTCAGTCTGGGCCCCCCTCTCAGCCCACGTCCTACTCATCAGTGCTGCTGAGATGTCGTCACAGCCCCAGCGTGGTGTCATTCTCCGGTCTGCAGGTTTGTGTCTGCAGCTGGATGGAAACTCTGTAGGACTGAACTGTACGAAAAGGACTGGCACAAAGTCTCTGGCAGGGACTCAGAGGAGGGCAAGTAAATCCCAGGAAAGAAGACGGATGTTGGCGATGCTTTAAAGAGTGGCTTAGGAAACTTTTTTCCTCTGGACATTATGCAGGTCACATGGGAACAGTGAAAGAAGTGGAATTTATTTTTCCTAAAAGCTCATTTTGCAGGGCATGGAGGGCTGGATGGAGCCGCTGGGACAGAAGGAGGGCACAGAAACGGGGGTTACCTCAACTCTACTTTTTCCGAGAAGAGCTGCATTGAGAGCTGAAGGGATTTTTCCACCAGGGATTACAGTGGGGCGTAAAATCTTTTCACTTAACAACATCTTTCCACTTTTGCTTCACTGATTAAACACCAAACACACAAACCAAGCTTCAAGTCAGCCTTTAAGTTTCTCATCTTTCCTGACATATTCTCATAAACATGAAATACATCTGTATATCATTTCCCTTCATACTCTGTTTATCTGGAGGTGAATCAAAGTCAGTTCACTATCATGTATTCACTGCACACCTCTGCACAGACATGATGGATGACATGGGAATACTGTCAAATGTTCTTCCTCTAAGGACAAACAATTATGTCTGCACACACTCATAAATACACACAAATGTACACACACTGTCTATCCTTTACTGCTTTTTTTTTTTTTACTATCTCTGGATCCATGCCCAGCTACATGCTCTGACAGTAAAACATACAGACGTGCCGTGATCTCCATGAAACCTCAGCAGTTCACGGTTAAATTCCTTGACGTGTAGCTGAACATATTACTTCAGCACAGAAACATGGAATCCATACTTCAGCACATTATATACACACTTGAAACCTATGTTCATGCATCCATCCATCGATTTAGTTCTGTTTATCTGAGGCAGGGTAGTGGTTGCAGCAAGACTCCTCCCACTGAAAGTGTTGGGATCTTCTTGATGCAGATCACGATTCTAACTCAAACAAGAATTGGAGTCACAGATCATTTAGAAGCCACACTTCATGATGTCGCTAAGTGTAAATTTGAAGGTAATAATTGTCATTTTAATTTTAGGATGTCTTGGGGCAACACACATTATCAGTTTGTGAAGCAAAGTCATTTCTGGGGGGTGATTTGGATTTTTAATGTCTAAAAATTCAAAATTTATCCCCTTAGTTCAACCTCAGTCTGAAAAACTTCATATCAGCTGCTGTTTCTTTAAGGCCATGACATTCTGGAAGCATCCACCCCTGCTGCCACGCTAAATAAAGTGCATTTCCCTCCTTCAAGTTACAAATTTGCCCTTTTAACAAGATTCACTAACCGGTGATGTGAAAAGTTGACCTTGTTGAATTCTCGTGTCAAAACACAAGAACTTCTGACTGCAAAATGACTCAGAAAAAACTTGTTAAAAGAAAACTACATTAAATGCATGTTTAAATGTATAATTTGCAATTTTGTTGTATGTTATATGCTATTTCTAAAACTTTTGACCAATTAAAGAATCAGTAAAATCAAATTGTCAAATGTTGCAACCACAAAAGCAAGCATTAAATAATTCACCTTCCTAGAAGTGTACTGCAAGTGTACAGATGAAATAAGTTATTTTATTGAAACGTCTTCTCAAAGTATATTAAGAATATTTTACTTCTAAACTTGTTAATATGGGTTTTTGTTGTACTGAGCTATCAATATGTTATTTCTCTGTATTTTATGGTCGTTTGATTTAAAATCACTCTAAATTTCATTTTTACAGCACTGAACTCTGCTACAATCACATTCATTGTACTGTCTTTGCACAATATCAGTTTTACTGAGAAACATTGGTTATGCCCAAAACCAGGCTTGAAGCACACCAATTACACCAATTTGTGACCTCACAACAAATCTTGTTTATCTCAATGAATTCTTGTGACTTTTTGAACAGGCCATTTAGAGATCATCATCCAGGGATTAGTCCAACTCATGTTTACCCTACAGTTTGAAACTCTACCAATGCTAATATTAGACAATTTCACAAAGCATTAGTTCTAAAAATGGTTTTAAGATTACAGCTCCTCTGTAGTCACCTGAATCAGTATTTGAGAATAAGTCCTGATACCTGATCATCTTAAATGTCACTGGATTTTGGTCAGACATCAATATCCTTATTTTGTAGCTTCCATACAAATATGACTGCTTTAAAACTGAGAGGAAGGAAAAAGATTGGAGACTTTCTTGGTGGCAATCTTCTTTGAAATGCTGGACAAGAAAAATAACCCTCCAGGAAGGAAAAAGGACTCTTTTAATTGATCACTTTGCTGACAGATAAAGCAGCAGGGAAGGCCGGCAGCTTCTATTTCTGCCTCCTGGACCAGCGGCTGGTTCGATGGACTGTCAGATGGCGTGTGAATGGTGCTTTGAGACGACGTGGAGAGCTGAGAGAGCACTCATCGCAGCACCCTTCACCACAAAGAGACAGCTCTCATGCGGGGATGCCGGGTGTTGTTATTGTACAGAGAGCCTCCCTGACCTTGAAATCGACGAGCGGAGCTGATTGCTCGCACAGAGTGATAGAAAATGACTCATACTGTTGTCATTTTACCTGAGTAACATCACATTTCTGCTGACAGACAGCTCTAAATCACTGGATGGATAGTGGAGGCAGTAAAATCTGAATGTTTACTTTGTGGACCATCGTGGTGGAGATGTTTCCCCCTTGGTGACTGTAACATATAAAAAACATCTCTCAGGAAACACAAAGCAGCCGCTGGGAGAGGCCGTCTTGTTAATAAAGAGAATCCACCTGCGCTAAATCATCCAGGCGAGTCATGTGGCTGCAGAGCTGCATGGCTTGAAAAGGGTGTGTGTGTGTGTGTGTGTGTGTGTGTGTGTGTGTGTGTTTGTAAATGTGTTTATATGAGTGTTTCTAAGGGGTGTGAGGTGGTGCTGAGGAGGGTGGAGTCTTGTTGTTGCCAGGGTAACAGCCTCAGTTATGTAACGTGATATGGCACGTTGTAAACAAAGCAAAATACAACTGCAGTCTGTTTATGTCAACACTTGTTGCATTGATTTTATCTGAAAAAATATTCCTTATTTATGATTCATGTATGGATTAAATCACAGCCTCTCATTGAAGCTCCTGAGTTACAGTTTGTGAGGAAACCATGCAGCTGTTTGCACCCACTTCCTGATCCTGTTATAGTGTCTAAATGGAAACGTGCTCCCTGTGATATGTGTAAAAGGTGCAGCTTATCTCCCCAGGACACCTTGGGTGCCACAACCATTGTGGTGTATTTATATAGGGTGTTTATGGTCAGTTCCTTGCATATCTACAGAAATAGGAAGTGTACAGACGGCGAAAAAGCAACAAGATAAAAGGACGCCACCCTATAAACACTTCAGCAACATCAGTCTTTATCCAAACCCTCCTCTGTGTGCCAACGGAAATAGGACACTCCAGCATTCCCTGATGAATACTGTCTTTCTTTGCAAGGTCGTGTTGAGTAAATATCTATTTTTGATACAAAGGGAAACAAAGATAGAAAAACAGCAGCAGAACCCCCCGTGAACATCGGTTAGTGAAGGACACACAGAGCAGAGCCGTCTCGCCACATAAGAGGCCATTGTTCAGGAGGACAGTGCTGCAGGCAGCTGTGCTTATTTTCTGTAACCACTCCAGGATATTAATAGCCCCCATAACCATTTACTAACACTGCTGAGGGGGCAGCAAGGAAGTCCCCTTCTTTAATGCGAGCGTGATAATACCGCTGCGTTAAGCTCCAACAGTCATGGCAGAGTCTGGGAATGTAAGAAAAGCAGACAGAGCGGCTTCGAAAATCATCGTGCTGACCCAACAGAAGAAGTCAGAGCAGCCAGGCACAGGACAGTCTGGACAGTCAGAGGACTCAGGACCAATGTTGAACCATCAAATACTGTCTAACTTCTATTAGTAGCCTGCTCTTTTGTCACTCAATTGGTAAACTCCTACAGGGGCCTTTAATTAGGGCAGGCCTCAGTTGGAGACATACTCTTACTCATTCTCGAACAATCTTTTGCATGCAAATACAAGTTTTGCTTTCACATCAGTCAAATTTTTCTTCATTTAAAGCCAGAAGAAGCAGTAAAATCCTCCCCAAAGAGTGTAAAAGTTGTAGCATCTTCAGGTCTCAGAGTAAAAGCTCATTTATGCTCAACGTTAAATACGAGTCCGGATACAGACGTAGCCTTCTGTCTGTGCTCTGCGTTCATTTTGTCCTTGATTCTACAAGTTCATTGAAGTCACATACACACCAAGCCAAAAAAAGCCGTTCTCAGAGCCGAAATTGACATGTTTACAGTCTGGTACGCAAACCGTCTCCTATCTGAGTCGCTAGTTTTACTAACAACACACATTGTATGGGGGTTGAATTTTTTTCTAACTCTGCAATTTAGAAGATTTTAAGATTGTGAGCTTATCCAATCAGAGGCACAGCTCAGATCATGTGACGGACAGGCGCCCAATAGCTGATAGTGTGGAGACTCATTTCCTGCCAACCATATTGCTTCAAATCTCGGCTTCAAGAACAGATGGGTGATGTTGAGGAAACCACGAGCATCTATTATACAGTCTATGGTTCCCACATAGCTGACAGGTATGGACCAATTGGAGCAGTACCACTGGGAACCATGGAGGCAGTGTTGTGGTTATTACCTGATAAATAGCTCCAGAGAGACATGAAGAGGAAATAACAATGGTGAAACTTTTTGAAGAAAAAAAAGCTCTGCCTCAAATTTTGTCCTTTAAAGAAGAGGCACAGTCGCCTTCTTTGTTTCTGAGTTTGTCGTTGTCATAAACTGTTGACTCTGAAAATGCAGCATGTAATTCGTCAGTCTTTGGGCTGAGCAACCTCAAACTAAACAACCTCGAAAAAAAAATTACATTGTTGCTAAAAATGTCACTGCAAATATCCTTGTTCTGCTGTTTTACAAAAAGCATGTGTAGTTTTAAATTGTTTAACTGTTTATACTGATGCAATCCTTCATGATGCTTGGGAATTTTTATTTTGAAATGCTCGTCAACAGAAGACGTCGTAGCCAGTTTGTGTGAGTAAGTGGTCAAGAATGTGCACGTTTGGTGTTATAATCAATGTTAAGATATGAGGAAATGTAGTTGCCGTAGCAGCGTTACATGAGTGAGAGCTCAAAAAGGCTTGTTTTTCTCACGCTGTTGTTTTAGAAAATCCTTATTTCAACCTCCATCAGAAGATTTGCAGCTGCCATCTCTTTAAGCCTCCCCCACTCCACAAACTCTCATCTTCCCCAGACTGTTTTGAGCAGTTTACAGACGGATTCAAGGATTTCCAAAACACAAAAATATGTTTGAAAATCTGCACATTTAGTGTGAACATTCAGCATTGTTAAATTATCTCCAGATTTAAAATATAGAGAAGCATCATACCCCCTCTTTAAGTTTGATGTGTGGTTTGTTTGGCGTGTGTATTCTCCATAATCTCGTGTTGACTCGTCCACTGTTGTCATTGTGTGTCAGATACACAGAAAGCTCCATTTCTCTAATACCGCCTCATACGAAGAGCGTTATGCTGCATTCTGCTGGACCACGAAAACACACATGGATGTGATCCAGCTCCATCCAAGATAAATTCAGATCTCTTTGGCTCACATTTACTTTGGCTGCAAATAACAGCAGAGGGTTTATTAATTACTTAACAATTGTTTTACTCTTGGCATTGCATTCGCTCAAAGCAAACAAGCTGTCTTCTCAGGAAAAATGTGGTTATGTAAAAAGGTTTTCACAACACATACACACAAAAACACACTTCCTCCCTCCTGCTAGGCTTTTTCATCGTTTGCTGAAAAACCAAAAACATCTCGTTTTGACGTGGGAGTACAGACAGCAGTGAAGTCAAGACAAAAGCCAAAAGTCGTTCTCTAAAAGATGAGGAGCTTCCATCACAGCGTTTGAACATGTAGTTGATGTTGGTTGTCGGGGAACTCGAGGATTCAAATGTGATCAACAACAGCCACTCATTCACACAGAATACGTCCACACAGATGGAAACGCTGCATCAACGTTCACACTGCTGCTTGAAAACACAACCTTTCACTCATATTCTTGCAGAAAGAAAGTTCCACTATTCAAATGTGCCATTTTAAGTCGTTGCAGTTGAAACAGGTGAGTCATAAAGCTCGGCTGAGCCAGGAGTCCCACTCTGCAGTCTGCAGGAAACCTGTGATATAAAGGTGGGTGGCTGTCACACAATCACTTATTAATGGCTAGATTTGCCTCACTGCAGTAAAAGTTTCTGCAGATGACGCCTTGTTTCTGACAGCTTTTGCAGAAACTGCAACTACTTCATGTGACAGACAGGAACTGAAGCTGCACTTTAGTCCAGCTATGTGGGTCAACTATGAACCTACATTAATCAGCCTGTTTTTACATGAAAAACATCTCAAGTGTGTGCAGAAATGTACGAACATATGTCCCTCATTAACATACTTTCATCATGTCTGTAATCCTTTATAAGGAACGAGCTGCTCTGTGGAAACATTCAGTTTATTTCCACATTTATCCACGAGCTATTTCTGGTTGCGAGGTAAAAAATAGCCTGACCTTTCTCCTGCAGTGAGTGATGTGTCATAGCCGAACCACCTAACACTTGGGTGGCCAGAGAGTCAAAAACTACAGACGCAGGTTAAAAATAACAGCAGTGGTTATTGACAGCAGTGCATCTAGGCAACCTGAGGATTTTAAAACGGCAAAACATAAAACTGTGGTCAACCTTTTTTAAAGAAAATACTTATTTCACAGACCAGGGTGTGAAAGGAGTTCGGGTAAAATTGTTCATGTCACTGTCACATTTTTAAATATCATCTATTTTTGGAAGAAACGCAACATCAGAGACATTTTCCCTCCTTGCTGCGGTGTTTTCTTCATTTGCTGTAAGGTTAATGTTTTGTTGATACTGTGGAAAATATGAGTAAACACTGGGGAAACACATGTGCAAAAGTGAGAGTTAAATCCAAAAAGGTCATCTTGAACTTCATCCCACCACTCTGAGGGTTTTTACACTAACAAGGCAGATAGATTTATGGATTCGGTCAAATTTTGGCATCATGAAAATCCCAATTTATGCTTGTTTGATCAAACCAGAGTCAAAAAGTGCATATAAAGTACAGCTATTGGCAGTGATGTACTGAGGTTTCAGTGAGGGCAATGAACCCAAAACACACTCTCTCTGTCTCTCACACACACACACACTTGCCACAGAGGTACCAATGCAGCAAACACAGCCTCATGATCTTCAACAAGAGCAGCTCATTGGGGCATAAGCACCCAACATTCACCAACAAACCATTTCACTGAGATCATATGACACAAAACAAGCCTCCACACCAGAGTTCACTGGATGTTAGGCTGTTTTTTAATGGCTACTAAAGTCAGAAAGTTTAACTTAGGTGTAGTGTGCATACTGAGCAACATCCAATATCGGTCAACGTGCATTAACATTTGAAAACAGCATCTCCAGTCCAAGTCTCCAGCAAAACTTGTCATATGACCATAACAACAAACAATGCTGATTAAATTAAAACATCACAATAACTTCTTTCTTAATGCTCACCTATCACAACACTGCAAAAACTAAAAATTCTAGGCAAGTCATTGTGTCTTAGTTATAATAAAATAAAGGTCATTATTCTTGATTTGAGCCACATTCAACTGAAAAGTCCAGAAAAACATCTTTTTTGAGTTATTTAAAGAAAAAAATGAGGTCTGAATTGCTTGTTGCAAGTCATAAAATCTGTCAATGGGGTGAAAAATATGTTTATTTTGATAAGACGTGTCTAATTTCAAGAAACTTGACAAGCAAGTTTTTCTTGTCTCATTGGCAGGTTTTTTTTGCTTGTTACAAGCAAATCAGACCACATTTTTGTCTTTTAATAATCTAAAATAATACATTTTTCTGGACTTGTCAGTCGAATGTGGCTCATATCAAGAATAATAACACTTTTTACCAAAAACAAGACAAAACAACTTGCTTAGATTTCAATTTTTGCAGAGTAAAATCCATCCTCTAAACCTTCAGGATCTTTCAGGATTGTTTGATGGTGAGTGAGTTGCGTTGGCCATAGTGTTTCACATCTGTAAATACGTTGCAAATCCCAGCTCATCCACACACACACAACAACCAGGAGACATTATTGCAATGTATTGAAATGACTTCAGAAGATGACACCAGACTGTCTGCACACTGTAAGGGGCTGACTGTTGGTTTTCTTGACCTTGACGGCCCACCATTTGCTATGGGCATTTTGTCGAGCTGTTGGTTAATATTCCAAACGAGAAGGTCGATAGTTGCCTCTTCTGACCTCCTTTAGCCTCCGCAGGTACAGTCTGTGATCTGTTTGAGTTACAGGGAGACCGAATGTAAACAAACCTGCTTTTCTAACTGGGTCAAGGACAGATCATGTAACAGTGATCAGTCATACTGGAAGCACGTGTTAAACTTTTGGCATCTAAAACGCTCCTGTGTTTTGTTTTTCTAAGCTGTCCTAAGAGAAACTATCGGCTCGTCTGCTCGTTGATAGACTGCAAATACAACATTAGTCAGTTCACATTTTCAACTGATGTTCAAGATACAGAAGCAACGAGATGCTTATACCATTTTGGGTAGGCTAAACACTTTCCTTTTATTCGTTTTTCTGCAAACTATTGGTTACATTTCTCATACAGAGAGACATGTGTTTTTTGTACATTTTTATTTGAACTACCTCACCTCCGAGGGTGCTTTCTGTGCCCGCTCGACTCCCTGCTCAGAAAATTTCATTTTGGATAAAAAAATAATCTTGGTTTGTTCATGTTCTTTATCTGTAAGTTTCGTTTCAGCTTGTTTGGTTTCATACGACAGACAGGACATCACCATCTCACAGATATTTCGGCCTCTTGTCATTGCTTCAAATGGCCCCAAGGTTCAAAGATTCTTTATTCTCCCGCTGGTGGTGATTTGTTTTACAGTCAGATAAACAAAACAATGCAACAACTTACCCCACAACATTCAAACATCAAGAAACTAGCAACATAAAGACTGGAAGCAATATTTGGCTGATGAGTTATTGATTGAAGAAAGAAGAATCTGTGAATATCCATAAAATTTGTGATTTCATAAACTTGGAAAATTCAAGTTTTCTTTCTCAATCCTTTTTTTTTCTCATGTAGATCTTATACCCTGTCCTAGTGTTTTGTTTTCCTCTCGGAACTGTCTGTATGAGGTCAGGTATAAGAAATTTTTCAATGAATCCGTCTGTTTTTCCTTACTGACAGTAAGTTTGGGTTTGAACAGGTTGAAGTGAGGGAACTCAAGTAGCCATAAATGTGCAGTGGCCATAAATCAAGATGCACCAGGTAGTGAAAGTATTGAATAGAGTTTTTACATTGTGTGTGGTGCTTTAATTTTTTTTACCAAGACTAGTACTTAGTGAAAAAGTATATCAGTATTTTTATTTTATTTTTATCAATTACTAGCCACATAAGGTGACCCCAAGGTAGAAAAACGATGCTGTTCTGGCCTGACACCCACCCCCTGATTGCAGCCACAAGTTTTGAGAAAATACAGTAAAAGATAAAAATGTCAGTGTTTTGGCCTCTGCTGGTCAAAAAGAAACATCTCAGCTAATTTGAGCCTGTTTCATACCCAGCTAAAATCCCTCAAAGTAGCTTTAAGTTCATATATTTCGATCTTATATTGAATGCTGATGCAGAATATTCTCACTATTTCCCCTCGTTACGTCTTCAGTCATTGGTTAATTGAATATGAGGGCTTGTTTGGCGCCATAGTAGGCCAGAGTTCGTCCTTTGTTTTTTTGCTGCTTTCTCCCTAAAGGCTCCGGTCCTGGTGCAGAGGGACCCACTGTTGTGTCCCTGCTGCGGCTTTGTGCAGGGAAAGCCCGGTCGGTAGTGGCGGAGGGGCACAACGTGACCTGACAACAAGGAACCTCCGGGAAAACCGTCAGTCCTAAACTATGTACACTACAGAGGGAGGGTGGGGGGACTCTGAGGGGGGCGCGACACACGACATATGGTCATTTCGCTCAAATAACGCAGAGAGAAGCTATAAAATACGAATCTACCGCGACATAATGAAGGAAAACGTACAACTTACTCATGATGCAGAGCCATGAGGGTGACTTTTGAGTGGCAGGGTCGCGAGTGAAGATTTCCAGTCGCTGTCGTTCGTCGCGACCTCCCTCCCTCCCGGAGATGTCACCCTATGGCTGGGAGGCGGAGACGGGACCCCCGTTGACGTCAGTGGGCCTGTCTGTTTCCTGCAATAGAAAGTGAGAGAGAAGGTGAAGGGAGAAAACACAGAGCTGTATCCCCCCCCCTCCTCTTTACACTAAAAGGTGCGTTACAACCCCGCACCTGTGAGTATTAATACACTCAGGTTGGGTGCGCTTGGTTTGTTTTCCTGCGTATTTTTCACGCCAAAAGCGGAGCCGGAGCGGGGCTCTGTCACTGTGATATAGGTCGGTGTCGGTAGCTGCTGCCTGAGAGGGTCGGACATGCTTTCAGCACTGCCTGCCTTGGGTTTCTCCTTGTTGTGAACTTTTGAGGCTTTGTTTTACTTGTGAAGGGGATCGGTGTGTTTTTTGGAGCAGCATTACGCGTGGACTCCTGCAGCAACTTGATCTCTTTCTTTCCCCTCCTGGTCTTTGTTGCTTTTTTTTTTCTTCTTCCTTTTTTTTGCACCACAGGTAAGCTTCTATTTTTAATCCTCACCTTGCACTGTGTTCATGTGTTCACTCTCTTATGCTGGGATTCATTTGCATGTGTGTGTGACGGTGCTGTTGGATAAGGGGAAGTGTCTCGGTGGAGAGCTGTTGCAGAGACAGTGAGGGGTTTTCCCTGGCTCCTCCCTCTCTCACAGGGCGTTCACGTGTTGCAACAGGCTCAAAAAATGCGCTATTCCCACATATTGTTTTTGCTGACTTCATTGCATGCAGTTGAATCTGAGTTATCCCTTTCCTAGATTGCACCACTCTGCAACGTGGACACAGAAAAATCCCTGCAGCATGAATGTTTACGCATAATTTCTGATATTTCCCAACTAATTATCAGAAGCACACACTCTCGGACGTAGCCAGTACGTAATTTTGCGTAAAATGCGCCGCTGCTGCTTTCACTTTACATAATCCCATCCTCAGGTGTGATTGGGATCATCACTCATTAGTCACCTGCAAGTGCAAACCCTGTCCGGGTTAGCGCAGAGCGTTACGGCGCATGGTTGGCTCGGATCTTCGGTGTGTGTGTGGGTCAGTATCGGGGTGTTTCCTCACACACACAGACATGCAGACAGGCTGGCAGACGGACTGACAAACACGCCAGAGGAGAGGAAATGCACACATCACATTTCTCTCTCCTCCTCCTCCGCCTCCTCATCCTCTGCGCCGTCGAACCTGCACCGAAATCAGATTGTGCATCACTGAGGGAGCCAGGTGAGGCGTACATCTGTCCTCTACGTGTTTTTATTTTTGCTTTCCTCCAACCCCATCCTGATGTGTGATGTGTGTGTTTCATCATGCGACCCGGTGCAATGCGAGTCTACACCAAAAAATGCACCGTGAGATGATGTCATTGCTCTAGCGCCACATGTACCAACTGTATGGAGGGAGAAAAAAAAATATCATCATCCAGTTGTAGTAAGTGTTATGTAACATTGGAGAGAGGGGAAACAAAGGCTGGTTCCTGAAGGAGTGTTGCTGCTCTCTGCACCGTGCATTGCTCTGACAGAGGGGAAGGAGTTGAAGCTTAAAAATGTGACTAATGGAGATGTTAATTCATGGTTTTGTGATTGTATCCTCCACGCAGAGGTGAGCTCCTCGTGTGCACTTGCTGCTCCGTGGGTTTGACATCTCAGTAACATTTAACTTCACCACCCACCTTTTTGCTCCACAAAGCAACATTTGCATGAGACACGTGTGAAGCTTTTGATCTTTTATTTTTTTAAAAGGGCATCGAAAGCGATCAGGGTGCAGACATTTCCCCTGTGGAGGTGGTGGCTGCACTGCTTTGACTTTCTGCAGCGATCTGAGTTCAACAGGGAGATTTCTCTGATAGTAACCTCTGTGTGGCCGCCCAGCTGCCCCGCGCGTTCATCACGAGCACACACAGGACCTGATTGTTTGCATCGTTCGTCATCTGCACTGACATTCGTCAAAGTGAAGAGCGGGCGCCCCGTATCAGCCACTGACATGTCAATCAGACGTTTCCCATAAACAGACGAGGATCCTCTACCTCTGTGTCCTTTGTTCCAGATCAGAGTGGCAGATAGCAGCTGCTGCAGAGGTTATATTGATACAGGAGGGGGGGGACATATTCACACCTCCTCTCCGCCTTCTGACAGTAGGCAGCAGTCCGAGCTGCACTGCACATTATTACAGAGGAGAGGGGGTCCAGCTGAGGCACCTGTTTGAGGAATAAACTCAATCAGAGGTTCTGGACTCTCAGACTACTGCAGAGGACTCAACATTCAAGGCAGGCCTGTTGATCTGTTTGACTGCATGTCCAGACTATTAACACAAGTTTCTTTGTGATTGTTTTCTGCAGATGCACCAAGACTGGCTCAGGAGTCAACTCTAGATCCCAATTTCCCCAAGATGCACTTGTGAACTGAGAGGGGGAAGGATGCCGCGCACCAAGCAGAACAACCCCAAGAATCTAAAAGGTAAACTCTTTCAATCTCACGTCTCAGTGTGTGGATATGCTGATGAAAGTCTGGTTGTCTCTCCTGTCAGTACGACAGTCGAATCACTCCCTAATGTTGGTATAAGATGTTTGCTTGGCTCTTAGTGGTATCAGCTCCTTTCTTGGTTTGCTTTTTTTGGGATACACTGTCGTCTTTATTGAGGTGGATTCTGATTCAAAAGGCTGTTCTTTTAGAAATGCAGTGTGATAAGAAACTTAAAGTTACTCTGTTGGCTTCTGTTGAAACAAAAAGTGAACAGTGCGACTAATGTTTGGCTTACATACATCCCTTTGTTTCCCATGTGTCTATTACAAATGTGTGTGTCACCAGGAACTATTCAACAATCAACCAAACAGTCACTGCTCCTCTGCTCATTCATCATTTCAGGGAGAATTCAGCCAAAGAGAGTGAAGCAGTAAACTTTAAAAGTACCCAAACATCCACTGCAGGAAACAAAATATCGCAATATCATTTTTTCCGAATATCCTGCAGCCCTAGTTACTGACATTTTAAAAGTCACATTACTTCCGTTCTACTGTACATAAGCAACACTTACAGTTCTCGTGTTTGATGGCCTGTTACATTTATAGTAAAGTAATTTAAAAGAAAAGCCTGTTGAAAAATCACGAGTGGATGCTGCAGAAGCAGTTTTGCTTTGAGATTAACTTCTGCTTTCCTGAAAATATGACTAAACAAATGAGGCAAAACAGTCATACTAGATTAAAAAAAAACTCATTTTTAGGATGTGAGTGGCTGGAGATTTCAAATCCAAACTTAATGCTTGTCTTGAAATTTGGCACCAATACGTGCTGAAGCGATTGGACTGGTGCTGATGTCACACCAAAACACACATCTGGCTTATTGACAAATGTCATAAACTATATCACTCCAAAAGGTGTCTGTCTTCATCCAGAAAATACGTTCTGTTTCCAATCCGAGGTCAGGTTTGGGCCTCAGACTTGAGATATGAGCTGACACTGGAGTGGGACAGCGCCCCCCTCTGACTTTACATCCTTAAAAACGAATCCTGTTCTGCACTTTTCATAAAATTTGCTCAAATCCTCAGCCATAGACTCCTCAGGTCGACTTTTTCTACTTCTGCCTTCTTTTAACCATGTCCCATATAAGGAACATAAAAATGGGTCATATTATACATGTTTGTGATGTGTGAAGTAGGGCTGGGCGATATCTCAAAAAAAATGATCACGATACATTTGATCTCGATTAACATCAGAATTTTCTGTATTATTTTAAAACTGCCAGTTTTAAAGCATCTATACTGAAAACTTAAGAAACCAGAGATGAGTTCAACACTTTGATGACATACAAAGCAAATAAAGCAACAATTTTTGCATGTATGTAAGACCCAAAATAAACGAATTACCCTTAAATCATCATCATCAAAGTGACACTGTGTGACATCTTCTTTGCATCCCTTAGCTCCACATTTGGCTTTACATTTGGTCTGTTCGGTTTACCTCTCTGGCAGCTAACAAACAGAAGTGGAGCAGGAAAAGGTCGACTCCAACTGGCTGTTTTCACGCACATTTTGCCATATTTGATTGATAAAATATGCTCACAGCTGATCATCTTAATGGATATGAAATTTATAATGATCATGAATGATAATCATATAATCCCCCAGCCTGAATGTGAAGCCTTTTTAAACATGCTGTGCACTCCTGAACTTGTCTGGACTTTACCTAAAAGAGGCTGCATATGAGAAACCAAATGCTAATATGGAGTTAATCTGGGCTGCACTCCGCTAAAGAAAATGTGAGATGGAAAGAAAGTTCAACTTCAATTTGTCACAATAACAGTTTTAACAGTTTGAAATATATTGAAAATATTTATTTCGTAAAAAGTTGAGTAATTTGTAACACTCAGTGAAACAGTCTCTGTGACTTTAGAGTGCCAGAGTGAACTCTCAGGTCAGTTTTTTCTCCAAGTCATTGTGGAGTTTTTACTTCATTGGTTGTTTTTTAAATTTCATAACTATCCATGAAACATCTGACTGATGCAATATGTGAGCTGAACAGGTAACAGGTGTGTTGATTGTGAGGTTGATATTACATTGGATTTTCTACTCTTTTCTTCTGTCTCTTTATCTTTTTTCAAACACATCTTGAATATCAAAATGAATAAAATAGTCAGATGTAGAGTCCTTTTGATAAGGAGTTGATAAACTTAATTAAAAAGCTGAAATATGAAAATATAATGCACATCAATATCATATCAAAACATGAATTAAAAGACCCTGAAATTGCTTAATAAAAAAGTGCTATGTTGATTCTCTGAATGAGCTGTATTTTAATGTAGCATCACTGGAATCACCATGAAAAATAATAGATAAGTTGCCACTAATTCTGGGAAAGAAAGTTGACTATAAAACAGAATGAGGGTAAACTGCAGGACTTAATCTGTCATAGAACTGTGGTTAAATAAAATTAACCATAAATACAAGAGAGTTTGTTCAATAATAACATAAACATGTCAAGATTTGACGCTGCAACTTCCAGCACATGCTACATCTTATCTCTGTTTTCATCTCTTTTCACCTTTCGACTGTTTTTCTCCTGAGCTCTGTGATGTTTCACTGACACCTGTTTGTTTTTGTTAGCTGCTCGTTTGTTTCTGATCACTGGCTCTGTTCATATCACATCTCATAATTAATGTGGTACATGAGCCGTTTATTTAGACAATATTTGTTGTGGATGCATTCTTTACCACACTGGAGGTAAATCATAATCTTTAACGAATAAAATAAGTTTAAACTCAGAGTATGTGGCAGCATATTGAAGCTGCAGCATCCTCCATGTTAACACAGAACACCAACTGGCTTTCAGGATTTTGTGTTATGTTGAGAATTGACAGATTTACGTGTCAACAGACGTTTGCAGTTCACAGATCTGTGATTTTGCAGCATTACATGCCGGGTGTGAAAATGTGCATCAGTGCAGTCGATCCTCAGCTCATTTCTTCATGTCTGTGAGCAGTGGGCCTCAGTTCCTCTGTTTATGTAGCATATAAACACTTCCTGTGCTCTTTTTTTTTCACTGAGCTTACTTGGCCAAACAACATAAATAATTAAGTTTGAGAACAGTACATTTCATCGCCCAACAGAGGACGATGGAAACGGCGGCCAAATGATACTTGATTCTATTTTTAATGGTGACTGTTCCCTTGTTCCTCGCTGTGCAGACGACAGGCTGCAGCTGCTGCGTTTTTGTTTGCTTGTGGGTAAAAATCCTGGACTGGAAAGAGTTTAATAAACACTAATTTGACCAGGATGGAAGACATCAGGAGTGGATTTACATGTTTGTGCTATCGCTATGGCATAAAACACAAATTAAAAGAGCATCCTGTGCGCAACATCCTGTATTAACAATTGTAGCAGTTTACAGTTTACTCTGTGAGCAACTTGAAAATTAACACATGAAGCATTGTAGAAAACAATTTTCAACAGCAGGACCAAAAAAATCCCCAACATAGGGTTGAATTTCAGATAAAAGATATGTTATTATTTTCTAGTTTTCTTGTGTATTTGAATTTAAATAAGTCTTTTGTAAATATTTTCCATTTAATCGTTGAACTTGAGTCTCTCAATCACTGTTATGTTTGTCTTGGTGGTTGTTTTGTTCGTATTCGGGCTTGTTTTTGTTTATCTTTGTGCTTGTTTTTGTTTATCTTTGTGCTTGTTCTGTTTATCTTTGTGCTTGTTTTTGTTTATCTTTGTGCTTGTTCTGTTTATCTTTGTGCTTGTTTTTGTTTATCTTTGTGCTTGTTCTGTTTTTCTTTGTGCTTGTTTTGTTTATCTTTATGGATGTTAAGTTTGTCTGTGTAGTTCTTTTGTTTATTGTAATGGGTTTTTTTGTTGTTGTTTGTCCTTGTGGTAGTTTTGTTTATATTTGTGCTTGTTTTGTTTATCTTTGCCCCCTTTTTAATATGTTTTTGCTTATTTTGTGTCTTTTTCAGTCTCTCAAGTTGTCTAGTCTTGTCTGTAATTGTTTTTGTTTAATTTTTTTGTCCATGTTTGTCGCTCTCTTGAGTTGTTTTTCTTTGCAATCCTTGTTTTTGTCTTTGTGTCTTTGTGCTTGTTAGAAGTATCTGTAGTTTTTTTATGTCTTTTCTTTTAATTAGTTTTTTCAAATCTTTTATTTTAAGATTGATTTGCACATTGTCTCTTGTCAACATGTTCTTTGTTTCCTTGTTGTAATTTTCTTGTAGTTTTGTCTGTTTGTGCCTGTGTGTGTGTGTTACTTTGTGTCTTCCTGGTTGTTTCTCTTTTGTATCTAATTTCTCTTCTTATATAGCTGGTTTGTTACTGAGACGTAACTTTGAGTCTCTGTTGACAGTGTTTTTGGTTGTTGTTGTTTTGACTTATGTTTCTCTTGGCACTTTTGCAATTTTCAGTAATTCTGAGTTTGCTTGATTTATTTTTTTGCAACATTTTCTGAACCTAGTTTTTCACTTTTGGTGTCTCTGGGTTGTTTTTACACATTACTGCTTTCAATCTGTTTCCTTGTTTTTATTTTGTGTCCCTCGATAATTTGATTTGGCAGACACGCTCAGTTTTCTTGGATCTGTACCAAAATATTTTCTTCTGTTTTGGTTATTTTGGTAGATGAATTGATTTTATTGGCGCAGTGCAAGATTTGGTTTAATTTTTTTTTTTTTAACTGCTGTGCACTTTTTTCTTGTGTGTGACTGAACTGGATGTAACTTGTTTCTGGAGAAATCCTCTGCGTCTTTAGGGAGTACCCGCTTCACTTCCTCATCATCTGACGACTTGTTGAGACATTTCTTTAGCTTCTTGTTTTTCGCCTCATGACCCAGTTCATCACCTCTGCACTCGAGGCTTCCCCTCCATCAGACAGGAAGCCATAATTGTGCTGCGTGCTGTCACATGTTTGGACTCTTCTGTGAAGAATCTGTTTAATGCAGGGAGCTCCAAGAAATAAAAAAAAGCCTCAAACTGCCCTGAGGACATCACATTATGACGCTTAAAACGTCTCTCAGCTTGGAGCTAAATGAGCCATAAACACAGTGCTTTCTTTGTTTATTAACGTAGAGGGAATGAGCCTCTGCACGGATACAAAGCTGGTGTTTAATTCAGTATTTAAAGATATAGGAAACCTCTCTTTGAGGGTCTTTCCTGCCTCAGAGACTTGCACTTTTCACATCGATCAGGGGAATTAAAGTTGTTCTTGCTGGCTCCTGTGAGATCATGTGGGAGGGTTAAAGTTCAAACCTACAGTCTGAGCTAAAAACAAAACTGTACATGAGAACCAAACAATCATCATTTCATTTTAAAAGAGAAAATGTCACCACTGATCTCTATCAGTGTGATTCTGAAATCCCCGAAACAGTGAGGCCTTGATTTAATTCAGCAATTAACCACCCTTCATCAGTAGTTATAGTCCAATGATGTCCAATAAAACCGGCCGGCAGTAAATCCTGACTTTATGAAGCTCGTAATGATCATTTTCTGTTGGCATTCTGACCCAAAGCTGTTAAATCTATTGAGAAAATAAAAATTGAACAAATCATTATAAGTTTTTATGACTTTGCCAAGTTCAGCGTTATAATTCAAACCATTGTTTGGGAATTTATTGCACAGCAGTTTATGATTACATGGATACTAAAAACATCTCTATTTTCATGTTTGTGACCACTTTTGGTTCCCTTTTTCCTTATGAAAGATAAAGCCAAACAATTCCCTACCCTGTTCTTTCATTTGAGTTTAGCTTCTGCTGTGTTTCTTTGTGATTTTTAGTAAAAATAATTTTAAATCCTGAAGCTTCTGCTATACTTACACTATGGATAGCTGACATGTATTGTCCAAGAATTTACAGTTCTACGAGTCTTTCCCCTTGTTTCCTGCACTGTCCACTGTCTTATTTTCCAAAAATAAGGTGTTGAAGAAAAAGTATATAACCTCTAAGTTTTTTAAAAGGGTCAAAAAGACCAAAAACAACTACGGCCATATTCAAAGTCCTAACAGGAGTTGAAAATCTCTCCATCATGCAGGCACTTCAACCCAAAATTTTCACCTGCCACAGCCCACATTAGCCTGCATTCAGCAGGTGGCAGGTGCTCATTTCACTCCCCGTCTGGAAACATTAATTTTTCTGACAAAAACTTTAATAAGAAGACGAAATACCTCATACAAGCACCTGAGACCAGGAGCTGAGTGCTCAGCTGCAGAGATGAACCAAAGGAGCTGATTTAGGGGGAAGTTTGTTGTAACACTCTTTCGTCAAATCAGGACGTCTCGCCTTGACTGTGAGCTCACTAAACATCTGCCGTCTGTCCACAGCTTTAAATATGAAATTAGACAAGAAACAAGGGGGGCTGCGAGTTAGCCACACAATGCAATCGACCAAATAAGGAAGTCTCTGACCACTATGAGAAAGACTTTTTAACTGACTGAACAGAAAACTATATAAAACATGGATTTTTTTAGGCTGCTTTTACACGTCAATGGTGCAGCCGAAAATGCAAAAAAATCACAGTGAAAATAAATACGCGAAGTCAGCGTTTCTACTGGCAACTCTGGCTTGGTGTTTACACAGCAACAGTGATTTCAGAAAAATTCCACTCTTGCTGCTGTTTTCAAAAGTTTTTGTTTTGTGTTGGCTGAAACGCTGTTTCCATGTAACCGAGAGGCCCAAACGCAACAATGTCTTTGTGCTTCATCCTAAAACTGTTGTGTCTTTTATCATACAGAGTATCCTCAAAATCTTTAAAATAAAAATCATCCTGGTGTGCCTGGAAAAAATCAGCCATTCAGACTGGAATCATTTTTTGAAATGGGCTGTAAACCTGTATTTTTGCTGGAAAGATATTTTGATTTGTATTAGTGTGTAAGTGGTTTCTGGTGTCTCTGCAGCCAGCCTCTAGTGGACACATGATGAACTGCATCTCTTTTTTTCTTTTAAGGTACTTTTTCAGCTTCTCTGCCTTTAATCAGAGAGGACAGGAAAGTGGATAGAGCAGAAAACAGGGTGGATGTAAGAAGTGAAATGCTTGAGACTGCTATTCGATAAATTTTAATTTTCTTCATCATGTACTAAAGGACTTTGACAAAACTTTGCATTCAGACCAGAACTCAACGGCTTGTTTCAGCGTATTGTACTGTAACATATGTATTTTGACTCCCTGTTTGATGCAACAAGGACTAAAACAACAATACAAAAATTAAATGACTTTAAAGTTAGCATGAAAAAATAAATAATATTTAAACCCAAATATTTACATTAGAGATGCAAACCTACTGCATGTCTAACCGCACACAATCATTCAGCTCATGGATCGTTCCACTACATCAACATCCAGGTATCAGCCTGAAGTCTCAAATCAAGCTGTTTGGAAAAAGTTTCAGCACATTTACATGTCTCTACTCAACATCAAAAGAGCTGTTTGTATGTTTGTGTATGACATATCTTTGCATAGATGGATTTTAAACTACAGATCCGATGAAATACTGTCATAAAATCACTGTCCTCATTCTCCATTCACATCTCAAAAGGACAGATCCTGACATGATAGACTGAGGATGTCTCTTTAACTGTGGCACAGAATGTTTTGACCTAGTGAAGCTGAGCTGCCCTCAGGCAGCAGACAGCCTGGTTTTCATTGTTTATTGTTATTTGAGTGGTTTACCTGGCAATGAATGTCATCCGTTCGGGGGGCGTGGTTTGTGCAGTAGCACCAGGACAGGTTTACCTATTTGTCATAGCAGCTGTCTTGTTGATTTATCACATTGTTCCCACAAGTTTATGCCATTACTCACTGTTCTGTGGTTAAGCTGTCTTTGTCTCATCTCTCTGCAGTTCTCTTTGTTCTAGTTTAGTCTTTTTGAGCTCACTTTGCATCAGTCAGTGCTTTTCTTTTCTGTTTTGCATGCAGCTAAAGTTGTTTTTGTCTTCAATTTGTGCCTCTTTTCTTCAGAATCACAAACAAAAGACAGAGTAGAAGGAGATTTAGCTCCAGTTTCATTTCTGATACATCTCCCGAGCTCCTTTTTGTAGATCTTTTCTTGGCTGTATTTGTGTCTGAATCATAAAAAAGCCTCACACACGGTGAACTCGGTAACAGAGAGATGGTGTGCTGCTCTGAGCTGCACACTGCATGCATTATTTTCTGATCCTTTTTTCCCTCTGAGACGTACGCAGAGAAAAAAAAACCTGCTCACAGGTGCTCAATGAATCATTTACCCTCCAGGGACAGTCGAGAGATTCATTCATGAAACTCGACAGATTAACAAAATAAAGGTTACCTGGGAGCAGCGCGAGAGCGATCAAAGGTTTCACTCACTTAACCCTTTATGCCACCTCTCTCTCTTTTAATACAGAAAATACTCTGATTTGTAACTTTGCCTCAGGCTACAGAGTGGAGAGTTCATGTGTGTGTGTGTGTGTGTTTGTGTGTCGGGAACGATCCTATGACGCAGTTTGTGGGTACAATGCAGGAAGTTGGAAGCTGGTGACCCCCCCTCCTTGCAGTCTTTGTTTACTTTTCTCAAACAGCTGGTCTCCAAGCAGCTCAGGGGAGACACAGTGGTTTCCCCTTCAGACAGACGCACTCACTCTCTGAGGACATCTGCAAAAGCACACATCACACTCCCTGCTGCCAGGAGAAATACAGAGGGACATCAAATGTTTGTGTTTCTGTAGCTGTTAAGTACTTTAAAGTGGAGCAACTTTCACCCTGACTCCTCTTCAAATAGATAAATCAAATCAAGACTTCAAAAGTTTTATGGACTTAATACTTAATCAGCTATTAAAGTAACTGCACACTTGTCCATTAGATGATGGTGCACAAGTTATGAACTCGTGAATTCAGCTCTACTAATGTTGGGAATGACCATTCATATGTTATCCTACACAACCTGAATAATTTATGCTGCAGCCAAATGGAAACTTGCCTCATACTGTAACAGTGAAGTGAAGTAAGTGAAGGCCAGGGGGTATAAGGTCTACTAAACTGGGTGCAAAACAGGCAACCAAGTTTGTTCTTTAAAACCTCAGGTTAGTTTTGTATGATGAAACTATAAACTGAATACAAAATTATGTTTCATAAGGAAATTCAAAAACATCCACTGAAGGTCAACCAACTTAAATTCTCAAGAAGCAAACAATTAGCAAGTCAGTAAACAGCCTCGACAAAGAAAATTGTTGCTCTTACACAACACTTTTGGAAACTAACTTGTCAGTCAGGACCACTCTCGTCAAAATGAATTAATTATTTGGATGCAGTTTCTCTGAAATATGAGCTAGAATTTCCAAACTGAAAACCTCAAACTGAAGAATCTCTGAATCCTGAAGTCAAGTCAGTAAATGAGGAAGAAATGTGTCTAGTTAACACTTTATGCAGATTAATGATTGTTTTCATTCCATCAAATATATTTCAGTCATATTTGTTACATATACTGAAATGTAACGTTATACATTTTGATGGTATGATTGTGATCTAGAAGCCAAAACCAGAGGAAGGGAGAAGACTCCTCTTTCTTTTAAGTGCATCCATGACTACTAAAGACTAGGGCTGGGAATTTGAGTGAAAAATTAGATTAAATACCAATAAAGCCTGCTGCAATATTCTAATCACAGAGTGAAACATTTCTTCAACCTCAAATGTGTCAGAAAACCAGAGCAACAATCTAAGTGGTGAAAAAGGGAAAAAACACCAAGAAGTAGAAATGATGATAAGTTTAGGGTGGCAAAAATGAATAGAAAAGGGGGGGTGGGGTGGGGGCAGGAGGAGGAAGGTGGCTCCTGTGAAGAGCTTTTTGTTTGTGTCACTGGTGGAAACCCTTTGGCTTTAGAGCTACAACTTATCTGTTGTCGTGTGCATTTGCTTGTTCAACGCATCAAGCTTTTTCTTAACCAGTAAAAAAAAATTCCTCCATTTTCAGTTACTGCAGTGCAGCACTTTTAGAGATTTGAGGCCCAAGGTGGTTAGAAAGAGATTACCTCCTGTTCAAACCCACTCATTAAGAAAGCATTTTATCATCCTGTAAAGTTGCACACACTCATCAGCTTTCACTACATCCCTCCTCGTGCGTTCAGTGTTTGTTATCGTCCCCTTCAGCTGTGATCGTGATGTTCGTCATGCGTCTGTGTGACGTTCGGTCTCCCTCGTGTCCGCCCCTCGGTGCCCCTGAAAATGCCCAGACTTGTTAGCAGCTCCCGTGTTTATAGAGAACTGACTCTGCATTCCTCGCCTCTTATTAAAAAAAAGGGCTCTTCGCACCAGAGCCCGAGAGGTCTGGTTGCCTGCTTTAGCGAGATCACGCTGCGTGTTAAATCGTGAACAACTGCAGTGAAAAGGAGGCTGTATTTAACAAGGTGGAAAATGTTTACCCCATAAAGCTGGAGCAGGGAGACGGAGTTCCCTTCCCTGCAGAACGCCTCCCTGTGCTGACAGTCATGTTTAAACACAGGGAATAGCGTTTGTGTGCTTTATTACACTGACCCCAGTGCCTTTTTCATGTTTATACGTGTAATTTGTCTGGTTTTATTGTGGTTATTAGGGCAGGTGCTGAATTGTTCACATGAGCCAGAACTGAGCAGTTCACTTTCTCTCTCCAAGCTCATGTTTTTTTTTCTCCGCCTCAGTAATTCACAGCGAACTGACACAAACTGTTTTCTGTTAATGATAAACTGTCCTCAGCGCTCGCCGTGGTTAAATATCCAGGGTCAGACTGAACTGCAGCACCGTCACTGAGCTGATGTTTGTTGATTTAAAGCTTTTAGAAACCTTTCTCTGGCAGAGAGGTGAGCTTCTCTTGGCTGTCAGAGTGAAGGTCAGAGAAGTTTGTGATGCCTCTTCTGTCTCTGGCCTCATTTTTAACCTGCACTGAAGTTCCCTCTAAAATCTTTTAATCCCACCGTCAGACCAGGGTCAGAGCCCTCTGTTTACTGATGCTGCTTCTGCTTTGTGCAAAACAGAATCTAGGTTATAATCACTTGATAATCTCAATTTTCTGAAACAAACCCCAACCCTGACTCTAAACTATATTCTTACGGAATAAAGGGAACCGGGTTAAACTTTAGGTACACTGAAACTAAAACATATTTGAGACTCAGTCATGTTAGTTGTCAAGAAACCAGTCAATAATGGTGGTTGATGATATTTAAAACATCTTGCATTACCCTCATTCTTTACAAAATATTTTGTTTTATATAATTAAGTTTTTTGTTAGTTTTTCTGTTAAGGAAATCCTCCATATTCTTTTTTAAACTTCAGGATTAGCCGCAATACTGTGACAAAGCTCTACTTTCACTCAGCATTTGTATATTTTCGTTTAACAGCACGTCTTTACCACTTTGTCTCTGATGGACGCAAGCTATTTCTCTATCTACTTCTGATACATTTCTTTTTCCAAATTTAGATAATGTAAATCAGGCGAGTGATATACAGGGAAAAAATAAAGGTAGTTGCAAAACACCATCAGACCAGTAGAGGGCAGTGACACAGTCAGAGGCCATTTGATAGAAATTACACCGTAGATGGAGACTGATTTGCTTGTATCATCAGAAAATGGTTACACATCCCGGCAGAGCTGTTGTCAGGGTTGAATTAAGTATCCAATGATCTAAATTTAGACCATAGTTTCGATGGTTGTACGTCACAGTGAGAAAGTAAAACCACATTGTCCAAATCACAGTGGTTCAGGGAAAACCATTGTGATGAGGACTGTAAGAGAAGATAAGATGACATCCTCTTTATTTAGTTCGAAAGAAATTATTACCAAATTGCAAAATAAAAAATGTGAAAGTTAGTCAAAGTAGTTGGATACAAAAGTACAAAAGTGTTAATTAGTAAACAATAAAGATACAAAATACAGAGTAAGTGTCCATTCAGCAAGACAAAGTATCAGATGGAGTTTCAATATTAAAACGTCCGTGTGAAAATGCAGAAAAGCGCCTAAAATAACAAGATGACCAAAAATTAACTACTAAGAAGGTTTATAAGTAACCTTATACAAAAAGAAAGTTAGTGATGAGGAGCTACTCTGGCAGGCCACTGTCCTCAACAGTGCCAGAACGGGAAGGTTATCTTTTTACATGGAACACCTTTCTTAACCAACCATAGTGTGTCTCCTTATCTTGCTAAGTCAGAATTAACTTCAAAAAGTGAATCAAGAAAGTAGCGACTGGTTAATAGCTGCATTTATTTTGTGACTGTAAAGCACTTTGGCCAACTGTTGTTTTAGATGAGCTCTTTAAATAAGTTTAAATTGAATTAAATTGAACTATTCTTGAAAAGATGAAGATGAAAGACAAAATGTGAACAAATGCAGCTTAAATTAATATTACCTCGTACTCATTAACACAATCTTTGCAACATCAGATACTTTTTTTTCATCAATGAAGGTATGACAATGAATGTTAGTTACATTCGAACATCAGCAAACCACAACTTTTGTTACGTCTTCATATCTTGTAGGCAAAAATGGGAACATTTAAACATTTTTATAGTATGGCAGATACCTCAATTATTGCTTCTAACAAACTAGTTTCCATTCTCAAATTGAAATAATGTTGGCTTTGCTTGTTGGCATCTCCCTTTGTAAAGTAAATTCACAAAGAGTGAACACATGTAGAAACTGTACACACAAAGACATCCAAAACTAATTTTAGAGCATTTAAAAGATTTAAGATATTGTGACAGCTGCAGAGTATTTACAGTTTAGATATCTGTTTGAGTGTGATCTGTAGTTTATTGAGGTCTTGAGGTTGTTTGTTTCTTTTGCTTATATAAATCCTGGGAGGTGTAGAGAAAGAGTTAACGTCCTGGCCCGGCTGAATAGATTTTTTCATGTTGTGTCATGCTCAGGCAGCCAAACCAGTGTTTCCGTACAGTCCCTTCAAATTACAGTGTGCGAACGCTGCGAGATTCACACAAAGGGAACTTCTCTCCCGAAGGCGGGAATACTGCAAGGTTTTAGCAACAGTAACTACAACAAGGCAGGGAAGTCTGGTGGTTACCTCGGAGCTGCTTTCACTTTGACACAGAGGCAGAGCTGGGACAGGGAGGGAGGAATTTTAATGGCCCTGCAGTGTTTTGTGTGAATGAAATTGAATATGTGCTTATTTTGCCATCCTGCTATGTGGGTTAATGTCTATTCCGTGTCTCAAGTGAAGGAAAAAGAGCTTCTGCTGAAGTCATTTCACAGAGCTGGGGCTTTGAAGGCAAAAACATTAACTCAGTCTGCAAAATATATTTACTTAAATGGAAAAACGTGATTAGAAGAGGCCTCTGCCCTTTTCCATTTGGTGTGAACTTCTAATTGTGTGGTGCATTTCACCAAATTGAGTGTTTTTCACCACCTCCAGCCGTCTGCTAAGTGCAGGGCGGTCGCTCTATGACAGATCTGCCCTCAGGGGCGACTGCACGGTGGAGGTGAAGAGAGGAGCCGCCTCAACACCTGCTCACATCTGCTTCTGAGGAAACACATTTATGAGTCGACTAATTTGTGAGGATTTCAGGTGGCAGCTTGTTTGTGTAATCATTACTTCAGGATTACTTTTTTATAGCAAATTTCTGTTGAAGTTGAGTCACAGGTTTGGGAATCAAACACTTGGTCAAACATTGAGTCTTTAAATTCCCATGAATTTGCAACATTTCTTGAAAGTGGGAAACACTTTTAAATTCACAGAAATTGAAATCGCTTGTTCCTTTGCTTGTGTATCAACTCTTAGAGGATACTGTTCTGTGATCAGGTTGTTATGTAAATTGATGTCATGGGGTTTTGACCAATCAAAATGTATATTTCCAGTACAGCTGGTAAATATTCAATTTAACAGCAGCCTGTTGAAAATACAGTGAATTCAGAGTGAAGTCATTTAAATTGTGTTAAGACTCAATTTAGTTGAATTACTTGTCTCATTGTTAATGAGATTATGACTGAATAATAATTTGTTGCAGCTTCAGTGAGAACAATCAATCTATTTTGGACCTGAAGTAGTGTAACCAGATGTTCGATTATATTCTGTTTTTACAGAAGTTTGATTGTGTTTCCCTTGTAAAAAGCATTTTTGTGAGGAGGATGTCATTTCTCTGATGTGCCAAGAATAAGATCTGACATTTCTGACTTTACAACCTCAGACTGAAGAGTCTGTGAATCCTAAAGTGGACGTTTTATTACGTCTGCTTTAAAGTTCAACAAGTAGAGACAAAATGAAAATAAAAAATGGGTCTGTTTTTTTTGGTCCTCAGCACATTTTATAGCCTTTGGCCTGTGTTTTAGCCCATATTTTAAATCAAATCAAATTAAACTTTATTTACAAAGCACCGGTGTTTCAGTCCTAGTTTGTATTTTAGTCTTTAGCTGGTGTTTTAGCCTTTAACTCATGCTCTCTCACTTTCTTGTTTAGCTTTCTTCTTTCCTTTTCTGTCCCTTTTCTGTCAGATAGCCCAACTCCAGTGTCCACTTTCACTTTTAAATGAATCCAAGAGATAGTTTTCAGCAAAGAAAAACTCATCACTCTCTTCTCACTGCTAAACTTCGTCAGCCGGTGTGGAGTTGTCAAAGAGACTTTGGTGTGTCGTAAATCAATCTGGTCAAATCGGACTCATCCAGTCCTGATTAGGAAACCAGGAATTAGTGTTTAGAAATGACCTTTTTTAGTGCTGATAACCTCGTCTTGAATTGGGGATTATAATCAGGCATATATCTAGATGTTTATTAACAGAAGACTTAAGTTTACAATAAAAAACCAGTACAGTGACATTAATTAATTCTTCCTCTGCTGTAGCTTTCCTCCTGCCCACCTCTCCTCACTCTGTTTACTGCTGCACTCTCAGTTTGATTGTCTGTCAAACTCGGCCTGTTTGTTAGACGCTGGTGACTAATACAGGAGTCAACAAGACCGCCTGCGTGTGCAGAAAAGGTTTTGTGTGTGTGTTTTGTGTATGTGTGTGCATATACATGTTTGTGTGTTAGGTCATGTACTTTTTCATCCTGTCCTCATTGAGCAAAGCTGTGTGGAAACTCACAGAGGAATTTTGGTGCAAGATGCATGTGTGAATGCAAACAGCTGATTTTGTGCTTCCCCGAGTAAAATAAGTCAGGTGAGCAGGAGCAAGTCTGGAAAATTGCACATTAGCAATGTTAGGGCTACAACTTCCCTTAAATTTTCTAGAAAGCTTCACCACTTCATCACTGTTGTACTATTAGCAAAAACCTCACCACCCACTCAACCATTTACGTCTTACCCCCCCTGCAGACACACGACCCGTCTGTTTACAGCGTCCTCTGTGCGTTCCAGGCCTCTTCTTGAGCCCGCTGACCAACCAGTCAAATTATTTGGCTTAAACTTTTCAAACTAAAGCGTTCATGAAAGCTTCAAACTGTCCCAGCTAAATTGGAGCTAACGAACGCTGACCTCTTTGTCCACACACACACACACAAACAAGCACTTTCCCCCTCCACAGGTGCGCTTTCGCAGCCTGACGAGCCACTTCCTGGAAACTTTGTGAGCAGCACTGATGTTGGCAACTCGGAAAGGTGAGCAGGACTTGATGAGGGGAAAAAGCAGGGCGACAGGGCGGGGGCCGGCAGGATTTGCCTCTGCTGGCGTCAGCACAGAGACCCAGAATAGTGGAAGATATTCTCTCTGCGGTGGCAAAAACAGGACCGACGCAGGGACTGGATGTCACATTATTCTGAGATGTGACACATATAGGGGGGTGGAGAGCTGCTCCTGCTCGCACTGAGTGTGTATGTCATCTACAGGGAAAAGCCCCAACAGATCCTTTCTCTGTTAGAGACGAGCTACTCATTCACAGGGGTCGTTTTTTAGGATTGAGGGGGAAATGTGAGTCCTGTTTAGCTTCTGGAGTTAGAAAATAAACAAAACAAAGCTTTGGAAAGTCCGTCCAAATTAAAAAAAAAAAAAAAAAGGCATTCGGAAACCCTTATAAGGGATTGTTGTGTGGGGGCGCTTTCTGTGTGTGTGTATGTGTGTGTGTGTGCAGCTGCATGTGTGTGTGTGTATGCAGAGCTGGCATCACTTTAATGGTTTGCACACGCAAAGCCCAATGTAGGGGTTGCCAGGGAAACAGAGCAGCATGAGTCTCAGTCTGCAGGTGCTGTTTCTCGTGTCCGACTGCTGGAAGCTCCTACAAGGGTGGAGGGAGAGAGGGAGGGAGGGAGACAGGGGTAAGAGAGAGGAGGAGGAGGAGGAGGAGGAGGGGGAGCGGGAAAGCCTCCAAGAGAAGGAGAAGTTAACTGGGAGAAGAAGAGCTGGTGTGGAAAAGATGAAAAAAAGTCTATTTGAATTTATTACTTTGACTGATGAAACGATGAAATGGGATACATTATAAAGAGAAGCAGTACGGTATGATATGATACAACAAAACAGGAACTGATGAACAGTTTTCGTGAACATACCAAAGCTCCTCTGGGTCTTTTAGGGGGGTTGTTTTACTGTTGAGGGTGGAGCTGGTGATCCTGCTTCAGTCCAAAGATTGTCAAAGGAACTACACTTTCTTCACATCCTTTAATACCAGTTTGCCCGTGACTCAAATCTATTTAAAAGACTGAACTGAATTAACAATGGTGCACAGTTGTTTCGGTTTGAATGACATGAGTTCACTCGAAACACAGCATCATGTTACAGGGGGTCTGAAATGCAACAGGAGCATCAATAGTTTCAAACGTTATTGATATCTGGGTGTAAAAAAAATTAGAACCAGGTCCTAACAGGCCCAGGTTTCGATCCCCATCCCTAAATGTGATACGATACACTATGATACGATGATGTAGCGGTAGATAAGGAACAATGAGGTCACAATGTGATACAATGCACTTACATATGGACTGGGATATGACACAATGAGATAAGATAGAACACGATATTGTATGATATGGCGCAATATGGTGAGAGCGGGAACAATAGGACGTTATAAAAGGAATGCAGTGTTACACTGCACAAAACTGAAATCTAAGCGAGTCATAATGCCTTATTTTTAGTAAATTTGTCTTATTATTCTTGATTGAGCTACATTTTACTGATAAGTCAAGGAAAACTTCTCATTCCAAGTTATTTAAAGACAAAAATGAGGTCTGAATCGCTTGTATCTTATCTCATTGTGCATACAGTTCACGTCAAAGTGTATCTTATCACATTGTTATTTTTCTTGATTTGAAGCACATTCATCAGACCAGGTCACAAAAATGTCTTATTTCAAGTTTTTTAAGGACAGAAATGTGGTCTGAATTGCTTGTTACAAGTCAAAAAAATCTGCCAATGGGATAAGAGAAAAATTTCTTGTATCAAGACATATTTATTCTCACATTGGCAGATTTGTTTTTGACTTGCTAAAAGCAATTCAGACTTCAGTTCTGTCCTTAAAAACTTGAAATAAGACATTTTTTATGACTTGGTCTGATGAATGTGCTTCAAATCAAGAAAACTAAGACAACTTTTACTACAAATAAGGCATAATGTCTTGCTTAGATTTCAGTGTTTGCAGTGTATGCAAATAAGTCATGATAAGATGCAATGCAGTATCATGTGATGTGATATGATAAGAAAGGACTTCTGCAAAATAAGGGATTGAATGTGCAGATACCTCGTAGAAATTGGAGTTATTGTTAAGCTTTGAGAAAAGTTTGGTGTCTAAGAAGAAAGGCTTTTGTGTATCAACTCAATGTGCAACCCCAGCAGGAGAGAGTCAGGTCTCAGATTTGACAGAAGAAACTGGTGCATAACGACGGCTGAAAGTACAAATGTCATGATACATCAAGTGAGGTACACTGTTGGATCTCCCCGTGTCCAAAAAGCGACGAGAGTGGAGTCACAGCTTGTTCCACCTTGACCTTCTCTCTCTCTCACCTCATCCTGTCATCTTTTTTTTTCATCTGCTCACATCATGCATAGATTCACAGACTTCTCTCACACTTATTTATGCATGCAGCATCATAATAGTCTTTAATTATTCAATATAAGCTGTTTAATTCTGCTCAATGCATATGGGACTTGATAGAATGAGTATAAATTATCATTAAGCTGCAGTTTGCCAGCCGTCAGGAGACCTTGACCTGAAGTCGCTCTTTGCTGCAGTAGAGACCAGATGTGGATGATGATGAGGAGGGGGTCAGGTGGGCAGACGGGTGAGGAAGGAGAGGTGAGCTGTGCAGTTTTCTTAAGGTCAGGCAGTACGTGGGCTGTATTTATCAACACTGACACTCTACTGCTGCTGCTGCTGCGTGGGATGTCTGCCATCATCACAGCAGCACAGCAGCCAATCAGAGCGCAGCTGTGAGTCACATGCACCAGCCCGGGGGAAGACTAACTAACAATGAGGCCACAATGGGATCGGAAACAGTTTGATTTGAACGAAGCCGCATCCCACAACAACACATTAAACTCACGTCACTTTGTTGTCCAAAAAATCTCCGCACAACAATCCTCCGCTCCATTAGAGATTATCCTGTCCTCTCAAGAAATTACTTTTTGTTGTTCCTCCCCCCAAAACACTTAGAAATCTTTGAGTGCAATTTACTCTAATCACTTCAAATTGCTGTTAGTCTTTTGTAGCGAGAAGTGAAGCATTATCTACTTTGTGTTTGTTGGCGCAGCACTCTCTGAGACAATTGTTTCTAGTGGCGCTGCGGCTAAAGTGTCTTGTTTGCTTTTCTAAAACCAAATTACCTGTTTGTTTGTTTGTAATTTTAGAGATATTGGTAAGCAATTTGTGCAGAAAAAGGATGGATGATTCTGTCTGCTAACAGCCCATACAAAGGTAAATAATCACATTCAACAGTTGTGCTCAAGATTTTGTCAGGTTTTAGCACAAATCCTGTTACATTTTAGCTCTGATTTGAATAGACAATGGATGCAGGATATAAAGAGACAAAGTAATGTATTTCTTCATAGTTACTTTGTCCTATTGTTGGAACATAACAACAAGTAAACTTCATAAACTCAAATTGTAACAGTGAAGTGTTCAGAAGGTGAGCACTCTGTTTGTTAGGTGTGACTCACAGCCTGGTGCCCCGAGACATGTCTGTAACTTTTAACGATGGTAAATCCTGGTTCTGTCCCACCAGTGCTCATCTACCAACTACAACTCCTGAAGTGCACTTGTGGGGGCCAAAACATGCTTAAATGCTCTCTCGGGAGCCAAAATATGATAAAGTGCCCTTTTAGGCACCAGAATATGCTAAAGTGCTCTTTAGGAAGCCGAGATATACTGAAGTGCCCTTACATGTGCAAAAAAGCAAACTGAAGTGCTCTCGTTGGGAGCCAAAATGTGCTTAAGTTCTCGGTTTAGGAGCAAAAAACAGGTGCTAACTTGCTCTCCTGCGAGCTGAAAAGTTTTTCTCCTCTCTTTTCGTCCCTGCTCTTTAAAATGTCTGTGCACGCCACTGGCTTAACCTGTGTTTTAACCTGTGCTCTGTATTTCTCCTGTTCAGCTTTCTTCTGTTCTTTTGTCTGTTTTCCTTTTGCCAGTTCAGCCTCCGTGCCCTCTATTACTACAAAATAAATTCAAGGAAAAGCACAGATCCTGCTTCTCATTGCGAAACTTTTCCAGCTCACATGGTGTTGTCCTCAGGACTTCTACGTGTCATAATTCAATTTGGGCCCTGGATGACCTGACCACAGAAACCAAGAAAAAGCATCTAGAAATAACTGATCATAGTGCTGATAATCTCATTTGACATTTTGGATTCTGAACAGGGAAATATATAAAAGTGAGACTATTTCAAGACAATGTCCTCAAAGGGCCTCTGAGAGTTTTTTAAGTGGGCCTCAGTTATAGTAGACAGGACATGAGTCAAACTAGAAAACTGAAAATCACAGCAAATGTTTTTTAATCCAAGATTGCTCATTCCAGTATAGTTTGTTTTTTCCAGAGAAGTCTTGTTGTAGTTGGAGATTCTTGAGGCTCTTACGTTATTCATTACTTTTAGCAGAGTAGAAGGGAGACAGAGGGCAAAATGTAACAAACACACAGGAGTCATTGAACTTTGCATAGCTGTAAGTGTCTGCCACAGATAAGTTTGGCAGCGTAAGAATATTTTCTTGTCCTTCTGCTGAAAAAAGGACCAACTACAACAAAAAAAAACAAAAATAAAAACACGGGTGCATAGTTTTCATGACCTCAAGTAAATTTTCTCCCAGCATCCAGTCAGCAGAGAGCAGGATGCTGAATAAAGGAGCTGAATGCTTCATTACTCTGAGTGTGGGCGTTAAACAGGAATCAGAGGAGCTTTTACATGCATGCAAACCTGTTCCCTCAGCGGGGCCTCTTAAAAAGGTACGAGCCCCGCCTCCTCTCTCTTCATTCATAAACTCACCATTTGTTTCCGCTGCTAATGTCGGCTCGTTGCCATTATCAGAAAAACACGCTGTTCTGCTGCTGGTGTGTTTGTGTTCGCGAGATATCGACTGCGGTGAGGATGCAGAGGAGGAGTAGGAGGAAGAGTTTGGCCTGAAGTGTCTGTCAGTGTCAGGAGGGAGAGGGTGAGGAGGAGGAGGAAGGGAAAGAGGTAGGAAGGGAGGGGGGGGGTTTGTCCTTTTCTACCCAGATCCAGAGAGCTCCAGTGGGTCGATGGCGATGATTGAAAGCCTCCAAACAGTGTGTGAGTCATCGGTGAGGGTGAGCGAGGTCAGCGAGGTCAGGTCAAACTTAAAGCGGTATACGCACAGACGTATGCGTGATACTGTACTCACACTCTCACACTTGTGTTTATTTTGGGAGAGGTCAGTGGGTTGTCAGGCAAAGTGGGCTGAAGTGACAGCTGGAGGACAGGTGTGAAACAGGAAGCGCGGTATACACAAACTATTTTTTATCATAAATTCTATTTAAAGTTATTCAAAGTTTCATCATGTGTTGATTTCTTAAAAAAGACACCCAAAAGAAAACTCATGCTCCGTCCCCTCCAGTGTGGTCAGGCGCTCGTCTAAAACCTCTCTACAAGTTACTGCATTGTGTGAACTATTCACGGGTCACTTTTTTTTTGTGAAATAGAAAGAAGCTCAGAAGCTCACAAAGATAAATGTCTCTGAAAAATGCCTGGAGCAGAGGGTGAAGAAGAAAAAGGAAAAGGGGTGAAGCTGTATAAGGAAGAGGAGGATGGCAGAGCGCCAGAGTTAAAGGTGTGGAAGAGAGCGTGAACGAGACAGAGAATAATACTGGGTTAAGAGAGCGAAGGGGAAAATGCAAAGAGGGTTGATAGAGAAGCTGTGAAATACATGAGAGGAGGAAGAAGGAGGAAGATGGGGTGCCTGCCTGCTGGCAAAGCTTCATCCTCTTGCGTAACATGGGCCGTCTCTTCCTTTAGCTGCTGTTGCCATGGGGAGAGATGTTGGGAGGGGGTTTCTAAGCCCCTGATGGGAGAGACTCGGGGGAATTCTGAGCTGCGACTTCCCTCCTCTAACGAGGCAGAGCTGCAGGAGGAAGGTGGATTTAAAAATCCTCTGGTTGTATTTTTAGGTCTGCACTCTGGATGGTTTCTGTTAGAGCACTATACGCAAGAATGCCAGCCGCCCCCGGACCAAAAACAAGAACACCGCTGCCATGAGAGGCTGTGTGTGTGTGAGTGTGTGTGGGAACCCGCAGGGCGTTGATGTGTGACTCAGTCTCGGGTTCAGGTGTGCCTTGTAAAACGAATTTCAGGCAATTTTTTTCTAATCACGATTGTATTTTCCATGTGAACAGCGTGACTAACAGCGAATCTCTGCAGGGCGTGCAGGTGTCTCTGCCATCAGTGTGTGTGTGTGTGATGCACTGTGTATGTTTGGGAGTGTGTGTGTTTGTAAATTACAACAACAAACAAAGTAATTCAGAAACTGATCAATGATAGATGTTTTCAATATTAGTTTTACAGGATTGAGGGATTTGCTGTGAAGTAGACGAGATCACAAACAATTCCCATCTCTTGAATGTTAAATGTGAAGCTGTTGCTGGGAAGCATTTAGTTTAGCTCAGTGTCTGTTAGCATGAGTCACTTTGGCTCTGTTTAAGGTCCGCCATTTTAGTCATAATCTCCCAAAAGTTTTACAAAACCAAGGATAAAATAAAAGTTGGCAGTCATTAGTTTTAAACTTTGCATTATGTGGAATACACATGTATCCTGGAATAATCAACTCCTACAGGTGTTAAACATCATTCACAGAAACTCTTCCAAGTGCCTGTGTGAACTGCTGAGGCCTGATGTGGGGAGAGTACATCTTCCCTTTATTTTATGAGGATATGTAGAAAGAAAAGACAGAGGGAGCACACTTTCCCTATGTGTTGCACACCTCCTTTCTCTTTGATGAGCCTATGTGATAAACTGAGGCAGGAAGTGCAGCAGCAAAAACAATTGGTAGCTGTTCTCAACCCAAGTTTAAAAGTGGTACTTAATTTTAAAATCAAAATCATAAAAGTGTAAACAATTGCCACAATGTCAGTGCAAAGTGTTTGGCTTGCTGTTTACGGAGCAATGGCGGCCATGATAAACTCCACTCTGGAAGCCGTTTTCAAAAGTTTCCATTTTGGGTAAGATGCCATTTCTGTGGAAATGAGAGGCTGAAAACGAAACTGATTTTGTGTTTCATCCTAATACTGTTATTGTGTAAACAGCTCTTTGAAAAAACGATGAATAGTTCATGTGACTATGACTTGGTCTTTCTGTTTTTCACCCCACTGTTTATACCAGCCCCTGGTTGCAAAGTTGTGTGTTTTGCCAGTAAAAGTAAAAAAAATCTTCAGTAATAATGTTTTATCATGAGAATAAACTTAAGAAAAATGCAAACTTTTCACCAAAGAGTTTAGGTAGGAACTTTTACCAGAATAGAAATGAGAAAATGATGTTAAGTGCAAACTTTGCAAAGCGAAACTACAATACATATAATCAGATTGTATCCATTCGTGGATCAAATTTTATTTTCCTACAAGGGAAAGAACTGCATCCAAGTCCGTCCCTCTTCCCCTTTCAGTCACCAAGCTCTTTTCTCCACACCGTTTCTGTTAAATGTCAATCGTCTACGTCAGCATCCAGGGGTCGATCTGCTCTCAGAGCTGCACAGCTTCAACACCAGAACATGTGCAGTCTGTCTTTATTCTTTTGCTGTGGTGAATGCTTAAAATAGATCCATATGAAATGAATCCGAACCAGAAAAGGTTGCAGTTCTGATTTTTGTTAAACAAGATGAAATGCTGCAAAATTGCATGTTTTAGGCTGCACTTCAATCGCAGTGGCAAATGGTTTTTGGAGAAATGGTGCAATATTGTCGCCTTTTAAATACAAAACCAAACCTTTTTCAAGAAAAAAATTATATGGTATTACAGAATTTTGAAAAAAGCTGAACATCCAAAATTCAACCAAATTTCTAACTTGGCTCCTGCAACATGATGCGTCTTCATCTTCTCATATCAGTACATTTTTTTGGCTCTTGACAAAATGAGACATTCAAGACAAGATGACACAAAATTGAAGTATCATGAAATGATTCATTGAGAGAATAATCTGGTGTTTACAGTCAAAGCAGAGGATGCTATAAATAAACAGTCTCTCGCCTGTGTTGGTGTTATGGAGGCGTTGCTGTGTTTAAGTACAGTTTAACACTGTGCTCTTTTACGCTTCATCCAGTAGCCTCTTTAGATATTAATGTCTTTATTAGCTGCTGCATGTGTGTGTGTGTCGGATGTCCCCGCCTCTGCTCGTCTGTACACACACACACACACACACACACACACACACACACACAGATCAATGCACAGTGCAGATAGAGGTGTATTTATAGCCCGTGTGGGGGCGTGGGAGGTTGTGCACCACAAGTGGGTTAGCTGCTAATCTGATGTTGACAGTGTGTATGTGAGCAGAGGAATTAGTGCCCAGTGCTGTTTTTAGATCCTTCTGCTTTGTTTTGCTTTTTTTCTCCTCATTGAAAGAGAGCGCTCTGCTCCTCAGCTCCTCAGCTCAGGGAAGTCATCGCTCAGGCAGCGAGCAGCCAGGGAGGGAGGGCTTTCCCTGATTTAGAGTTGGGATTTTAAAAAAAACAAGACAAGGAGGGAGGAGAGGAGGAGGGAGGAGGAGGGAGGAACACAAAGGCGGGCAGGCAGGGAGGAGGAAGAAGCGTGGTTGCTACACTGACACAGTGGAGGAAGCAGGCAGGAGTGAGAAGTGAAAGCTCTCGGCACAGAAACACAGCTGTGTGTGTGAGGACAGACAGTCAGACAGACACAGCTCTCCGCTCTGCGTTGGCATTTTTTGTTTTGTTTCATTTTCTTTGTGGGAGACAGAGAGAGTCTGAGGAATGTCAGCGGTTATTGGCTGGGGAAGTGTGTGTCTGTCTGGGTCGGGAATGTCAGGTGTTCCCCCGTGAGTGAGTCTGACTGCAGGAGGGGAAAATCAGCCGGCAGCCACTTCTCTGAGAAAAGTGTCGACTTTTCTTTGGCGCACTTCTTCCTGCTAACAGGTACAGTGTAACACAGCCAGAGCTCCTCTTTGTGCTCATCAGTTTGTGTTTTATTCCTCGCTGCGGGCTTTTGTTTCACTGTGGGCTCAGACTTCTGACTGTCTTTCTCCTCGTTTCTCTCTTATGGCATTGCATCATTTTATTTCTCTGTAGTGTTGCCTAAGTTTCAAATTCCCTGACATCATTTCTGTTAAAATGGATCTCGGACCCCTCGGTGATGTTACAAGTTCTCTGTAGTTGTCCAGAATTAGCTCATCTTGCATCTAACATGAGGTTAGGAACTTTGTTACTTCTGGTTTTTGAAGCCAGGAAATAGTTTTAAACTATCAAACACAGTATCAGTGTGCTTATTTCAGCTGTTTTCTGTTTTTTTAATAAACCAAAACCCAAATACATGCTTTTTCATTGTCATAACTTCATATATTTAGATGCAGAAGCAGAAAGTCTTTACATCCAGCATGAAGTATTTGGCATTTTTGTTGGAAAAAGACTTGTGATTCATTTTAAATGTATTGACCGACTACAACAGCAGTAAATATCTCTAATTTAACGTATTCTTGAGTTTGAATCTTCGTCCAACAACATTCGAACAAGCTGAGCACTTTTTCAGTATCAACTTCTGAACTCCTGCTACCCCCTGCCCCTTATCTTCCTACAAAGCAGAAATCTTCCTCAGCAATGTGCTTGACTTCTCCTGCAGCTTGTAAACCTCCCACATTAGCTCTGACCAGCGCTCCTATTTGCTCTTCCTTGTCGTGGTGGCGGCAGCAGCAGCTGACGTCCAACATGAGCAGTAGGACAGGATAAGCCTGTGGACTGCAGCCGGGGATGAGCTGTGCTGCTGTTATGCAACAAGCTCGCTCCAGAGATAGAGCAGAGCTGAACTTACTCACTTCTCCTTCATCCACACACCGTGAGATCATCAGACTCCCCTCCCTCCTTTCCTCCCTTCTCCCTCCTGCTGGGTTAGCCTCGCGTAAAGAACAGAGGAATAAAGAAAAAGAAAAACAGTGAGGGTCAGAGCCGCTGCCTGTCTCTACCTCTTCTGTTAATTGCTCTTCTTCTCTGCTTTAATTTCATTACTCTCCTTTAAAAGCATCATCTGATTAAGATAGCAACATCCACCTCAGCAGCGGCTGCGCTTAATCCGCAGGTGTTTCCGGATTTCCCCATTGACGTATTCACTCACCAAAAGCTACTTTATTCACCTAATTTTTACCAGCATCATGAAATAACCTTTAAAATCCAAGCGAGAAACTGAAACCGAGAAAAATTTAGCAGAAAGTTGCAAGTTTTTACTTTTTGATTTAATTTTTTGCCATGACCTCTACAGGAAAAGTTGACGCAAACAACATACAAGTAGAGTTAAAAGTGACAACAAGACTGGTGATCCTTGAATTTGTTGCCATGTTTACGTAATTACATCACCTTGTTGTGTCATCTTCTTCCACTGCAATGGTTAAATCACACATGACCGAAGGAATATCGACCAAACTGTTGGATTCAATGAACCCGCTCTTTGTTGTCACAAACGACCGAGCTTCAATCTCATTCAGTTAGATTTATTTCATTAGGAATAAAATCAAATAGTTTCTCAGTGATGCTGCAATAACTGGTTAAATAATCACTCAAATCATGCCAAGTTGCTGGAAATCAGTTTTCATGAGAGAAAATCTCTTGAATTTTTATCTATTGCTCAGTAAAACTAGAGAAAATGGTTGTTCCATCGTCTGAAATGTCAGAATTTGCTGCATTTAGTTCCCTCATGCATGTTTTGACAAATGGTAAAACAAATCAAGCAGGTTGAAGGTGTTCATTTGTCTCTTTGGCAGTTTTCAAGCATTAAAATTAATACGCTCCAATCTTAATTGCAAGCTTCAGCCTTGATTGGGTTTCAAACATGTCACAGTGGGTGAACATGTGGGCAGAGCTGTGTGGTTTTCAAAAAAAAAAAAAAAAGACACAGAAATACTGGTTACCGCATCCTTGTACTGTTTTCAAACTCTGCTGTGTTCCAAGCGGAGGAGAGGGGAGAAAATGAAGGAATAAAAGGAGGGGGATGGTGATGGAAGGAGGCAGAAAGAAGGGAGTAGGAAGACACGGTGAAATCGAGGAATGAGGAGGAACATAAAAAGACAGTGAGGGAACGCCGTGTTGCTTGTGCTCGGTGCAGTTATGTAACGTTACCTCCTGCCTACTGCTGATGGCAGAGGAAAGCACAGAGAAACAGCAGTGAATGGCATGCAGGTGGGTGGCAACAACAACATCAGAGGAGGAAGAAGCAGCAGTATCTATTAGAACCAGAGCAGTATTCATCAAAACCAGTGCTGTGCTTTAAACAGCATTTTTCCTTGAGTTATTCTCAGACTACAACCTGCAACTAATGATCAATGCTGCATGTGACTATTTTGATTTCTTTTAATCAAAAAGAAGGTGTAATCTCTCTAGATTTGGCTGCTAATACTCATTTCTGCTGTGTTAAAGTGAAAGATTTACTTCTAACTCTGCAGCTTACGCTTCACTGCTTGATGTAGACATGGTTGACTGCTGCAGCCACTGTAGAGACATGTCCCTCTGTGTTTACATGTTGTACCAGTCATGTATACGGCCATGTGAATGTGCTAAATGAGCTATAAAGGCAGATGGTTGTCTGCAGCACCCACAGAGTGAGAGACGCAGAGAGAGAGAGGCTCAGAGCAGCTGCAGGAGAACGCGGTGGGAGTCTGTGGAGCCGGACATGATCCCTCAGGGGTCGATGCACAATGTCAGAACACTGTAACAACACAGTACGTTAACAACACACCAACTACACATTATCACTACACACAACATTACAACACACCACCTTAACATTATAACAACTAACCACATAAACAACCCACCATCTTCATATTATAACACACATCATTAACAGAAAACTATCTACACCTTTTAACAACACAGTACATTAGCAACCCACCATCTAAACATTATAAAACCACTAACCATTAACAACATGACATCTTTCTGCTGTAGCTACACAACTTTAACAATGCACCCTTCATAATATAACACAACACATTAACAACACAACTTAACATCACACCTTTAACATTGCACCAACTTCACATTTTAACAACACAAAATCTTTACATTTAAACAAAACACATCATTAACAGCACACTGTCATAATGCATGAACCACACATTTTAACAAACATCTACGCACTGTAGAATGCACCATATTATCAATACAGTTATTCATCATAACAACACACTGTCTTGGATCCACATTTTATCTGGTTTTGAAGCAAAAAAAAAAGTGCGGTCTGAAGTTGTTGTATTGTAGAAGTTTTAGCCAGAGCCTGTGCAGTAGAGTCTGTGTGGAGCAGCGATAACAAAAAAAGTCAAATTTTCATCTTTGTAAATCTAATTTCTTATTGGCTCTCCTTCCATTACTACTCAAGATTAGCAGCTGTCAACCATCGAGAAACGTGGTGTAAAACCTGGTTTCCCTTTAGCCTCTAATAGCTAATGGAAAAACTTTTTTGAAGGAAGAGAACTTGAACACAATACAGCCCAATAAGATCTTCATATCATCACAGCATATGGATGCTAGAAACATTTCTAAGAGGTTTTTTTTTTTTTCAAAGATTGACCACAGCCCATTCAAATGAATGGGGGAGACAGAGTTTTTGATCTATACTGCAGCCAGTCACAAGGGGGAGCAGTTTTTATGACAAGCAAAGTGACATCCATTTTTTTTTAAGTCTTTGGTACCAAAGTACTATTCATGCACCATATTATTCAACCAATAAGTTACTGTAACAATGCACCACCCTCACACTGTAATCACATTAGTCATCATCTACAAACTGTAACAGCAGAATTTAAGGTCACACTGTCCAACACAGCTCACTTCAACATCACACTAACACAGTATAAGTAAGAAACACTCAAACACATTTGGAAGTGAAACATTGTAAAATCAGGGGGAGGCATCTGAGTTAGAAGAGGCTGATGTCTGAAAGACAGGCCTTGTTTTTAATGTAAAGAGCAGAAAGAGGAGGAGGAGCAGTAAGAGGAGGAGGAGTATAGGAGAGAGAGTCAGCCAGCACACACAAACTGAGCCTCAGCGGGATCCCAATGCTGTTTGGTAACGTGATCAATGACCTCGCGTACTGCTTAGATCCTTATTTCCTGTACAGGCTCACGGCCTTTTGTTACACCCACTGCCGCCTACTGCACTCATTCTGATAAGCTACAGATCTAATTAAGAGTTGTCCCTTTTCCTAGAAGGCTTGTGGGATTTAATAGTCTATGCTCTGTGGTGAGTATGTTCCCTGGATTACAGACGGAGACACAAGAGCAACATCTGTGAACCAGAAGACGTGTTCCAGTTCACAAGAACTGTGGTGTCACCGAAGAGTCAGAGTCATAAAACTTTATAAAACGAGGATTCTTTGGTACCTGAGATCAAATATTATAACACTTTGAGTTCAATAAACTACCAGATTCAAACAAGTAAAGGAAAATACAGTAATATCTGAAATTCTGGAAGTTAACAAGCTGTCAAAAGTGAAGCTTCCTGAGAGGATTTGTGCATTTGAATGCCACCTGTGCCCAGAGGTGATCAGTTTTATACATCAAGATATTTCATCAACACAACTTCACTATTGATTAAATGTCTGATTTACTAGTTTTCAGCTGCTGTATCAGACGTTATAAACCTAAGTGTATCAGCTTTGCTTTGTCAACAAACACCAGTCACAGCCAGTGAGAATTGTCTTCCTGCTTGTGACTGTTTGCGATCTGTTTTTACCATCCTGCTAGCAACCAGCAGCTAAGCGTAAACTATGCTAGCTCTGGTTGTTGTGAGGAACAGATCCACTCAGGTCCATCCAATCAGACTAGCACTCCACAAGCTTATTAACGTATTAGTACACCACTGTTTCCTCTAATTGCATGATAGAGACCTAATGGAGCTGAAGAAAGGGGAACTGTGAGATGCCACCCTCTCGAGTGAAACACATAACATAAACAATGTACCCTCTGTACAGGATTCAGGTCACTCATTACATGGAAAACAGCTGTCAGGCAAATGAAGTGAAGTGGAAGCTTTAAGTATCAGAGAGATGAAGATCTTCTGGACCTTGACTTGAAGTTAAAGTTAGATTTATCAAAAATGAGCTCATTTCAAGAGGACCTGTCTGGATGTGGCATGTTTGTGTTTCTGAAAGCATTTAAAGTTTGAAAAATGTAGTTAAAACAACAGTTTTGTGCAAAAGAAAAGAAAGTCCTGCTCAAATGTTGTTGCTCACTAGTCATTACCGAGTGGTTTTTGGATTGTTTTCAGTTTGGTAATCTGAGAACGAAGGCGTCTGGTTGTTTGAAGAGGAAATTTTTGGCAACAAAACCAGTTCAGCTGACGCTTATTTTCTGTCTGCAAGACTGAGGTTTTAGTTTGTGTGCATTCCCCTGATTATGTGTGTTTACAGACATCTTTAACCTAATGGACACCCAGCACACACACTCTCTCACACACACAGAGCTGAGCATTAGAGGTTACTAGCTGGATTACTTCATTCAGGCTCTGTTGCATTATCACCAGCTCAGCTGTCATTAGCTCAGATGTTCCCACAGGGATGAGACAGTTTGTCCTGCATTGCTCTCGCACATGCACACACACACACACACACACACACACACACACACACACACACACACACACACACACACACACGATTCAGTGTTTGCCTCAACCATCCTTCTTTGTGTCATTTTAGAAGAACAGTAGAGATTCAACGCTAAGCCGCCTGAGTGAGTCAGAGCTTATTTTCGTTCCAACCAGCCAACACCGACCTAATGCTGTTGCTTTGGTCGGCCTAATTACAGAGCCCGGTGTTGATGCAGGAGTTTATAGTATTTATCCAACGTACTTTTTGCAATGACGCTGCAGAAAGTGCACGGTCACACTGTTTGTTGTCCAAAGCCTGAGAAAATATTTGTGTGATTTTCTGAACCTCTTCTGCGGCCAAACTGTAAAACCCGAAGAATTCCCCGTAACTGAGTAATCCAAAAATAAACAAAAAGGAGCTTCCTCCGTGAGATGAATCTTTAAACAAGTGAGAGTCGCTCAGGGAGATGTTTCTGTCATTTAACGCCCGGCTGGTGGTGTTTATGTAACACAGCAGGCCGAGCGCTCGTCTGTTGTCAGCCTGTCTGCCCTGAGCCTGGTGAATCCCCTCCTTTAAATATCGACCCTGGTCCTTTTAAAAGCACACACACACTCTAATACTCACACATATATAAAGTGTCGTGCAGGCTAAGTCGGACTGAGACCCTGCAGCTTTAAACCAGCCCATCACTGTCAGCTGACAGAGCATCCACTGTACCACCATTTAACGTGGACTTTCAAGATCCCCATAAGTTCAGTTTATACGTCCACTTGGCTCCATACAACGCTGTGACTAAAGTTAGCAAAAAAGGAAAATTTCTTGCTGTAAAAATGCTGCATGGTAATAAATCTTATACTGTTGGAAAGCCTGTTTATTTCTCTTGTAAATGGAGCCACATTTGTAAGGAAAATACGTTTGTGGGGTGAGCAGCAGATTTGAGTCTGAGGGTTGTGCCCATGAAAAAATGTGCCAAATTTACTCTGTTAATGCCAAACATGTTAATCTGCTCCTGACTCTTTTTGAGCTTCTGCTACATCCCAGGTGCTGACAATCAGGTGCCAACTTTTTACCCGGATAACTTGTAAAATTTCCAATTTGTTCAGCCGTCCAATCCACTGAAAGAGAGCCAACAGGAGAAAAAGCTGTTTGGCAGGTGAATAAAACTTAATCAATGATTTTAGTGGAAAGATACAAAATGTTTGACCGCCAACCAATGTAAGTTATTTTTAAGTTATTCGTATATCGCAGATGTCCTAGATATTTTTGTTTCTGTAATAGTTGATCCAACAGTATGTTCAAAATGATTTCTTCAATGCTATAATCCATATATAAATCCATAAATATTTCAATTTATCATTTACAACACAGCGAAAATAAATAAATAAATAAGCATATAATTATTTTCCTTATTGAAAAATTACTTGCTTACTTTCATTCATGATTAATTTTGATAAGCTGCTTTCTGGTATTGATATCAGCAATACGGGCCCTAAATTTACTTGATATTGGATCAATACTAAATTTTGCAGTATTACACACCACTATTTTCTACACATCTCAAACTGTTGATTCTGCTTCATACAGTCAGTAGTTTGTGGTGAAAACAGATCCTCCTCTTAATAAATAACTTTGATAACGAGGTCTCAACTCTGATTCTTCTTTTGTGACTTGGACTTTGCTCCAATTAAAACACTGAGGACGTTGGACTCAAGTAGGAACTGAGTCCTTAATCATATCTTTTACATTATAAATGCAGTAAAACCCTTCAAAAGTACTTGAAAAAAGCGCTTTAAATTATACTAAGTAGTTTAACAGAAAATGAGGCTCAAGAGTTTCAAAAACCAGACCAAAGAAAGAATCAGTCAGAGTCTGAAAAGACTTCAAATGCAGAGTACTCGAGGAAGCCTGAAGGGATTCTTAATGGAGCCTTGGTTTTATAAAATCCACTCAAAGCAAACTGAAACCAAAAAGCTGCTATGGCGCAACCTCAGTGTTGAACAGGAACAGAAAGAGGAGCTGGATGTTAGAAGATTAGATCTCTTAGGTAAACACCTCCTGACCGGGTGAGCAAACTGTTGGGCAATCACAAGTTGGCAGGGCACATTAAATTCCTCCGCCCCCACCCCAACACAAACACAGAGAGGGAGAGAGGGAGAGAGGGAGGGAGAAGGATCCCCTGGAGGGTGCCAAAGCCGGTTTACGTGACGTCACTTTGGCCCGGCTGTGTTAGGGCAGGCCCTCCCCCTTCCTCCCCCCTCGCTGTCTCACTTCCTGGGCCTTACAGGAATTCCCCTCCTCGTCACATTATTCTGAGGAAACCGCTGGTTACGCCCCGCGCTGCTGCACAGCCACAGCTGATAGGGCGGAAACACACACTTGTGACTGCTGGTGTTGACACAGGAGTATGTGTGCACTTGTTGTTCTTTCTCCTGCTGCCTTTTGTTCCCCGACAAAGGAGTTTCTGAGTGTTTTCTGCATGAAACATCAGCCAAGTCCTGGGTAAGAAGTGAACATTTTGTCCTTTAGACTGTTGTGAAACACTCAGAACAAGTTCTTACAGGGATACTGAGGGTTGGTTGGCGTTATAAAGTATGTGTTTGAACTGTGCTCCCTGAGACTGGAGTGTGTCAGTGTGAGATTGAGGTCAGGCTGTGAGTGCAGCTGCAGGTCTATGTTTTTCTGTTTTTGTTTTTTTTTCCTTCCAACTTAAAGAACTCGAGCCACATCTCTTTTCTCATCAAAGTGAACACGACAGCTCTCGTCAAAGTGAACGGCTCTGACAGGAAGCAGTCAGTGTGCTGTCACTCAACCAGCAACAAGTGGGCAGAGGGACAGTGGAGCTGGAGGGATTCAGTGTTTTCAAAGTGTTTCATGTGTAGTTCTCTGTTGTTTTATACCGACCTTTGCAACCGAGGGTAGTTCTGCTTTCACTTTGAGTCTGTTGGTTCCCAAAAGGGACTCCTCACTGCTTATCGAATGTATCTATCTAAAAGTGAAGCCAAAATCCCTCCACAATGGGAGCTGTCATGATGCTCCGGTGATATTTTTGGTGCAAGTATCTGCACAAAGCGGATCAGTATCAATGTCCAATCTTTTCCACTAACCTAATAACACAAGGTAGTGAATGCTGAAGGAATCAGGTTAATCAGACACTGTCAATCATTGCATCATTGACTCTGTTTTTGCATTGAATAAGTGATTAAAAGTGCTTTCTCACAACATTAACACTTGCATTTTAGTCTTAATCAAATCTGACGTGTTTTGCTTTATGAGATTCTAGAGTTGGTGAAACTTTAGTCTCTGCTTTGTTTTTTGAGGAGCTGTTGTGCTGTACATCTGTTTCTTCAATCTACGGTGTTGTTTCAACCTATGATAAAGTTTTGTTTCGCATGGTATTACCGTGGCTGTTTTTAATTTTGGGGTCTAGGTGATTTATTTTTCAGATTTGCTTTGATAGCTTTAGAAATGATCACATTTTACCCATGGCTGAGGATAACATACCTGCAAGCTTGTGTTAAGCTGCTGATAAAATCAATATAAACCACTCTTTTAACCAAAGCTCAAGGATTTGCAAAAAATAATCTAATTGTGATTATTTTGAAATGTCAGGCTTCTGAAAAGTATGTTCATCTTTCTGTACTCAACATTTTTGCTACTTGTGACTACATTTTCCCCATTTTAGTCACTTTTCACTTTATTTTTCTTGCTGCTTTCTGAATATTTTCCAAGTTTTCCCACAATTTTCTTGGCAATTTTTGCAGCTTTTTGACCATTGTGGCCACCTTAAACTTATTTTTATTGCAACTTTTTCCACTTTTTACAACCAAGAATGTTTCTCATGTAAAGGCAGTATTAAACAATTTGGTATTTTGTTCTCATATGCTTTCTACACTGATGTAGAACATAAAACATCTACTGCAAAAAAAAAAGGTATCTGGTATTATGACACGTTTGAGGTTTGTGTTACAAAAAGTGTATTGAAACACATTTTTACAGTTTCTTGTCCAAGTTCACTGCCTGTCGAGCTCTGTTGGCTGTGTCATGTCTTCTGAAACTGTTGGTGTGACTGAAATGAGTAAGCAGGCCCTTAAATGTACACAGTGACTGCTTCGTCTGATTCTGGCTTAAATGCTGCGCTAGATTATGCACATCCTGTTCTCTTGTTTCATTTTGACTCTGAGGACCAGAATTTGAATAGATGATTTAGATCATTTATTTTTCAACGAGTCTCTTTTCGCCTTTGTGAATATGAAGCTGAGACTCGTTTATTAAGAGGACAATCAATTGTGTCATATAATAGCTATTGTATCAATATAGTAGCTTTGTAAAATGTGGTTTCACATCCCAACAATTTTATTGTATCTTTACTAATGAATGTTACATCCTCACGTTTTCTTTCTATTACATTGAGAAGGGTAGCTTTTGAAGGTGAATTTTCTCTCACTACATTTACGTTTAACTGTGTTTATTCAGTTGTTAATGACAGCACAATAGCAGTGGTGTAGTACAAAGTGATTCATAAATCTAATCTACAAGTCTCCGCTGATGTAAAATATGAAACTTTTTTGACTTCTGAAATGTTGCCCTGTGTAAACATTGCAATTAAGTGAAATGCTTCTTGCACACGAGTCAATAATAGTGAAACAAAATGATATTTTTAAAGTTACATTTTAAAGCAGTTTTAAATGAGAATGATTTCACAAGTTTCTACACCTCATGAGCAGATTCCCAGCTTTTCTATGTTGTATATCTCTGACCTGAGTTTCTTTGGGTTACAAACTCAGTTAGACAAAACAAGCTCTGAAACATCACCTTGGACTCCGGGGAAAAACTCACTTTCAATTTTTCCTCTCGATGTTTTACTAAATTTGTGTAACACAACCTGTTCAGACCTGTGAGCGTGTTTGTGACCTTTCACAATCAGTCAGAGTCAGTTTGTATTTTGAGAGTGAGCAGTTTAACCTCAGGGGGAAGCTTGTCACTGTGGGTGGGAAGACATGCACCAGTTTCTGTAGCTGCCCTCAGCCCTTTCTGCTGTTGTTTCAATTATATAAATATCAGCAACACAAACCCAAAAGCTCTAATTTGTAGAAACGAGTCATCTCAAGAACACTTTCAACCAAGGCCACAGCTGTAAGTTGAAAGTACCTCCTTTGTAGAGCAGCAGAGATCTGATTAAACACGATCGGAGCAGCGCTGACCTAAAGGCAAAAAGCACCTTTTAAGATAAAAGGGATGATCTGCAAATATTGGATGTCATCTGCAAATATTTATCTTGGTGTAATTGGTAACACAAATGTGAGCATTTCCTCACAGTTTCATCTCTACCCCGGAGTGATTTTTGTCCCAATTTGGGTTTGAATTATTTCTAAAAGACTGGAGATGCTAAAATCATCCTGAGTGCGGCAGAATCCTGCAGAAGCCTCTTTTTTTCTCCTCTTACAGATCTGGAAAAACTCAATCTGTAGCCTCAAAGGTTGTAATTACTGGGGTTAAAGATTAGGTGATTAGGCGAGAAAAGGGGTAATTCTACTACATCCGATAGAAAACAGGCTTTTGAGGCTTTGCACCTCTCAGGGTTTGTTGCTGTTGGAAATAAAATCATTATTCGGTGTTTCTTGGCTCTGCGTTTCTGTATTGTGTTTGCAGTCTGGCTCTGTTTCGTCTATTTTGGTAAAGGCAGATTTCTTTTCTTTGGTTGGCGGGGGGTAACTGTGCGTGGTGTGAAAAAGATACAAGAGGTAATATTCATATTCATCTCCCCGCCTGCACCATTAAACCCCCTACACACACACACTAACACACACTCTTCTACCCACCTAGTGGATTTCTCTCGTTATATCAATTTTTCACAAGGGTGCCCACGCAGTCCCAATAATCAGTGGCCTCCAGTCTGCTGCTTCTTCCACCTACAGTTTCCTGCGGGGGCAGCAGCAGAACTGTACAGAAACTGCACCGAACCACTGTCTTTGTCTGTGTGCGTGCATGTGTGTGTGTGTGTGTGTGTGTGTGTGTGTGTGAGAGAGGGAGGGAGCGTGTGATCAATATTTCATTGGTTGACTTGGTGTTTGCAGCCTCGTCACGATTTATTATGAGAATGGAGGGATAACTTTGTGTTCCTGCAATTATTGTGATGTATACTTTAGAAAATAACTCATGATGCTCATTCCGCGGGTATTTGTTTCTGTACGTTGTTTCATTCTTTATAGGAACCTGGCCTTAAGCTGTAGCTCATTTTTTATTTTTGAACTCATACCTACTTGTTTTTCAGAGAGTAAACACCCCTGACTGCTGCCCCCCGTCCCCCCTTCCACCTGGATGTTTAGCAGTCAGCAGCGTATCTTGGGTCTGCGGAGAAATGCTCCAATGATTTGTTTTTAATGCTGAAAGATTTTGAGATACGCAGAACCCCGCTGGCTGGCTGCTCAGCTTGTTGCAGGCTGAGTGATATTTTCAAACGGTGTCTGGTCAAAAGCTGATGCAAAAGTCATTTTATTATGACTCAAATCAGAAAAAAATCAGATCAAATCTGATCAGTTTCTGCCCTGCTGCTTATCAGTAACATAGTGTAACACCTGAAGTTTTAACCTTTAGACAAAAAAGATGGGCCTGATACTGAACGCGCAAGAATGACTCAAATACTAGCAATGAAATTAGAGATAAAATAAAATCTAAAGTCCAAACAGTGTGAAGTCATTTCTGTTCAGCTACTGTTTGAGAAAAGTCAGTCTGTGCTTGTTTGATGGTTCTGCCTCGTTTCGGATGGTCAGACCTCTGTCAGCAGTAAATGAATTTATCTCATTAATTTTGTCAAAGGCCAAATTTACACATTGAAAAAAATGTGCTCAGTAATTTTGCTGGATAGATTCTTGCGACCCCCACCCTTTCCGTGTCCATTTTCTCTCTTTCTGTCATTTTGTCCGCGTCCTTCTGTGATGATTGGATTCGATGGAGCGACTTACTTCAGCCCTCAGTCAGACTAATATGAGAAAGAGCAGGAGAGGACAGTCACTCTGCACTCCCTCCTTTAGGCCAGCTGATGATGATGATGGACTGCAGGGTAATGGGACACTCTCGGTATGTCGGGGGGGATTCCTCTGCACTGCATCATCGCCTGTCTGCCATTACTACGCCGCTCTTCCCGTAACACTCGCCCTCTTTGTGAGCCTCGGCTCTGCTTCCAGACCAGCTCATCTCCCTCGGGGCCGTTGGGAGACTCTTTGTCCGGGTGTGTCCGAGAAGATAAAGAATGTGTCAGATGCTGACAGAAGCCTTTATGGTCACTTATTGCTCGGGTCAGCTGCTGAGGGCTGCAGAAATGCTGCGTCTCCTTCGCAAGATATGAAGAGAGAGCTGAGATCAGATCAACAGACTTCCCTTTAAAAATGACGGGTTGGGAGTTCTGTGGCGCTCGTGCATAGGTCAGCTGTTGTTGTCGGGCAGTGTTTATTAATACTTACTGTCATGTGGAATTTTTATGAGAGTGATGCAGTTCTAAATTGAGAACAAGGCTGAAGGAAACATTGTTTTCATTGTTGTTATGGTGCGAAAAATCCAACAAACAGAGCACAAAAAGGAAGGAAATCTGTGTTTAGTAGATTATTTCTACGTTGAAACAATGCTTCATGGCAATAATAACCTTATAATATTGTAAAGCCTTTTTATTTTCCTTTTAAAAGGATAGACATGGATTTATGGGATGAGCAGCAGAGCTGAGTATTTGGGTTACAACCATGAAAAATCTGCTGAATCTCCTCTGCAAATGCCAAACATCTTATTTACTCATTGGCTCTTGTTTGATGGATTGGATAATTAAAGCCTGCTGTAACACACATTGTTAAACCAAAGAAATTATCGAGCAGAAAAAATCATTTAAAATGTATAATATTTTTGATTAATCCCAAACATGTTAGGCTGTAAAATTTCAGAAAAGTGTTGGAGAAAAAAAAATTCACAATTTCCCATCGGTCACTTTAGTCAGAGATTTCTGCCTCATTTAGCTTTGGAAATAAGTTTCATAACAGTTCAACTTTAAGGACATTTCTTATAACTTTCCATCAATTATGTAACTAATGAGTAAACCATTTTTTTTCTTTTTTTTCAGAAGTTGAGTTGTTTTCAGTTCTGTTTTTGAAAGCTGGAAACTGTCTTGTTTGTGACCTTATTTCAAGGTTATTTTTAACAGCACTGATCAATATGCTGAATAATTTGTCATTAAACGCTCAACGGGGGCAGAAAACATCCTGTCACAAATTTTAAGGTCCTCATATGAGGCTGTTATTGTTTCTTCTTTTATCAGGAGTTTAAAGCACATAGAAAACAAGTGCTTCATTTCTGCCTCGACTCATAGTTGGTTCTGTTCTGCACCATGGTGATGTGTGCTTTTGTCTGTCTTTATATTTCTGTCTGTAACTTTGTTTTTTTGCTGCTGCCTATCTTGGCCAGGTCTGCCGGGAAAAAGAGGTTTTGAATCTCATTGAGACCATCCTAGTTAAATTAAGGTTAAATGAAATAATGATAATGATAATCACTAAATCTACCTATCAGAAGTATCAAGGAGGAACTGATTTTGATATTTTTTTTTTTTGGTCTGTATGAAGTTATGAAACCCCAGCAGACCCCAGCCTTGTGAATGTGACTAGAAGATTTTCCATCCTTTCCCCCACAGAGGTCAAAGAAAAAGCAACTCTTTTCACTGAAACAAAGGGATTAGCTTTGTTGTAGCTTGGAAAATTACTTTTAACAATTGATTTACCCACTTTAGTTTTCCGTCTGCTGTTGTGTCTGTTTTGTTTACCAAAAAATGCCCTTGTTAGTCATTGTTCGAAGGATGCATCAGCCAGTGCGAGGGTGTGTTTGATGTGAGTGTGTGTTAGCGAGCAGTCGGGTGTGTACAGCAGGCTGGTGGAGGTGCTCGTGTTACATAATCTCCATCCCTCCCCCCCGCAGTGACAGAGAGGAAGGGGGCAGCTGCCGACTCCCATCTCGTCATCTTCTTCAGCCTGCTGAGGCATCTCTCCTCCTCGTCTCTGTTTTCTCTCGTTTAAATGCAGCGTTGTCTTCGCTTTGCTTCCCCCGTGCACCTCCAAACCAACCTGCTATCGTCTGAGCATCAAACTCAATCCTCCTGGCTGCTGCTGGCTTCAACATTTCCCACCGTTACATCAACCATCACAGCTCCACTCTAACAAGCAAATGAGTTCAACCTCGACCACTCACAACGCTATCTGTCCAAACACATTAAATACAGCAAGATACAGCGACTCCCTGTGAACTGATTTGTATCATCATCGCTGTTAGACGCCCATCTGCCCACACGCTGTCCTCTGCTGGCATTGTTCGTGCTTGTTGCTGGTTCACTGGTGGACTGTCACGCAAACTGATGACACCTCAACCCCCACAGATGCTGCTTTATCAAAACAACCCATCAGTCCCCCCGTTGGACATATATGTTTTACGCTAGCGAGGCAAAGCAAGCGCCAAGCCGCCGGGGCCATCTGAGCGCCGTGCATATGGACCCAGTGAAAAGCTGCCACTATGCCGTTTGACGGCCGCTGTTTGGCATGTTGAAGCCCAGCAGGGCAGGCTGTTGAGCAAAATATGAATCTGTCTCAGGCTGGCAGTGATGGGAGGGGGGGGTTGAGCTTGGTGGGTGTTTGTTGGTACACAGGAAGAGGATGCTCTCAGGGTGAGTCCAGGAACTGGGAGCTGGGGGATATTGTTCCAGCTTCCCTTTTAAAATGAAGACTTTCTAAAAATCCCAACAGTGAGAACGTTTGACTTGTTACACAACACAGAAAATACAGATTTGAGCTAAAGACAGCTTTAGATGCCCTTAAAACTCCATTATGATGTGTCATTTTAATACAGATCTAACTTCCAATGATCTCAAATGATCAATAAAATAGTGCTCGGCAATGCATCACAAATTAGATTAAATCACCATATGTTTTGTTCTAGTATTCCAATCGCAGACAGTGCAACATTTCTTTAACCCAAAATGTGTCAAGACACCAGATACATTTTTTTTGCAGTAGATGTTTTATGCTCTACACAAGTGTGGCTCAACCCTGCTCAACCAAAGAGCCATACTGTCGAAAACTAACTTTGCAGGAGCAGCAATTTCAGTGATGAAAGTGGCAAAAAAAAAACCCAGCGAAAATGGCCAAAAAGTAGCAAAAATCAATAAAAGCAGTTGGAAATTAGGAGAAAACTTTGAAAATAGTCAGAAAGTAGTGAAGAAAATATGAGTGAAAAGTGACTCAAATGGGCAAAGTGTAGCAGAAATGGTAGTGAGTGCAAATTAACATACTTTCAAGGAGCCTGATATTTCTGTTTAAAGTATTCCCTCTTTAAAGATCTGATTTCATATTCTAAGTTCCTGAGAAACTGAATTTGAGGATTTTACTATCTGCAAGCCACAATTATCAACATTTCAAGAAATTAAGGCTTTAAATGATTCCTGTATTGTATTTTGAGTCAATGTAATAACAAAGTGTCACTTTCTGAAATGAGTGACAAAAATATTGAGCTTTTTCATGTCATTCTAATTATTTGAGAAGTACCTGTACATGCAAGCAGTTTCTAATGTTTTTTTTCCCTACTAAAATTATACATTTCTTTCATATGCGTCTGTTTTTCTTATTAAAACAAAAAGAAAAAATATATCATCTCTTTCAAGAATGCAAGTGATATCAAATTTGCCGTATGAGTCAAATTAGCCTTTTTTTTAAAAAAAGTTATTTATTCCAAGTTTTATCCATCCAATATTGTGCTCTCTTTAATAAAGAGTCATTTAGTGCTTAACAATACATAAGATTGCAATATGGGGAAAAATAACCAGAATTAAATTATTGCCGCCCTTATAAAGAAGAATTGTATGAAATCAAATCTACTTTTTGAAGCTTTTCATGTCCTTTTTTAAACTTATAAGCATGCATGTCCCCGCAGCCACGTCCTTACAAATAATTATCTGTCAAACGCCATAATAGAGTTAAGATGGGCTTCCCCTCCTGCTGAGTCTCCCCCTGGAAACCACTGATAGATTATGAATCTTTGTCAGCGCGCACGTCTCCTGTGCACTGACGTCACTTTCGTCCCTGTGGGCACAAATAACCACATTCCCAACCGATCCTCGACAGAGCAGAGAGAGGAGCTGATGGTTGCACCGATGAGAGGAAGGTAGCATCAGAGATTCGTGGTTGTCATGACAGCAAAGAGAGAGAGAGAGAGAGAGAGACAGAGAGACAGAGAGACTTGCTCCCTCCCCCACAAACTTCTGGCTAATTGTCATGCACCCGCCCACTCCGGCCCCTCCCGGCCCGATCCCTCGCAACTATCCTCGGATATCACGTTGCACAGATCAAAGATCACGAGTTGGACACCTTGAGACAGAAACCTGGATCGGAGTCTGACTTTCATCCTTTTTGCCAGATTCAGGAGCGGGGTGTGTAGAAGTGCAGTTAAGATAAGAGTTTATCAAGGAGGTCTGGGAGATAAGGAGGGTAGAAAATGACTAATCTGATTTTTACTGCCTGTCACACTGAACAGCTGCTGATCAATGTCTGCAAGAGGCAATGTCTCAAACACATGTTTAAGTTACATCAGCTGAGCGTACTGACTCATATGCTTGTAAATTATAAAAGACAGTGCCATACTTCAGATGCTCATTGGTTACAATAAAGCCTGCTTAAGCCCCTCAGGCGAGTGTTTCAGCGGGCGCTGTAATTTTTCCTGTCATTTATTGGTCAGAAAGAGCTTTAAGCCCAGAAAAATGAATCACAGTGTGACTTGTCTTACAGTAAAGCATTATTCAGTAGGAGTTCAGCAAATTATATAATTTTCCTCTGTGTTGTTTAAGACCGCACTTGTAAATAGTTTGGTTGTGTTTACAGCCCTCAAACTGTGTTTTCTCTCCCTCCCTGCCCTCTAATTTTTGTGGTCGTGTTCCATTATGTGCTCTGGTTTTCATCACATTTGTATACATTCCTGTTATTGTTTTCGCGTGGTTACAGGACAATTACACAGATTTCAGATGATGGGACCACCTCAGAAACCCCAGCAGCTGTAATGAGGGAAATATGAAGCAGCTTATAATCATTCCCTGCTGTCTGAATGACTCGGGCACTGAGGCTGGAATTCTTATTTCGGAGTAATGCTGCCTTGTCCTTTTCCACTCATTTGTGCTGGCGTTTCCTCTTCTTTTCCGCGCTTTCGGAGCTTTACTTCATCATGGGTGTCACTCAGCATGAGGGGTCTTGTTTGTGGCTTGTTATGTAAGAAGTGCAATCTGATCTATAGCAGCTTACACGACCATACTGAACCACTAATAAGATTTTTGTTGGGCAGTAATCACTTATGTTTCGGTTTTCCAGCGCGGTTTTAATATGAGACATATGTAGCATGCTGTGCAAACGCTGAAGCATATGCTTGCAAATATCTACTTCGGACCACAAAAAGAAGCACTTAATATCTCAAATTGGTGCATGAGAGCAGCGCTTTGCTGGAGGAAGCTGTGAGGTTGAGCCGTGGTTGCCATGAGGGAAGCTTCGGCATCCTCTCTGTTTGGAGAAATACCGCAGCAATGCCAGGAAAACACAGCCTACCTGATTCTTTTGTAGGAGGGCGAGGGCGTTCACATGCTCATATTTATGTAAATAGACCAGACACACACACACACAAACACACACACATCTCTCTGTCTACCTTTCTGTCAGTAACACACACACACAAACACCGTGCCCGCTCCTCATGAGCCTCGGTTGCTGTGTATCTGCTGGCAGGGTGCCTTTGTTTTGCTTCACGGCAGCACAGGGGTGGGGACACGTTATGTAATCTGTGGCGTGTGCCGGGGATATACACAGAAACAGTGAGAGAGGGAGATGGTGAAGGGTGTGCCTGCAGTAACACACACACACACACACACACACACACACACACACACACACGCTATGACATAATCTACTGACCTCTTCAGTGGCCCGTCCCCCTCCTCTGGTTATTCCCAGCATTGCTCTGTGATTTCGGGAACCGCAGAAGAACATCCCTTTTTCACTCTCCATTAACGTTTGTGCAATCTAGGACAAAATTGTAACCGCCGGTCCTCGAGGACTCTTATTGCACTTTAATGTTCAGGGCAAAGTTCCTCAGAGGGGTTATTTTTCAATCTACTTGGTCATGAGAGGAAGAAGAATCATGCGAGCTGCAAAGGGGCTCCATGTTTCAACTTTCTGTCTTTGCACATTCTGCTTTTTATTTCTTCCATGTATTTTTTAATGCTAGATTACTTAAAGCTCCTGTGAGAAACTTCTGGTTTGTGATGTTTTTGCCGCCCTCTGTTGATCCCATCTGTCTTTGCCGGTTTTGTCCTGTAAATGTGCAGGATGGAGCGTTGTTATGGTCGAGACCCGTCTTGGTCTCGTAGGTATTTGATCTCAGACTCGCACTGATCTGCTATTCTTCAACTTCATCAGTGTGATAATAATTTAAAAATTAGTTTTCAGTTGAACTGTTCCTGATTGATTGATTGATTGATGTTGTAATTTGACTTAAAACATTTTCATTTTCACAACATTTTCTTTAGGCCTCATTCGTCTGATAAACATCTGATTTTCAGATATTAGAAATAAATCTGGACTTATCAGTGGCTTTTAAATATATTCGAAGACTTTTTTCTGCAATAATTTAGTTAAACAAATTTGTTTAGATCTGAGAATTTTGCATGTTCTTCTTTTTTTAAGATTTGCAAACAACTTGTTTTCTGTCACATGTATTCAAAAGAAAACTAGATTCAAGAGAGAATACTCATTAATTCTTCAACCTCGTCATGGTTTAAAAAATTTAATTTTTATCGTCTTGGTCTTAGCTCTTCTCTGTCTCAGTCTAAACTCACAAAAGTCTTGGTCTTGTTTTGGTCTTATTACATCTTATCAGCTGTTCCTGGAGCTTAAAATCAGTAAATTCATTGGATAACTTCCCTCCAACAGCAGATAAGATATTCACAATCTCATTGCTGATGGTCCTGTTTGATTTTGCAGGTCATATCCAGGCTTACATATCATTGTCTTAGTGTTCCGTAAAGGGGCTAAAAACTCCTCTCAGTAGCTTTAAGTTAACAATAAACAGCTGAAATTGAGAGAAATGGCAAAATATGTACTGCAAAGGTGAAGAGAAAAGAAGCTGGTGCATCAAATTTCCTTTTAGAATAGGAAAAACTGCTGGTTAAAAGTTAGCTCTTTAGATTTTTTTTTTAATCTACTTGGTTACTTTTTAAAATAGCACTTCTACCTCTACTATTCTTCCTTGTATAACACATTCATGCCACATTAAGCTAGCATAATTAATAATGATCACAATAACTTCCTCACCTCCCACACACCCATATGGTTTCATACAGGAACAGGTTCTTCACCTGTGGGACTGTAGGTAATAACAGACGTATAGACGACTGAAGAGGAATTCATTTCCCCTCCCTTAGGGGTGTAAACACTATTTAAATATGCAAATTGTTCCGTAGGTTGGTGCCCACTCTGTGATAATGAGAATGAACCCACCATATTGACTTGTTTGCAAACTTTAACCCGTACACACACAATCACATGCTGTTACGTCTTCAAGCGTGTGTGCTTGTGTTACTGTGTGTGCACTCAGGCTTGCCCCCTCCGTGATTAAAGGAGTTTCCATAATGGAATAGTGAGCTCTCTCTCAGCTATGGAAGAATATCTGTTTTTCATTTAAAAAACCTTCATCCTGCTGCAGCCGTGTGGGAAGCATCCCCAGTATCATTATTCTGCACTGGCTTCAGCGTGGAGCAACAGTCCGTGTGCCTCTGTGCAACGCCGCTCTGCGTGCTGACAATACTTTCTGTTCTTGTCTTGCAGATAAAATCGAAGAAGCACAGAAGGAGCTTAAAGACCCTAAAGGCTCACAGAAAGGTAAGAGAGACTTTATCAGAGGATTGATGAAAGAAATACTTTGATGATTATTTTATAGAAAGCTTTTCTCTTATTCACTACCTGACAGTTTAAAAAGAATAAAACAGCAGAGAGAAGAAATGTTATTCCCTTGTGATAAAATGAAATAAAATCTTTTGCTCAGTGATGTAGAAGATTTCAACATACAATCTGCATTTTGCAGAATTTAGTTGTGTTTTTATTGAAGTTTGTTGTTTTAAAACAGTAATGTGTCAAAAACAAATGTTTGAATGTGAAAGTGAAGTTAATAATATTTGATGACTCGTGGTGACAATGTTGAAGCCAACTGTTGTGTAACATTTGATTTTTTGTAGCATCTTTCTGTATCATTAAAAAATTTTGCTTGGTAATGTTAGATGAGTTTAAAAAAATAACTTTTATCTGTATACCTCCAACCATGGATTTACTTTTGTGAACATTTTTATGTTTTCATACCTTAGCTGAAATGTTTGGTTTCTTGAAAGAAGTAAAATTTGTGAGACTCACTGTGTTTTATATAACAGCATATGTTAAAGGAAAGCTACAGTAATGACATAGTACACTCATGTAGGACATTTCCTTTGTTCTTTTGTGAAAAGGCTTCTTATGCAACTACACTCAAACACAGAAGCCAGTTTGCTCTTTTAGCCACAGCATCTTCACGCTCTTTGTTTAAACTGAGCTTACTCATCACTGCAACATTGTCGTTCTAAAAACACCCAGCTCACTTGCAGGAGAGCAGGCTTTGGCTGAATCGTCTACTGTACTCCAGAAAGGGTGTAGACACGAAATAGAATGAGTACACTTAAGAATATCTCAATCTCCCTCTCACAGTACAGCAGGTTCTGACGTCTTGTTGTGCCGGTCAGTCAAAGGTTAATCTCCTCAGAACGCTCTCTTAAAGTCTTCCTCTGGTCTTGTCACACTCTTTCATTCAGCCTTCTCAATATATTTTTTTTGTAGAAATGACTTTCACAGTTTTTTATAACCTCAAGGCAGATAGGGACAGAAGGCTACAGAAGGCTTTTCTTTACAACAGAAAAGCTTTGGTGAAGTCATGGAATCTCCTTGGCACAGTTGTTTGAGCACCGTGGGCTGGAAGAACTAATCCTTTTCCATGTCTTTCCACTGCAGTTTATACAATTATGATTTTTTTTTCTTGAGTTTATTTTAGGGTTTTAATGCCTTCACTTAGAGGACAGGACAGTGGACGGAGTAGGAAACTCAGAGAGGGAGTGGAGGTTAGAATCAAGCATGGGCCTCTGTACATGGGGCACAAGGTTAAACAGTGAAGCCAAACTGGCACCCCATGTTTGTTTTTATTTCATCAAAAAGTTATTTAAAATAGGCTTTAAAAATCCCAGAGCTGCTTTGAATATTCTTGCATGATTGTGCCGTGAATGGATTAACTTTTAAAAAGACAACGTGCTTCTCAATCTAATTACCCCTGAGTCCTTGAAGGAACCCTGACCTCATCTTGGGAAATACCTACATAAGCCAGGAAACTGTGGCAGGGCACTGGTAACCTTATGAAACATGCCCTTAAAAACACTTAGCTGAATCACTGCAGCAAAGACAACTCAACAGATATAGGACACCATGGTATGGGTGTGTCCTGTAGAAAAAACTTTGATCCAGAGCTGGTATGCAGTTTCTTTTTATTGACCTGTGTCTTACATTTTCTGATCAGCCCATCCTTTATGAGCCAATACTAAAAACAAGAAAGGGAAAGATGATCATTACTTTATGTAATGAAGCGTGGGCCTCTTTGGTGTTAGTCACACAGATGATAATAGAAGTAAGGGAGATATGACTAAATTATAGGATGAATCTCTGTTCGGTTTCAGCCAAAGAGGTTGTCAGTAAAATGGATTAAATTCACAATAAGGGTTTCGCAATACTGAAACAGTTACTGAGTGATAAACTATGTGTTTATATAATAAACTGTTGTGTATCAGTTATGTAAAGTTGTTGCGCTATAAATTAGCATTTACAATTATGTTAACGTCCATAGGAAGCTTTCAATACTGGTTCTGTTTCAGAGCATTTTAGGTTTCACATTCATTTATTTATATCAGTCAATCAAAAACTCTTTGTTTAAAAAAATAACGCCTTTTTTTTGTTTGCACAGAAAGAAATGTAGTTTTGATTTTGCCCTCCATGGTTTTGGAGAAAAAGATGGTTCAGCTTTGACGTGTGCGAACTGTAAACTTTGAAATTAATTTAGCATGTGGTTGTGAATGATTCTTACACAGGCCACCAAAGTTCATGTTTGTTGAATAATAAATTGATAAACAGCACGTATTTGGCTTTATTCTTAGAAAAAAAAATCAACTTTTGGTTTCTTATCATTTGTGGTTAACTTTTGATTTTAGGGAGCAAGTATGACCATGAATGCCAACTGGCCGGCAAAATCTGGCCTGCCAAAGCTTTACACGTAGCCCCCAGAATATTAATGAAAAATGCCCTTGGGGGAACAAATGTTTCTGTATTTATTAATTTAAATTTTGAATTAAATGAAACAAACACCCTCCAATAAGTAGTTTTTGCCATACCCTGTCTTCATCCAAAATTAACGACAAACTTGTTGCATGCAGAGTTGACTTATTGCCCTCTCCTGTTCAGCTGAAGTTTGGTCGATTCTGTTAGCATAAGAATATTAAGATATAAAGAACCTTGCATGCTTTGTGCTGTGGTGACACCTCAGATTATATTTTTAAGCAACAGTGGCAATGTTGTTGTAAATGAGGCACACAGGTGCTGTATTTCTTAACATTGGCACTATAGTGCAAGTCAGTTCATTCTTTGTTAAATTGTTCAACAAATGTAGTTGATTACCCCTGAAATATGATGAACCTTAAAAGCAGCCATTCATTTTTTTTTTATCAAAACAACTTAGAAGTATTAATATTTTCATCCTTGTACCAACATTGCAGAATTATCTGAGCGCTCTGAGGCCCAATTGTGGGGTTTTGGTTTCTTTTGTCATTCAGCACCAGTCAACAATTAACCACAGAAAATGACAAATCACTGGAAAAATAATGCTGAATCACCATCATAATGACCAAACCAACTTGCTCTATGTTTGTGTGTCTCCTCAGGGACATCTGAAGGTGAAAGAAGAAATGCAGAGAACATAAAAGGCCTGAAGAGGAAAAAGATTGTTGCAGAAAATCGTCTGGAGAAAATCCCCAAATCACCTGTAAAAAAGCCTCTACAGTCCAAAACATCCGAAGCTGTACCCCACAGGGCACCATCCAGGGAAACACCACCCAACTGCTGCTCTTCTTCCAACAGTCCTGCCCACAACCCTTCAACATCACCTAGTGGGAAAGGAGACCCACAATATGCCCAGCCAAGTGCAGCATCCCCTTGCGAGGGGTCACCTTCCACTAACACTGGAAGGCTGAAGGAGGAAGAGACGTTTTCTGGATCGCCATCGCTTGACCCTGCTGTTGGTGGGGAGTGCCCTGCGATAACGGCTGTAGAGTCTCAGCTTAAAGACAGCAAGAGCCCCAGCTTGGAGGGAGACCCTTACCACAGCAGTGCTCCGCTTGATGTTCTTCTCAAAGCCATGGAGCCTGACTTTAGTACGCTGGCTGAGAGGAAAAACTCTTTGCATATCATTGGAAAACCAGCTTTATCCTTGGAAGCTCAATCTAGTGGTGAATTAACAACAATGCCAGCTGTTAATGTTGGTCTCCGGACCCAACCTCCTCATATGCAGACTTATTATATTGACAAACAAGGCAACTTTATTGGCATTGCAGCACCACTACAAGGGAATGTGCAGACATCATCGCAGGGTACCCCCATGCAGCCCTCTCAGCTCGCTTCACCTCATTTTATGCCTGTTGCATCAAATCCTGAAAAAGCTAGCTTGCATATGAGTTTTTCAACGGGACCATCTACAATAACTCATGCACCTGTTCCTTCAGGCTCCAACACTCTGCCACAAAGCCAACCACCGGTTGTGCACACATGCCAGTCCCTGTCAGCAAGTGTACCAAGCACCATTCAAGTCCCAGTGACACCTGGGAGCAACCAAGTACAGATGACCTCTGTAGTGAACTTTGGCACTGAACAGGTTTATAAAGACCAGAAGCCTAAGAAGCCAGGAAAGTACGTTTGTGAATACTGCAGTCGAGCTTGTGCAAAACCCAGTGTGTTGCTTAAACACATACGGTCTCACACAGGAGAGAGGCCGTACCCCTGTGTCACCTGTGGCTTTTCTTTCAAAACAAAGAGCAATTTATACAAGCACAAGAAGTCACATGCTCACGCTATAAAACTGGGTCTAATTGCACGATCTGAATCTGGAAGTGGGTCGTTATCTCAAGAATCTGACAAAGCCCTTGGCACACATTCAGAGGCAGAGGAAAGTGGGGAAAGTGATGAGGAGGGTAGCACTGCAGATTTGGACCCTGACTCATCCCAGAGCAGTATGGCAGCTTTGTCTGAAAATAGTTTACAGAGTGCAGGTACAGCCCATACAAGCCATGGGGAGACTGACTCATCAGCTGTGTTTGATTCGAACAAACTCACCCCTGGTCAAAGGGCTCATGAGCCCAAAGTGACAGCTGCACTACCAAAAGTGGTTGTATACCCGGTTAATGTCTCCCCTATGAGGGCTGACAGCCCAAGAGTTACAGGTACAGCACCTGAGCAAGCTGCTGCTCAACGTCAAAGGGAGTTCCAGACGGCCAACCTGAGATCAAACATCACAGTCCTATCATCTCTGAAAGAGGTGGATGGTACAAATGCATCCCTGGATACTGTGAGTGAAGATGAAGACCCACAGTGCAGGTCACCAATGTTGGGTGGACATGCTCAGCTTCAGAGGCAACAAGCAACAGACTTCTCTCAGCAGCAACAAATGAAGTGTCTACTTAGTCCTCGAAGTTTAGGCAGCACAGATTCTGGGTACTTCTCAAGATCTGAAAGCGCTGACCAAGCTATGAGTCCACCCAGTCCGTTTGTCAAGATAACTCCACCAGTAGACATCGATGTTATCAAGAACAATCCCCCTATTGTCCCTCCTGTGGTTGGAACAGTAATGCATGTAGTAGCTGAGCATAAGCCAAAGGCCACAGAGGGGCAGATGCGTCCACCATTAGAAGCCAAAGCACTCTCTCTGGAAGAACGAATTTCAAAGTTGATATCTGACAATGAGGCAGTGGTCGACAATAAACAGCTGGACAGTGTAAAACCCAGAAGGACTTCTTTGTCGAGGAGAGGTAGCATAGACTCCCCCAAATCATACATATTCAAAGACTCTTTTCAGTTTGACCTAAAACCAATTGGAAGAAGGTCAAGTTCTAGCTCAGATATCCCCAAGTCTCCATTCACTCCTACAGACAAATCAAAGCCAGTATTTCTTCTTTCAGTACCTTCCCAATACCCACCAATGGATTGTTTGCCAATAACAAGGAGTAACTCAATGCCCACAACACCAGGACACTCTGCTCTCCCCCTCAATGTCCCTCCCCTTCCTCATCCTTTGCGAATTTGTCAGTCCTTTGATGAGAAAATTAGCCCATTGACTGATGATGTATTTTCATCTGCTCCGTCAACCCCAAATCCTGCAATACATTCCCGTACCTTAGTCAGACAGATAGCAGTGGAAGACTCCTCCACAAGTGAAGGGCATGGTCTCCATACTGTTCGCTCCATGGATGAGGGCTATCATGGTCCCCAAAGCAGCTCCACAGAGCTGATGCAAAGGAGTAGATCTTTTGAACATAACCAGGACAGAAACAGAAAGCCTCAACAGAATAAAGGTACAATGTATGAGTGTGAAACTTGTCGTAACCGGTACAGAAAGCTAGAGAATTTTGAAACTCACAAAAAGTTTTATTGCTCTGAGCTTCATGGTCCAAAAAACAAACCTATTAATGTAAAAGACACTGATCAAGATGTTTTTCACATCAACATAATGCAGCCCACAGTCCCTCGACCAACCGGTGGCTCAGGGGTACTTGATCAGCAGACATCAATAAGAAAGAGAAGGAAAATGAAAAGTGTTGGAGATGAGGATGATCAATCTCCCACTGACACCATTCCACCATGTTCTGTAAGTTTCGAACTACCATCTGTTCTTGGGAATCAGACTTTTTCACAGCATAATGTGATAGTTGACATACAGCCTAAAAACAACCAGTCAAAGCTACCTCAGATTCAACTCGTAGCAAGAGGTCTCAATTCTTCAGATTCCAGATTGTCTCCTATACGAGAGACCCAAATCAGCACCTCTACCAAGGGAGACCTGCAAAGGCAAGGCAGTGGTACTTCAGTTATTAGACACACCAACTCTCTCAGCAGACCCAATTCATTTGAGACAGAATCCATTGACAGGGCCTCTCCTGTTGATGGCATGGAGAAGGATCTTGTAAACAACCTCAAAACTGATGCAAAATCAAATGTCACATCTGACAGCTATCATGAAAATATAGCCAAACCAAAGAGCACTGACTATGAAAAACAACAGAAGGAGCATAGCTGTGATGGCACAGTAGCAGGTGTTAGTGAAAACTCTACTCCTGTCCATCATTCTCGTCTGGTTCGTCAAAATAACATCCAAGTCCCTGAGATTCTAGTCACAGAGGAACCTGACAGAGAGCATGAAACACAGACTGCTGATTCAGCAGATAAGCCCACAGATCAATTCAGCTGGCCCCAGAGGAGCGAGAGCTTGTCAAAGTTACCTGCAGAAAAACTGCCACCAAAAAAGAAAAGAATTCGTCTAGCGCAAATGGAGCACTCCTCAGGTGAATCTAGTTTTGAGTCCACCCTTTCTAGAAGCCTGAGCAGGGACAGTAGTCTTTCTCGTTGTTCAAGTGTCTCAGCCTCTTTCGACAGAGAAGAACCATCTAGGTCAGAGAGTCCTTCCAGAGGGGAGTGTGTCAGCAAAGTTCAAGAGCCTCAGTGTTTGCCAGCAGTGTTCAACACGCTTGGCGTTCCTGGAATTATGAGACGGGCTGCATCAGAGCAAATCACTTGTACTCAGCCATCTGTCGAGATTTCATGTGACTATCGTAGCAAGTCCTTTGACTGTGGCAATGTATCTCCAAGTAGATCTTTGTCCCCTGTTACGCAGCCAAAAAGTGGACAAATCTACCAAGCACCCAACGTTCCACTTATTGAAAGGAGGCGAGGGCCACTTCTTCGCCAAATGTCGTTAAAGATTGGTCCAGAAAGTCAGCAACCTGTTCGGAAAACTGTCCTACCCATAGATAAACCTGCCATTGCAAATGTTAGTTCTTTAACTCAGAATAGATGCCAGCAAATTCACATCGCCAACAGGCAGACCATGGTTCAGCCTTTTATTCTGCAGACCGGGGAGCCGCCTTTGCAAAAGCATGAGCAGGTTGTGCAAAGCATTAATTTAGGGAGCCCAACTCTGCAGCCTCAAGTCCATGGCCTTCCACACCCTTGGCATCAAACATCAAGGGTTCAAATATGCCAAAAAATACAAAAACCTCTGAACCAGATTTTAGTTTGCCGCCAGACTATCCAAAACAAACCAGCTGATTCAGAAGAAAAGCAAAGTTTTGTGCCCAAATACCAACTAACGTCTCCCGCTCTCAAAGCAAGCCAAACATTTACATTTGCCAACACACAGGCAACTCAGATTGCCTTGCCAGTTCTGACTATACCAATTGCCAATCCAGTTTTGAGCATTTCGCAGTCCTCAGATGTACCGACAAATGTATATGTTGCCCAACCAAATCAACAAGCCTCTGAGATTAGGGTGCATGCTGGTGTTCTGCCAGGTGAACAGCAAAGAGACCTATTTGATCAGACCCAAGCCAGTGCTGCTCCTTTGCCACAGATCCTCATAACTCATGAGCAGATACACCCCACTCCCTCTGCCTCAAAAAAAGAGAGCCTTCCACCCATTCACAGCGTAGATAGTCATGCTCAAGCTGTACCCACCCCAAAGATGGACAGGACTCAAACAGTTAGCTCTCATATCAGTTCAGGTGAACGGGCACCTTCTCTTGGGTCTCTGCATTGCACACAAAAACTGGCATCAGTGACTCTGTGCCCACAGCAGGAACCCACTGCCTCAAGCAAACGAATGCTGTCACCTGCCAACAGTCTGGACATCTACATGGAGAAGCACCAGAAACGGGCCAAGGATGAGCATGGCGTGGCCTGTTTAACTGATGGGAGGTCAGTGAATTACCTCAACAACAAGATGTCAGAGGTTACCCGACAGAGGAAGCTAACACTTGTTCGGCAGGTTTGCACAACTGAGCCGGTGGACAGCCCCATTGAGACAGAGGCTCCACCTCTGCCACAGGTGAAAACAGATGGAGAGAAGGAGTCAGAGGACACTGATGATGTTAAACCAATGTCACCTGACTGTACTGGACTTGATAAAAACTCAAGCACTGTCATTCTTGAGGAAGCAGGATCTGGCCCCCAAACTACATCTTGTAGCCAGGTTACCTCCATACCAGCTAGTAATTCTCTGAAACCCCAGGAGAAATTTGAAGAACAAAGGTGGTCTCCTGCCAAATCACCAATTAGACCCTCCAGTTTTCACGGTGGTCAAGTGAAACTGACAACATCAGTGTCTGTGGTCAACACAAAGGACAGTCATCGCCTTTCTTTCCCAAGCCTGAAAACTGCCACCACTTTCACGTGGTGCTTCTTAATGAAGAGGAAATCTATTCATGTTCCTCAGACAGACTTAAAGACTTCAGCGTATGCTGCCTGGAAAGTCAGCCCGAACAACCCCAACCCACTTGGATTGCCCACCAAGGTGGTCATGGCCCTTTTTGACTCCAAACAGAGCTCCAAGAAAATACACTACACCTCGGCCATAAGAACAAATGACAAGTCGGATATCTTGTCTTACTCAAGCAAGCTGAAAGATGTGATGCCAAGGGTAAACACTCATGTTCACTTCTTATTCCCTCTTATTTTGATGAAATGTGTCTTAAGTCAAATCAGTAAGGGCCTGTGTTCACTAATGGCCTTTGTGTACTTGTAGCCCAAGACCACAATTTTAGGTTATGAAAGCTATCCTGCAGCACTTCTTCTTTCTTTTGGAGTGTCTGTTTTATGTTACAGTGCTTTCTCAATATTTCATTTTGTTGAAGTAAGTTTTCTTTAAAAAAAAAAACAAAAAAAAACTGGAACTGAATCTGGAAAATTGTATCTCAAAAAAGGAATTTGGATGCATGAAATCAAGTCCAGAGTTTCATCATCATCATAAGTTCCAGTTTTATTCCAGTACAGTTCCTTAATGATTTCGATTGGTTTGTATAGGACTGTGATTGACAGGAGCAGTGGGTTTTCATATATCCAACTTTTGCAAATGAGCGTCCTGAGAAGGCACAATTAAAGCAGCTAATGTAAAAGGTGTTTTGGTGTTTTGATGTTTGGGATGCTGAGCTCTGAAAATTCTAAGATGCATTAGTTTTGTATGGACAAGAGGAGCTGCCAGCACCAAAAAGCTGCAAGAAAGCACAGGCCAAGACTGCTCCTAATTTAATCATATATTTTTCTTTCAAAAGGTGCCAATTGCTCAGAAGTCTGTTTCAGCTGAAACCAGAAATAAAGTGCCACCAGAGGCTCAGGCAAGCAACGAGTCAGACAAAGACTTGGCATCTAAAACAGAACCGAGACGGGTCAAAATATTTGATGGCGGGTAAGCTTCAAGATTTATTTAATTCTGGATTAAAACATTTTAAAAATGTTTTGATTGAATTTTTATGTTTATCTTTCATTGTTTGCAACCCTGCAGATACAAATCCAATGAAGAGTATATTTATGTTCGTGGCCGTGGACGTGGTAAATACATCTGTGAAGAATGTGGGATCCGCTGCAAGAAGCCCAGCATGCTGCGCAAACACATCCGCACCCACTCAGATGTCCGGCCGTACCACTGTGTCCACTGTAACTTCTCTTTCAAGACTAAAGGTTAGAGCCAAAGGAAATCAGGGCTGCTCAAATCTCAATGGCCACTACTCCACATACATATGATACAAAATTAAATGCACAAAAATTATTAAATATTTCGATTAATATTCTCAGACCTGGGTGTTAATTATCGATGGAATTTCTCTAAATCTCATACTTGGATAGGTCCTCATGCATAAGTTATTGTCAGCTCAAATTGACTTGGTATATTCATCATATTATTGTTATTTTACACTTTTAAGAATTAAAGTACCATGATTTTGAAAATGCAGAATTGCAGTCTTCCCTCTAGAGCTGCATTGAAAATTAAAGATGTCTTTTTTTTTTTTTTTTTTTAACAATGTCTTAAACCAAGACAGAATGATTCACCATTCTTTATCGAACTCGCCTACCCACACCACACTGCAGAACAGTACTTGGTGTCAGAGCAACCCACGTTCATTTAAAAATGTCTTTGTCAGTTACTCACCCTTTACATACAGCTTGCCCAAAGACCGCATTGTCTTACATAAACTCCTTCTGTGCTATTGTTCAACCTCAACCCACCCAAAAAAAAACCTTTCTGCTTCTCTCCTATCAGGGAACCTGACCAAGCACATGAAATCTAAGGCCCACAGTAAGAAATGCATGGAGATGGGAGTCCCTGCAGGACTCATTGAGGATCCGGATGCAGAAGACTCAGGTGAGCAGCCTTAGAGAAAGATCATGCCTTAGAGCCTCTCAAGCTACATTTGTTTTCTTTTGAAGCTTCAATTCTTTTACCAGAATGGTATCATGAGTAGGACAGTAACTTGACAAACATAAGTCTTGTTTAACCCATTTGCTTTGGTTTCTACAAGATTGCAAATCTTTAAATAGTTCTGTTAACAGCCTGAGATATAAAACTCCCTTTGTTTCTGCTTGGGATCTGTTGCTATGTCGATCAATAGCTTTGCCACGGTCTAATTAGAAATTCTAAATGCAGCTTCTTCCTCTGTTAACTGGAAGCTGAGTGGGCGGCATGCACAGCATTTAGAAAGAGGAAATTGCTGCGTCTAATTTTAGAAAAAAAGAGAGAGAGAGAAGAAGCTGCCTGAAAGCGTTCTATGGTCCCAGACTCTAACAGCATATTTGTTTTACCTCCTCTGCCTGTGATAGAGCTCACGGGTGCACAGTGGTGTAGGGTGTGAAATGATGCTGAACATCGCTGAAATTCATTCTTGGCCGTGGACTCGCTCAGTGTGGGAAACAGAGGGTTTTTAATGAATGAATGTTCAGTACTACCAAGGGGACAATCTATATTTGTTTCAGCTCTGATGACTCATAGATTCTGCCAGAAATAGACTTCCCTCTTACGTTCTCTCTCTCACCAACAGGAGACCGGAGTCAGGTGAGCAGTGCTGACCGTCAAGACTCCGATGGTGACGACTCCGATGGGCCTGATGATGAGGAGAACGACGACAACGAGGAGGAAGAGGAGGATAGCCAGGCGGAGTCTGGCCTGTCTACAAACCCTTCAGTCTCTGCCAGCCCACAACACATCCCCTGCAAAGAGACTGAAGTCCCCCCAAGCACCCTCCTAGCCCAGATGTCAATCAGTTCAGTGTCCCTCTCTCAGGCTCCTGAATCCCACACATCAGACTCAGAGTCCGTCCCCATGATGAGCCCCGTGTCCCTGAGCAAGCAGATATCCATCTCTGCGTCCTGCTACAGCCAAACACCCCTCCCTTACTCTCCTCCACCTGTTGCTGCCACATCAGAGTCCTACACCTCAGACACAGAGTCAGTGCACATGATGAGCCCAGTGTCACCATGCAGGCAGATGTCCATCGACTACCCTGACTTTGAGGTCCCCCCTAGCCCCCCAGTGCCAGGAAAGAGCTCCAAGCTAGGCCAGGTGAGACCCATCTATTCTCATTGTGTCACTATTCATCCCTCCCTGCCTGCCTCCCTTCTTTCCTATCCATACCCTCACTTAGACTCCTGCATGCGAGGCACATCCACAAAGCTCCTGTGAATGCATTTTGAAAAGGTGAATGCATCTTTTTAATTCTGTGTGGGCTTGGTGGATTGTTTACTTCCTCAGATCTTTCAATTAAAAGTACCACATTTATGCCAAGAAATAAAAATTAAAGTTTTTTTTTTCTCCTTCCTTTTCACAGGACTCCTTCTCCCCTGCTGTGACGACCGGCGGGGAATCAGGGGTACCAGTCGATCGAGGGACTCAGACCTCCTGTTTTGCACCTCAAGGTCCCATGCACTTTCCCCCACAGGGTCTAGCCCAAACACTAGGTGCACAGGCGCAGACCCACCTCTTCAGCCACCTGCCCTTGCACTCCCAGCAGCCTTCTCGCTCCTCTTACAGCATGGTCCCAGTTGGGGGGATCCAGTTGGTGCCGGCTGGCCTGGCAGCTTATTCCACCTTTGTACCAATACAGGCTGGTCCCGTCCAACTCACCATCCCAGCAGTGAGTGTCATCCATAGAAACACAAGCCCCCTACCAGCTCCCAACACTCCCCCACAACCAGAGGGCTTACAAACCCAGCCCCTCGTGGTCCAAGAACCTCTCAGTAACGTGTTACCCTGCTTTCCTTTAGGGCAGGTCACCGGCCTGCAAGCTCAGACAATTCAACCAGTAGGTTTGGAGACTCTTAATCTAATGGGGCTCACCAACACAGGCCTGGCATCCACCCAGCTGCTTCCTCAGCAAGGGCTAACCCTCAATGCCACTCTTGGGCTTCAGGTTTTGGCTGCTAATCCAACTTCCCAAAGCAGCACTGGCCCTGGTCTGCAGATACTCAACATTGCCCTTCCTGCCATCATTCCTTCTCTCAGTCCTCTCTCCACCTTGAGTCCTCTCCCTGGATCCTCAGAACAGCAGAGCAGCCCTGAAGCTCCTGGAGCACAGCCATCTCAAAGCGAACAAGGGCTCGGTTCTTCACAGAGCTGCACGCCTGCCTCACCAACCGCCCCTTCAAAGGTTAGCAGCTCACCAGAACCAACCTCAGGCGGAAGGGCTAGCGCAGCGGGAGACGGTGGAGTGGAGCTCACACAGACTGCTGAGAGAGGAGAAAGGAATAAATCCCCTCAGAAACATCCATCACCAGCTCCCGAGAGCCAAGAACATGCTGCTAAGGAGTCACCAGAGGAAGCAGCTCAGGATCCTCCACATCAGACACCGCGGCCAACGACCAGCTGGCAGAAATTGAATGATGACTATAATGAGGTATCCAGTGATGATGAAGACAGACTGGTTATTGCCACCTGAAACCCCCGCGTGGAAAGTTTTTCTCGTTCTCTTTTTGTAATTCTCGTCACTTTGTAAGACTGAAAAACTTTCAGGGGTTTGTGTCTGCAAATCACCTCTCAAAGCACAGATGCTGACATATTGTATGTGCAATCATATGACAATTATAATGATGACCAATTATTTTATTTTTACTTTGATTGTCAGTTCCAGACAGTTTCTTTTTTCTTTTTCTTTTTTTTTGTACATGTTGTATAGACAATTGTGCCTTTATGAAGTTTCTTGTTTAGGAACCTGTACATAATTACTTCAAAAATCAGTAGTTGCTTGTGTTTATTTCAAAAATAAAGTAAAAGAGGCCTGAAAATGGAGGATATCAATTTTATTTTGGATTTGTCATTCGTAAATTTATGGAATTATAAATGTTGTACTGGTAAATGTACATTTCTATGGATTATGGGGCAATGTTTCTGTGTACAGATGTTGTGTTCAACTATTTATTATAATCCATCTAGTGCCCATTCTGATTCATACGTCCATAGGTATGTGCATTATGGTAGCTTTACATTGCTGTATCAATATTCTTAACTGTATCAGTAAAAATTTGTTTACAAACATAAAGTGGTGTGTCTTTGTTTTGATTGTTTTTCAGTCAGTTCCTTACACACAGAGAAAAGCATTCAAACAGCTTCACTGGAAATGTGAAGGAGCACATTATTGCAGAAAGTAGTTAAATCTGCCTCTGAAAAAAAACCTAATTGACCGAAACAGATATTTCTTTGATAATTTGGACCATTTTTTTTCTCAATCTAAAATGTGAAATTTCACCCTCAATGAGTCCTGCTTGTTTTTCTTAATCCTCTTTATGAAAGCAATATGAAGTATTTTGGCACTGGACACACAAACAAACATTTCAAAGCATCACCATGGGCTAAATTATGATTTTTCTGACACTTTACAGACTTAAGAATAATGGGGAAAAAAAGTTGAGTATTTGAAAATAGGAAAAGCTGTTGCTCTCATTCAAAGAAATTAATTGAAACAGCAAAAAATTAAACACAGAGGGCGCAGGTCTAGGTTGAACGCCCCATGAGGCAAACTCTCAAGCATAAACACTTGTACGATGTGCTCTTTGAGAGCCTACAGAAGGATAAACTGATGAATGTCATCCATCCTCAACATCCTGCATATAATAAACAGTTAGACAGGAAGTCTCATTCAGACTCAAGTGACCTGAAGATTCTTTTATAATCACCAGAGAAGTGCACTAAATAAATGACTATTTTAGTCTTACTTTATGCCTTCTGCACAAAAGTCACAGTAGAAAGTTCTCAAAAGACTAAAAATAGCAGTGAAGCCTCACAGAGGGAAACTTCTCTCTTATCTCAAGAGGCTTTACCGTGATAACCTCATTCAGAGGGTGACTCATCCATCTACAGTACAGACCGAATCATCCACCCCCTCCCTCCTGCAGAGGTGGAGAAAACCTGAGGGAGGGAAAATAGCAAAGCAAACAGAGACCCCTAGAGGTCATTTTATATAAACAAAACGCATCTTGATGAAGTGAGGAGCATCAGGCGACCAACACATGATGAGAACAGGCGTTCTGACCTCCAACCAACTCAACTCTCCCGGGTTGTTTTTGCAGCGTTTCACAGAGAAATGACAAATCAGCTCCTCCTGCCATTAGCACAAACTGTTCCCTATCAAGTGGAAACTCTACACTCCAGCCTCTGATTAGGGGCCTCACAGCCTCAGTAAGTTCGGGTACTTTACCTCAGACTTTTCCACTAACAGAACGTGTGTGCACGCCACACACTCACACAACAACAAGGTTCATTTTCCATTGCTGCCAGCAGCTAAGTGTCGTTAAATGTGTGGTTCAGGGAAATGAAGTAGCCTGTGGCTCCCAAGGGTTGATGGAGGAGGGAAAGGCACAAGATTAACTCACGTTTTGCACTTTGGTAATGTTCATTTGAAAGACCAAAATTACTGGAATCTGACTTTTGCTACCATTTCACAAAACTGAAACAAAAGCCTTATTTTAAATATGAAAACTTTGCGTGCACTTCTTTACAGGTCATTGCAACTGATACAAAGGATGATGTTCAACAAATGCTTTATTATACTTACTCAAAATAAACTTCAGCCAGTGGCATGCACCAAATGAAGAAAAAAGGCACTTTAGCAGTGTTTTTGCTACCTAAGAGGGCAGCTTCATGTATTGTGTCAACCAAGGAGGCACTTTAGTGTACATTTTTGCTCCAAAGAGCCAAATATTGCATTTGCATACATGTAAGCGTTACTTCATAAGAGAGATATATAGACTATCTAAGAGCATTATTAGTTCCACAATCACATTTTTTCATACTCATTTTTGCAGTGAAAGTCTGAAAAATTAGCTTTTTCATTCCAGTGACCAAAGAGAAAATCATTTTGGCTTGTTTGATGTTCTGCATTCTAAATCCATTTTTCTCTTCCTTAACCTTGTTGCCAATTTTGTGTTGTTGAGGTTTCTTGCAGGCTTGCTGCTGCTTATAAGATGCACTATCAACAAAGAACGTCACTTGATGTCGAATGTCACGTTCCATGCATACCTGAAAAAGTAAATATCAAATTAATTCATTAAAACAAAACATTGAAAGTAGTTAACAGATAAGGAGCGTCTTAGTTTAAGAGACAAAATCCATCTGTTTTTATCACACATTCTGCTAAATGCACTCTTATTCTTCTTAATCATTCGAATCACTTTGTTCTAGTTCTTTAAGAAACTTCCACACTTCTCTCTCTTTTGTTTTCATTTTGCCTTTTTCCTGAGTGTCTGCCATGTCTGTCAAAGCATTTTGAAAGTTGGATTTACAGTTGCCATAAGTTTTCAAGTAACTTACTTCTGATTCTGTAGTATTAAAATCTTTCTTTTTATTTAACATTTCTGCTTTTCATTAAAAAAAGTCTGTGCTCAAGCTGACACAGAGCCTAACAACTTTAACCCTGTGACTTGGCTGCCATCTGCTGTCTTACAAGTGCAGCTGCAGCTCACCCAAGCACTCCACTGGAGTTTGGTACAGGTTGCGTTCTGTCACCCACCCCCCTCCTCCAAATCCTCCAACTCAATCCTAGGGCATCTCAAAGTCCCCAACTTGGCCTGCGCGGCGCCTTATCTGAGACTGAACACCAACAAACATCAACGTCTGGGTTGGAGCCAAAGGACAAAACTGTGCTGCACAACACAGCAGGAGGAGGAGGAGGAGGGAAGTGGGAAGCTCCTGTATAAAGTCAAAGGGCTGCACATGTGGGGCCACATTGACAGAGAAACTCCAGAGTGACGCGTCTGCGCCGCTGCGTAAAACTCAGAGGACGATCAGCGAAACACTTTGCCTAGGAGTGATACACTGGATGATTAACTTTACTCTTTTGGAGGATTAATTCTTTTTTACGCTGTTTTGATTGACAAGAGCTTTGAAATGGATATACGCGTTTTGATTTCCGTATTATCGCTGATGTATTCCTGGATTTTGTGCACAGGTAATAGGCGTTTCCAACCTTCATTCACTTACTTTAAATTTCAATTAAAACGCAAACAAGGTGAACAGAAACTTACTGCTGTCATCCTGATAACACATTTTCTTTGTGCATATCTCTGCATTATCAGCGCTTATGCAATGTTTTGATCGTAAAATGATGATTCAATTACAGTTTTGTCAGCGCCTGCTGGAGAGACACCCACTGCCTCCACGGTCACCCAGGGGCGCCATGTACGGACCAAACGCTGCTCCTGTGCAACTTTTCTGGACAAGGAATGCGTTTACTTCTGCCACCTGGACATAATATGGGTCAACACACCTGAGTAAGTCATCATGAGCTTGATACCTAACTTGAACTGTGAGGAATTACTTTTCTTCTGCAGATGTCTTAAAGAGTGTTTCTTTAGGGAACGCAATTTAAAGTTGAAACTAACTTTGTTGGACGCAAAAACGAGTAGGAAGCGGAAAAATTTGGCTTGCAAGATAGGGAGAGGTCGCAAGTTTTATCAGAATTAAGTCCAATTTGTCTTACCAGTTCTAAATTGATGTAACTTTCAAACTACCAGAGCTAAGTTTTACCTAATTGAAACGCCTCAACAACGTTTTTAATCAGCAAATTTTCGATTTTTGATCGTTAACATCAATAACTTCATTTGAACCTTTTCCCTCCAGGCGCGTGGTCTCCTACGGACTGGGCAACGCTCCCAGGAAGCGGCGCGCGGTCGCGGACACCATGGCAACCACCAGCGCGCCCCGCTGCCAGTGTGTGCAGGAAAGCGACACAACATGCAGAAACTTCTGCCGGCTGGAAAAACACCTCAGGTGTGTACTCAAGACTCAAAAACATCTCCGAAAACAGCTTAGGTACACGCAATAACAACAATATGGGTCATATTTGCTGTCAGTGATACAAGAAACCGCCTCAGTCCATCATTTTTGTGATTGTTGTCTTCATTAAGATGCATGTGAGGGCAAGTCAAGTCTTTTTAAATGGACCTTAATGTGTCGAAACTGTGGTGCGCATTAATGAAACGTGAGCCCGTTCTCATCGTGTTTTCTCTTCGCTCTCAGGTATGAGACACCGCCAGAGACCGTGATCCTCTCCGCCAAGGGCGATGGTTGCGCCGAGACGCAGTGCAAACATAAGCTGGCAGCCGACACGGACAGGATTAGGAGGTAAGACAACCCGTAGGAGGCTGAATAACTGAAAGTCTATTTGCAAAATAAATGTGCATGCCAATTATTCCCTCACGCAACACTGGGCTCTTTTGTGAGGCAAAATATCTCACGGGACATTATACAGTCCTGGGTGACAATGGGTGAGCCTGAGAGATAAAAACAGTCAGCACGTGTTTAAGGGGAAAGAATGTGGAGATTAAGCCTCAAGCAAGGGATTCCCTTTAAATTATGATGACTGGGCACCATTATAAGTCTGTGTAAGTGCTGGATAAGACTGTGAGGAATTTACCTACAGTGAGCTGCATCACTTTCCACCACTTATCTGACAGTGTTGTGATGGTAATAGAGATCCATTTGCACACGCCCCATCATGTCTCAAACTGAAAACACTCCTCAAGTGTGTGGTGCTAAATGTCTGACTTATCAATAGCCAAAAATACAACATCTCCACAAATCCCTAAAGTGTGATCTGCATGACTTTTGGCACGTTTAGCAGCATGAATATGAGTGACTGGCAGCTTCAAATCCACCCAGACATAGGTTCATTTTGTACATAACCTGGTAGATTTGTAGCTTCAGATGTCTAATTGGGTTCTGTTTTTATCTACAGGACAAAGACAAGCTACAAGAAACAAGTGTCACCTCTTGCGATCAGAGCCGCCCTGAAAACCCGCCTGCTGCTGGAGAAGTGGAGGATGAGACGGCGCCACAGGGCGAGAGCATGGGAGGGCGAGAGCACGGCCTCCTAAAGAAAGAAGACCTCTCTGTATGTCGTTGTACAGAGGAAGAAAGAGTTTTCCCTGAAGCGTCTGTGGAAGACAATAGAGGGAGCAGACACGTCCATGTCGGCTCCGCGGCTGCTGTGTCACCAAAGGGGTGTCGGCAGCAGAGCAGTGTTTACACCTGGACTTTCTTGCACTTCAGCAAAAGATCGAGGTCAAAGACAATGCAGGGAGTCCAGGTGAAGGGAGATAAGGCGAACAGAGGACTTAGCCTTGTTGTCTGCAAAAATCAAGGACAGCTATCGATCCTGAGTGTGTCAGGGTCGGACTCTGTGTCTCCTTTGGGCTTCGTCAAACAGCATTTCAAAAACTTCAAAGCAAAGATTCTCTGTTACAGATCATAAAAACGCTGCCATGTATGGGTGAAAGCAGCTCTGCTTATTGTATTGAATAAATCTACTATTTTACACATGGTTAAGCCAACATAGAAAGGGTCAAGTGCCTTGTGAAAGTTCTCACTGACTGAATTTGTACAGGTTGTCTCCTGTATTTCAGGACGCAGGTCATTGTAGCTTTGCAGTACATTCACTGCCGGGAGTCTAACACATGGATTCTATCACAGATTTATTTGCATTTATAATAATTTAAGTTTTCACTTCATATGTAATCTATATTATTACTTTCAGATCTATTTATTTATTCTGTTTTTAACACTGTGGCCATATTGGTCTGTCTCATGTTTTCATTTCTATGAAATGCTTTGTCTGGAAGGCACCATAAATTGGTGGCATTTAAATAAATTTATTCACTTATTTAAAAAATATATTCAGCTTGTTTGTCCTTAATGTTTTGTTCTGTGTTTCATTTACAATGAGTCTGAGTCCAATTACTATTCTGTAAACATTTTACAGAATAGATATTGAAAACAGACAGGAAAATGGTTAAAAATCATCTGTGAATGTTGCGTTTTTTCCAATTCCAGGTGGACTAAAACATATGGATTCAAGATGAGGGAGATTTAAAGTAGCAAAGGCTCCCAAATGTTTTCCTCCCAGGGACAGCAAAATAATGATGGAAATATACACATTGGGCATCCTAGAAACTAAAAATTTTAAAAGCCAAAAAAGAAGAAAAAATCCACATAAAAAACTCAATTTAGCCAATCTGTAGGATGTTATTGTTGCTGTTTTCTTACTCAACTTGCTAGTTGAGTACAGTTAGTTGAGAATAGTTTCTGTTTACAGAAACAATGAACCGCTATTTCTGTTTGTCATTCCTCCTACAGTAGATGAAATCTGCTATTTTTTAACAGTTTTTAATAGCCCTCACTCTCGGAGTAGCTGTTAAAGAAGAAGCAAACAGCAAAGGTGAAAGAGAAACTTGATAAACAGTGAGAGACACACACAAGATAAATAGAGAAGCATCCTAAGATGCAGTAACAAGAAAGTGTTGATGTGGAGTACAAAGAGTCAAAGAGCAATAAATACCTGACTAGTATGGCTCCTTTTATCTGGAGCCAAACCAAAGAATATGTTGCAATTTCTACTAAGAGTTGAGATAAAGTTTCTCTCAGCAGCTCGGATGTCAAACAGATCCGTCATGTTGGTTTTCTTTTTACTAGTCTGTCATGATCACTGCTTCAAAAAGAAGAGTTAACGAGTTCATAGGGAATGCAAAACAATTACTGTGGGAAGTATTTTGTGTAAATATTTGATTAATAGATTTACAATCATAGAAGATGCTCTGCCTGAAGCTGCACCAGGAGGACTTCATTACGCATAATGCAGTAAAAAAGAAGCATAGCAGTGCTTGGAGACCTGTCTCTCTTCAGATGCCCTATCAAATACGGGTCCAAAAACATGAAGAAACAAAAAAGATCAAGGTCTGATGAATTTCTGGCTCTGTTAGCTGAAGGTTGTATTCCTCAAGTTAACATGTAATCCCTTTTTCTTCAATTAAGAGCTATATTCACTTATAAGTCCAGACTCTCATCTCGTCATTTTGAAAGTGCTTTCACGTGACTTTTCTTTCTTTTGCTGACAAGTGATTCACCTCTAATTCAACTCTAACTACCCAAAACCTGAGTCAGCGTTAATTTCTGACAATTACTGCCAATAAGATTTGTTATTCATGGCTCCTGGTGCTTCATTTTGCTGTACTTACACTCCTCCATGAGTATTGCATTTGTTTTTCTCCCTAAATGACACCTTGACTCCCGTCAGCCTTCGCAGACATCTTAAGTTTCATCTTGGCTCGTCAATCGGCTTCTTTTCATTTCAGTGACTCACTCATCATGCTCATTTAGCAGCTGCCAGAAGAAAACCCTCGTATCACCTCAAGGCCAGACCGACAGGAATTAAGTGAAGGGTGTTTTCAGGAGATCAGATCAGCTTTGGAGGTAAAGTATGAAGAAAGAGGAAGATACAAACGTCAGATTCTTGGCTGTTAATGGAGCGACGGTGGCCTTCGAGGACAAGAAGCTGTTGTGATGCACAATTGCAACGTTTTATCATCAACAACATCCATAAAAACATATTCATCTTCTTATTAGTTTGCCCCCTCTGTGCCACTGTACTAATATGTTGGTGCAAGATGGTGGCCTCTTTAGGTAGACGTTAGAGGCTCATTCTCACTTTGCGAAAAAAAAAAAAGAGTTGTTAAAAATACACTTACACCAACACACTTATGTGTATTCCCACCACGTCTGCTTTGATAAATGTAGCTTCTTTAAAAACACATTTGAGTCTCAGATAGTGAATCCTGAATTTAATTTGACAACAAAACAATTTCTCCCTCAATAATAAAAAAGCCATGCGTTGAATTTTGATCAGAGTAGACACTTCCTAACGTGTTGTTTCTATCATCAGAATTTCCTTTTCTAACTGCATGGTTGAGATTCAAGCAGTGAGAATATGTGGCATCAATTTGTCACATCTGCCCCAGCATTATCTCTGCTGCACTGAGGATGAATGTCAAACAAATTGTTCTTGGGCTCAGTTCAAACATTGGTGCGCCCAAAACGCTCTCATCACTCATCAAAGTGGCAGCAGAGAACAATCCGGCACAAATTGTTTGAAAGGTCTTATCTGTGCAGTTCTAGCAAACAAATCCATGCTGGATCGAGCCCCAGGCTTATTCAGAAAATAAGTCGCGTCCTCCTGCGTGCAGAGTCCAATCATAATAATTCTGATGTCATATTCCCCAGACGGATCGACTTTTTATTTGCAAAACAATCTAAAGACGTGTCCTCTGTAGGGGACGTTCAGGGCTGTAGACACAGTGTGAGGACAATGGGGGGGAAGTTTGGATGTAATGTATTCAGCTGGATTCAATCAAATGATGCAGGTACAGTGTGCACTCGTATGAATGCCAAACAAACCTCCTGTTATTAGAGGTAGATCTGCTGATATGGAACTCCCTGGGGGTTTTAGAGGAAATGTTATCAAGACCTCAAGAAACCGTGATTATTTTTCGATACAGTGAGTTATTTGTTGAAAATATGTTACATAACGGGTGGAACTGAACAATCATGTTAATGTTTTGGGTTCAGAGGTGGCTCTGTTGCAATGTTTCTGTACATTAGTTGGTCTTTTGGGTTCATGAGTGTGGTGCATGATGTTCTGATGAAATGGTTTTTACTGGAAATGAAAGATGGAATAATAATGCAGATTCTGAACTAGAACAAAAAGGTTAAGATGCATGATTCATGACGGCAAACGCTTGGTGTAAAAGTGGTCTTTCTGCAGCCAGCATCAAGTGGATATTTTCTGAACTACGACTTTTAGCACTTTCGCACAGGCTTCATTTTTCTAAACCATATGTTGCCCCTTGGTCAGTTCTTGGCATTTTGACCCCAGAAATTTACTGTACGACGCTGTAAAGCAGATGTTATTGTTGCAATGTCTTAAACCTGTGCAGCATTTTTACATTGAAGTTGACTCACAACCACGACTCCAGCAAGACTGATCAATTTCATTCTTAGATTTCAAGCTTGTATGTATCTGTGAAATTGATTTTATCGACTTGCACATTTATGCAAACATGAGTAAAAAGATCCACCTCCCATAGAGTGAATTACATGAATGTCAAATATTTCCACTGACTCAGGCTTTGAGATATGCAAACTGCTCTGGCTTGCATGTTCTAAAGTTTTACATTCTTTTTATTCAAGTTATTAAATAAAAGTCAATGTGGCTTCAAGGGGAAACACTAAAATAGAAATTATTCAATACAGTCGTCCCCGCTGACACTATTATTATAGCACACGTCCATTATAAATACATATCCCTTTGGACCTTTTAACACATGGACTGCATAGCTTCTTATCAGATCGCCTTTATCAAAAAGCCTGCTGCATGTTGGCTTCCGTGACTCAGCTATTTCTGTCTTATCTTCAACACAATCGCATGCCCTGTGCGTCATGAGGCAGCAGCAGCTTTAATGACCTGTCAGTCCTGCAGGAGCATTTAAGAGACGTACCTATACAGTAAAGAGGTTAACAGCATGTGGATCGGCCAGGGAGCCGACACAATGGCACTTACCCTCTAAAGTATGCAGCTCTACGAACAGAACCCCCCTGAGACATTAGCTTCTGGCATAACTCATTAGTCTATTGAATAGAGCCAGCGCTAACATAATACCCCATTACACAGCGAGGAATCTCCTCAACTCCGCAGGAATTCTCAAGCTTAGGAACTTAACAATAGGACTGAGCGCGAGGAACGTCTGGGAGGGACTGACTGGTCTCAACTTCTGACGTTTCGACCCACACCCAACACTACCACACGCCCTGTTTTTCAGCTAACACTCCCAGCTGTGCCAAAACGTCTCACGAAACCTTGCAGCTGTACAACCAGAGGGGATTATTCACTGTGGTTGGGTGATACAAACTCCAAGATGTGTCTAAAAAAAGTCACCAGGAGTCAGCCGGATGACTAAGCACCACCAGAAACCTGTCAGGAGAAGTGTGGGTGGTTGTGCTGCAGTTTCATTGTCAGCTTTGCAAAAGAAAGCCAGACTGGAAAACCTCTCCTCAGAGCTCAAATTTGATTTGTCATCACATCTGGGCGTGCAGAGATGACACACTTTCCAGGGAGCTGATTATGGGATTGTGTGCAGGTATCTTTCAGCACTCTGTCTGCCTGTAATCCCACTCTCAGTCCACCTCTGCCTCCAACAAGTGCTGAGAGCATTACAGGAATATCCCTGAGATATTTGAAAAATGCTTTGCTGACAGATGAATATGAGGATGAGTCCTTTCTGCAATTACTCTCCAGCCTTTTCCTTCACTGAAGTTTAAAATAAAAAAAAACCAAGAGGGGCCTGTCATCCATCACTTGTGCACATTTGGAGGGAATGTTCAGAATGCAGAAAATGAAGAAAGTTTCAGGAATCAGGTACAGTTTGAACTCTGTTGTCCAAAATTAGCTCATGGATGATGAAACACACACATCCCATGTTACATAACCATCACACTCACTGGATGCTCTGATAACTCTTTATTTATGTGCATGTATTTGGCACTCTAAGTAATTATTAGCATTTTCTTTGGTATGGCCAACAGGTGTTAGTTTTACGCCTTACAAACAGAAAAAAATTCACACACTCAGACATTCATCAACGTCTGCTCTGAGAAAGCCCTGGGCTGTACTTTCTAGAAGTACAGTTTAACCTCAGTGATGGCCTTAAAACAGAATCATTTACTTCAAAGACACATAGTTTCTGTCAGTATGGGTCACTGTAGCGGCGTAGCTCGAGGGATAATCACGTCAGTCAGTCTGTAGCTTTAGCCCTGAAACATCTCAACATTTACAGTTTGACGTATGGAATTCAGCAGACAGAGATCCAGACTATCGTAATGAGAAACCAACCTCTCAGTCTTACTCCTGGAGCATTACAGAAATATTCTACCAATAGGAATAGAAGAGTGTGGTGCAGATCAAGATATGTTGAGCCAAATATGACTCCCTGACCATATGCTTGTTATTTACTGCACAAAAATGCACTTTTTCACAGGTGAGATCTATCAGTTCGTTGTTGATTGCAGTGACGCCAAAATTGGTGGTGTGTTTCCAGTACAAAGACTCTGTTAAGCACCAGCAGCCACTTTGGTAAAGATGTCACTCTTTTCAAGGTGTGAGTTCATTTTGGAAGCACTTTTTGTATTAACTAAACCTCATTTTGTTCGTAACAACATTTTACAGGATGTAAAGCAATGAGGTACTTTACTCATTTGTTGTTAAGAAGTACTGTTGTTGGAAAGATAACAAATATTGCACTTTGTAAGTTCAGGTTATTGAACAGAAGGTGAGCAGATCAGCTATTTAGTGTTATTCACAGCTTGGTGCTCTGAGAAATGTCTGTAACTTGTAACATTAGTAAATTCTGGTATCTTATGTCCTGTAGTGATGTGTGGTTTGATACGAAAGCACCAATACAACGGATGTCAGATCTTCATGCTCCAAAATCAGTTCTCAAATCAAAGTATTGATAATTTTGATACTTCAGTCATTTGAGGTAATGTGTATCATGGACAAAAACAGTGGAAAGAAATTACAAATTATTATTTGTAATCATTTCTTCAGCATCAGATTGAGTAGGAAATTGTTTCTCTCACCGTCACTAATGTCCTACCAGTGCTCATCTACCATCTAAAACCTCACCAATCAGTGTAATGTGACTTCATTTCTCACTTGGTCTTCTCACTTTGCCGGCCTGCAAAGTATCATTTAAGTGACTTTCGGTTCTTGTGTCGTACTTTGGTTCCTGTTCTCCGAGGAAAAATAGAACCCTAACTCACAGATACTGCGAAATAACTCAGAGAAATAACCAATTTTGAGACCGATAATCTCATTTTAAATTTAGATTATGATCACAAAAGTGAGACTGTTTCAAGATCACTTAAAAAGTCCTCACATGGCCTTTACTGTCAGCATGTCAGTGTTAATGTTAGCTCTTGCCCTCAGGCACCTCTGTGTCCTGGATACAGCCCTACATAGCTGCTAGCTTGCCTGTTGACTAAAAGTTATCTCTCTGACGCTACATTTTACATAGAATAAAACTATATCAACCATAATGTGCCACTGAGAAGTGTGTTTCTCTCTGCTTTAAGGATCTTGACTCTTTTTTTCCACAGCCACGCTTGTCAACAGTAAAGGCCGATATGAGGGATCCAGGGAAAACATCACTCTCTCAGGAATAACACCACACTGAGCCAGAGCCACAAACAGACAGATATCATCTCAGATTCAAGCTCCAAAAGATAATTTCAAAGAAAGATACACAAAGACACACTCAGAGCAGTTTGCATGATAACTCTTGTTATTAATAGTACTGAGTTTCTTGTCGGCTGTGTTTGTTGACACTGCTGAGCAGGTGGAGATGAAGCTTTTATTCTGCCACTCTTTTTTTGCTCTGTCTCTCAACACTTGATGAAAATCCCCTCTGAAGGACCTATAAGGGAAATGTTGAGAGACACTGACGGCTTGTCTGAAGCTGTGAAGCCTTTTTCGTTCACCTTCTTTTGTGAGTATACCACTTTTAAAAATTACATGTCAGCAGCGATCAGCCCCATTATATCAGTTTTTGTTTGTTCATGCATGTTGAGAAATTAAGTTGTTTCCAGTCTTAAGGTAAAGTTTTCTGTTCTTACTCAGCTGTTTCATAACAGTTTATTTTCACAGTGTAAGCCAGTGTTACTTAAAAAAAGGTTGTTGTGCAGTAAATAACTGGGCCAACAATAGTGAAAAATAAAGCATTGTATGTATGATTTTAAGTAGCGTTTAGGATATTGCAACCAGGACATGACATATATTTTGAATGTGCAACAGGAAAAATGTCTACAAATCACTACAACACACGTCATCAAGTATTTAAATTGACATTTTTGAGGGATGCAGACATGACATTTCTGTGTTTAGAAAAATATATGTAAAAATATCATTTTCTTATGGTTAATTGCATGTTTTAGCAGTCTTTCCAGTTAGTCTGGACATACATCTATACATATATATCCAAGTTTGGGATCCAAGGGTTGAGTGATTTATAGAAAAAGTTAGTATAAAAAATGGCACTGCAGTATAGAAAATTGTAAAAATATGATTTTGCAGTTTTGGAACGGTTGGTCATTAAGGGTTAAAGTCTCATATGTGACTATTTGACTATTTGAATATTCCACAGTCTTATCATGGGATTTCTTCAACAAAAACTTGTCCCACACTTTAAAACTTGATGTATTGAACATCTTAACTTACAAAAAAAACAGTGCACCACACTTTTAAACTTCTTGGGAATTTTCTTTTGCTTCAAACAGATTTTTCAGCAGTTCCTCTCTGTTTCTGTTTCTGCTCAGCTAAACTAAAAATAGGCAAATTTGAGCACACTAATAAAGTTGCATTTTTTTAAAGTGCTAAATTATTTCATAACATAAGTTTGACACCGCCAACAGGCCGTTGTTTTGCCAGGAGTTGTGCCAAGTGATAAACCTGTTGGTTTGGGCTCAGTGTGTCAAGCATTTCTTTGAACTCCATCATCACCCTCTTTGGCTCTGTCTACCGTTGTATAACGATAAGCAAAGATAATTAATCATGAGTATCAGCCTCAGACAATATAATAAATGATTCTGTCCAATGTTTCAAAAGTGCTCCACTATCTCTGATATCTCAGCAGATTTGTTCGAGCCTCATAAATTCAACCTTCCTCCTGGCTTTATTTTGAGCAGTGACTGATAATCTTTGGCTGATCAGATTATATAACACTGACATTTTTCCTTGTAATTATTGTTGCATGACAGAGTCTGAACTTTCTCCAGGACTTTGTTGCAACAAGTTGCACAAAACAATCATGCTGGCCTGTGCCGTGCTTTCTATTTTTTAGGGAGGTGTTAATTTGGGTTAATGCAGTTCAGTGGAAGTTCAGAGGTTTAATCTGCTCCTGAGCGAAAATAAGAGAGAAATAACAATAAGGGACGAGGTGCAGGATGAGTTTTATAGATGGGGGTGTTTGCTGGAATGTACAGATCGCTGACATGTGTGCACTGGTGCAGCATGCAGGCTCAGAGTAACAAGTTCCTTTTCGTTTTAATATTTTTCACGATACACTTCTTGTTGTAGCTGTTAACCTTTAAATTTCTCTGTTGTGGGTCAAATAAAGGTGTATCTTATCTAAATCGGGCATAAACTCATACTCAATATCCAAACCATGTAAGAGGAAGAAAGCAACCTCGACCTGAATTATTTCAGGTTAAACCAGCAAACTGAACTTGGTGGATGTCAGTGGTACCAGAGCTCAGCTAATATCCTTGAAAATTTATCTACAAGGCTGAGAGGTTGAACCCTTACCTCACTGATAAACCGAGAGATTACTGTACCTGCTAATCCTCATTTAGGACTGTTATGAAAGTTTCTCTGTCCTTTTCTCTGTTACACATTCCAGACATATTTTCTGCAAGACTTTGTCCCATTTCCCAAAGCGTCTGTCAGTCTGCACGGAGGCCCCACATGTCCCCACTCAACGCCAAACACCTCACACACAACAATATCAGAAACACGGACGGAGCAGACAGTGCAGCTGCACTGGAGGCCTGTGGTCTGACCATGTGACAGGTGTGTGTGTGTGTGTGGGGTGTGTGTGGTGTGTGTGTGTGTGTGTGTGAGACAAAGACAGAGATGTAAGTGTTTAATTCTGGATTCAGACACTCAGATTGAGTTTGCAGGGAAACAAAATAAGAGCTAAAAATAATGCATGATGCCATGAAAAGCATCACGCTGAAGACATGTCAAAATATTTGAACAACAAACCCTCGACTGGAATTCACTTCAAACGGGCTCTGCGTGTCATTTATATTGATGCAGAGGCTTACCAAGAAAGGCAAAATCTGGGTAACAAACCCTTCATAAATTACATAATCTACCATTTATGGACTGACTTCTTAGTGAAATGGTCATTTCATGAAGCATCGCTGTTAAGAGTTCTTTCTCTATTCTGTTCAACAAGCTCCAAATAAAACAACTGTTTCCAGTAGATTATTTGTTTCCACTCAAGCTTCTCCAACATTTGCTCCTAAAGAGACATCACATAACAAACTCTAAAGATTCCTAGAGAGCAGAAAAGGTAAAGCAACAGGTTGAACAGACAAAAAACACTTCAACTTCCTTGATTTCACAAAACTGTAAGATAAATTGTAGGTTTTCTCAGTCACTGTGGTGCATTTCTCACATTACTGTTAACATCTGCACAACAGTAACAGCGTTTCTTAAAACAATTAGTACAAACTGCAAGACATAGCTGATAACCTGCAAAAACATGTCACTTGCTCAAAGAAGATAGTTCATACCTCAAAAGCAAGTACTCGTGCCAATGAAAGTGTCAATGTCATCAAAATGGAAAGTCTTGACACCATAGTTTATGAACAGGAAAGTCTAAAGGCTTTGTCATGTTTTTATTATGACAGTTTGATTTATAAGTGTTTTCAAATGGTAAAAAAAAAAAAAGTCAGATCATGGTGACACTACCTGAAAAGGTTGAAGACAGCACTATGCACCTTTTGCACAGCCATTTGAAAATTGATGAAGAAAAAAAGGACAAAGAAATGTATAGAATTTGCTTGAAAGGTTTTGAAACTAGTTTAAGATTTTTGTATGTAATGCCTCAAGCAACAAAAGCAATTTTTGCTTCTGCTCCTTTCCCTTTTTTAAAATTTAACTTCTTCTTAGCAGTGGCATGTAAAATACTCAAATAAAAAAAATGATAAGAGTGCATCAAAAACTTCTATCAGCTTGCATGAGGATTAATTTTTAAATGTATGAAACGTGAACCTGTTTTTTGAAGGAGTATTTCTTAGATTTTCGCAGCTCATTTTGTAAGAGTCATGGACTGAACTTGTGGACAAAATACACACTTTTACAGGTCTTTTGCACCATTATGGGAAACTTTTACGGCATAGACATGGTCTGAGGGGGCTGAGCTGTTCCATTCCCCAACCATCGTTCACCAAAGTTTACACTACAGTCAGCTAATTTGATTATGTGATTGCCAGTCTGCACTAAACTATTCTTTCCTCAGTTTATTCCTCAGTTCAGTGTGTTGGCTGTAAAACACCCACATGCATGAGTGAGTTAAAGCAAAAGGGAGTCATAAGATAAAAGAGTTGTGGCCACAAACTGAAGCACATTTGAAAAGAAAGTGTTTAAACTCTGATATCACTCCATCATCCCTGAGTCTCAGCTCCAACAGTCTGCGAGCCACTCCAATAATGTCGCTTCGCCCCGTCTTTGAACAGAATACCCTCTGCCTCACAGCTTTGGTGCTATCTCCCTGAAACCAAACAAGATTGTGTGCACCTGCAGCGTGTCGAGGCAGCCGTTCCCAAACAAAAGTCAAACTCTGTCAACAGCAAGTGAGTCAGCTGACAACCAACACATCCTCAGACAACCCTAACCCAAACAACAGGCGGGATTATCACAACCTAAAGTGAACTTCTCCCAAAATGTCAGAATCAATTCAAAAGGGAGACATTCAGAATATTAAATCACTTAATCAGAATAAAACTGCATCATCATTTACCAATGATGGGTCTCCTAATGGATTTAAGAGGGAGTGTTTAATTTATTTGGAAATACGATTCTTCCTGTAAGTTTGTCGTTGACGCAAGTAAAAAAATCCAGGAAGTCATTGCCTCCAAGCCAAATACATTTAGACAAGTTATCACTTGTCAAAGCAGGACTTGTCATTTAATTCAAGATTCAAGCAAGCAACAGGGATTGTGCCACAGGAGGCTTTAAAACAACCAAACAGGGTGAGAAGTTCAAGTTAGCGTAGTCATGGCAACCAAGGCTAACAGCAGTGAAATGGTAACTTCAGCTGATGGAGGGATAAACAACAAATGGACAACGCTAAACTATCAACAAACGGAGGACAACACTTGACTATTACTTCACTTGAGAATCCATGTTTCTTTTCAAGAGGCTAAAACGTGATGGACAGAATTTAACATATGAGGTGAAAAGTGGCAACAGCTGAATTCATCAGCTTATGAGGACAAAGATGGGTGAACAACATAGATTATTTAAAAAGCAGAGGGTTTTTTGTGTTTTGTGAGGAGGATATGTGGCTGTGAGCTGCCAACACTAAGCCAATAAGCCAATGGGAATTGGGAGTTCACTCTTTCTTCTCTTTACTTCTGTCAGAGAGCCTCCCTGTTTCCACCATTTATAAATCAGAGAAATTACTTTCAGCAAAGAAAAAAAAAAGTCTCGATATGAGACTTTTCCAAGATCACTTCGAAAGTCCTCGCAGTCCCTTTGTTGCAGTCAGTGTCACTGCAGAAAACTGGCCAATTATCATCCAATTCCCTGAATCCAGAGTGAACAACTCACATTCCTTATCATGAGTTGCAAATTAAGCTGATTTATCCATCACCCACGAAAATGAGAGCATGTTTTTTAAGTGTTCATGCACAATAAAGCAAGCAAAACGAAGCATTTGCGTTTGGGGATATTCTTTCTTTAGGTGAAGCTGTCTTGATTGAGAAGTTGTTAGTGGTAGTTCACGCACAAAGGTCAAACAATGGTAGAGCAGTAAATTAAACTCAGAAAGGTTTTGGTGCTTTTCACAGTTTTAACGGTTAAACAACCACAAAAACAAACATTGCAAGCACTTTCTGTCAGGCTTAGGTTTGGTAAAATATCTCTGTCTTTGTTGAAGGTTGCAGGCCTGTTTATTGTAAATCTTGTTTAACAATAACACTGTCTGAAGTTGACCTGGTGTTCTCTAAAGGCTGTGACTTTTAGGGGTCAGAAACCATCCTTTCATGTGTTGACACCCCTCCTCATCCGTGGGACTCTGATGCCCTACCTGCTACCCACTAAGTCTTTATGAGGGCCATTAGGGACCTCATTCAGGCTGTGATGACCCTCCCTGTGGGGATCTGACCTCTGGGGAACAGAGAACCGACCCCATGCTCATCCTCCTCTGAATGCGCTGAAAAATGTAAGAGCTGTGAGACCAACACAGGGATTGTGCCACAGGAGGCTTTAAAACAACCAAACAGGGGAGAGTTCACGTGTAACGATCTTTGTTAGAAATAAGAAAAGTAGAAAGATGAACTCTGTGCTGAATGTCACCTCGTGCTTCCAAGAATCCTGCAGGTGTGGAAGCATCTGACACCTGCATCTTAAACTGTACCACCTGCAGCTGCCAGCTGTTACAGTAACAGTGAGCAGGTGTGACCCCACAAACCACCTTATCTATAACTCTTTGACATGAAACCGACTCTCGATAAAGAAACTTAAGTTGCTTATCATGTTGCAGTTTGTGTTTTGGTCTGGAGTGAAAGCAAAACACTCTGTCCCAAAATAAAAAGCCCTGTATGATTACATTTCAAAATAAAACTAGAGTCTTGTCAGCTTGTAAACACTGAGCAGCACGTTCCATAATACTCAGCTTGTTTCTGTGGCTGTAGGATACACAGCACAAGTCTGATTAAAGACAATAATCTTCTTCAAACAGAATACAGGAGGAACAGTCTAAATATGACTAAATAAATACCATGAACAAAAGCTGCAATAGTGCCCCCAGGAGGTTGCTGTGAGGTCACTAAAAACTTCAGATTCTGCACTACAGGGTGCACACTAAATTTTTTCACTTATTCAAATAGGTTTTTGCAAGTTTTTTAAGGTGCAATAAACATACACTGATGAAACCTTCATTTTTGTATAAGCAGGAAATGAAACAAAACCAGTTAAAAGAAGACTGACAAACTGCATTCTTGTATTGAGAAATTTACTCTGAAGGATCCTAAGTCTAGTACTTACTTTGATATGCATGACTGTTTATGAGAAGTATTATGTTCATTTATATCACCTGTGAGAGTTTTTCCAGACCACAGGAGCCAAGGAGAAAAAAAATTATCTGTTTTCTTTTGATTCTTTTTTTCATCCACAGTGAAAATTTGAGCTTAACACAGCAAAGGAAGAATAAACAAGAACCCACTTAGTCTTAAATAATGAAGTACTCTTCGCAGCAAACTACAAGAGTAGTAGCTTTATTTCAAATCCACTGTGAGCAATTTTTAACAGACTTAAAACAGTGTAACAATGATATTGTTTCTTCTTGAGTGTTGGCTATATTTCTATATACCAAATTTTAGAGCTCTGGTTGGGAAAAAGCTGAGTAATTATTAAAAAAGTTGGCTTGAACAAAGAAAAAATGTTCAAAACAGAATTTCTGTGTCCCAGAGGCATTTCTCATCATTGGTGGGTGATTGCGCTCATTGGAAATATGGACTTCATCGTATAGACACCTGACAAATTTCACCCAAAATGATCATCAGATTTAACAATTAATATTATGGATACCTAAATGTCTGAAATCTGATGTTGTACAATAACAATGCTGGATTTTACAGGGTTAATCTAATCTAGAGGTATCTAGAGCCATTGACCAACTTCATACTTATTTACTCATAAATTAAATAAAAAGTTTGACACAAAGAAGCAGAATCAATAAGGGCATTAGTATCAATAAAATCCAACCAATTCTCATCCCTATCTTAAACTATTAAAAAAGAAAAAGAAAATAAAACAAAATTCTTTATACCAAAAAAGAACTAGTATCTTCAGAAAATGGTCACAAACATGGCGCAATATTTCATCAAACTGCTTATTTCTCTGTCTCTTTCAGTTTCTGAACTTAAGCATGAGACAGTAAGAAAGAAACTGAAGCTGCAGCTCAGCAAATATTCAACTCTTAGCAGACAAAATGTCAAACCGTCTGCTGCATCACTGTACCCTCAGTCATGACTCTTGTATGAGGCAGAAAAAATAATTACTCTGCAGAGATCCTCCTACTCCACCAAACGTCACAGTAATTGAAGCTCTGCGCTGTCACAAAGCTGCCAAACGTGTTTAGACTATAATAAAAGATTTGTTATTCCCATCTACATTCCTCAGTCTGCGAAACAGTTCATTAAAACACTGACGTCACATTCCTGACAATGAGTGCTAATTGAATACAAAGCTCCACAGCAGCAACACAAAGCCACTGAATCACAGTTTGTCTCGCGGTTGTTTTACTTCGGTAGAAATCTTTCAGACTTTATGGATTGTCTTGACCCCTACATCCAAACCTCAGACCACACAAACAGCATCAGACCACCAGGAACGCTGGTCTAAGCAAAACACAGTTTGATCACAATGACACTTTAAGAAGCCAAATATTACCACAGGACTCGAAGAAACATCCTCACTCTAGTTTTATCGATGCACATCTGTTGTACACTTCTCTTTAACATCTTTAGAAGTGAGTCTTCTTAAGTGTATATAGTTATACAACGGTTTGATTTAGACCAATTACATCATTATCTTGTGGTGTTTTAAAGTAGCCACACCTTAACTTTACTCAAATTGAAGATGAAGTTGAAAGTCCAATAAAAAGACGCTCAGTTATATCTATCGCAGACATTCCAGCTCTCTTTGTGGAAAAATGCAAATAATTTAAGAAACTGATTCAGGATCAATGTATGCAATAAAGTCAAAGGCTTTAACAAATATGAAGACCTGCATTAATCTTTTTTTTTTTTTTTAATGAAACAATGACCATGTTTTTTTGGATTTCCAACTGTTCAGTTTGACTTGTAAAGTTTGAGACCTTTAACACAACTGGTTTCACCCAATGGAAACGGAAGTTTTACACCGTGTTACGTGACTGACTGAAGCAGAATAACTGTCTTCCAACTAAACCAATTAAAGGTAACTCGGCTAACCTGTTACAGTCGTTCATGAGCCAGTTTCAAAATTATTTGGCTGTTAACACCTGCACTGTGTCATCACTCTGCAAACAAGAAAGATGGAAAGAATTGACTCCTCACTTTGATCGCACAGAGCAATGTGTTTGACTAAGAAATGATCCAGCTGATCATGTCCTTCCTTGATCAGAGATTTACATGTTATTTTCAACGAAAAATAAACCCTCGTCCTACATTCAGGTATTAAACAGTGCTACAACAGGCAACCACCATCAATATATCAATCAATCTTTATCTATTATGCACTGAATCACAAAAAAATCATATTCCAAGAGCTGCTTATAACATATTAAAATAAACTAACGCCAAAAAAAAGATAAGAAGTGTTATATCTCATATTTAGAGAGTTACAATGTAAAGAGGAAAGTTCCCTTTCACAGGCAGAAACCTTGAGCAGAACCAACATAATGGGGATTATAAATACCGTACCAGTTACTGCAAAATAATGCAACTCTGAACTAATTTATAAATGTGTCAACAAGCATGGACCTCACTGGTCTTTTAAGCATTTTTGACATTCCAAGATTGCAAAAAGGGAAATCGTTGTGTTGTCTGTCAGACTGCATGGAAGTGATAATGGCCCCGTGACACATTTATCAATGCGCTGGTCCTTTCTGTTTAGCAGAGGGTATCCTGTCTGTCGCTCCTGTTTCTGCCATGTGGCCTGTTTGAGCTCTTTTATCTCCTTATTAAAACACCTCATATCAACATTCAGGCCTGTGCAATGCAGACATCCGCAAAAAGCAGCACAAATTTCCCTTTCATTCTCACTTGCCAAGAGCCACAGACAGGAGGATGCAAAGTGGACGTGTTTGTGTGTCGACTATAAGCTAAAGACAGATGGCTCTCTGCACCATCTTGGTCTCTCTGACCCCCTATCTGCCTGGAGACTGAGTCTGCGAGGACGACAACAGTATAATGAAACAGCAGCCTTTAGAGCAGGCAGAGAAAACCGGGGGCTTATCTTGGCAGGTTGTTTGTTATTTTTAAACAGGGAGTTTAAAGAAAGGAATCTAATACTCTTTTTAGACATGAGCAATTTCACTGCCGCAATCAAAACAGCGACTTTTCAAAAGTGACTGCTGGGAGAAAAGTTGCTGGATGGGGGCGTCTCACCTCACCTGAGTGACTCCTGTTGTTCTAGGAGATGAGAAATTGAGTGATGGTGTGACGGTTTAGAGGCACAGGAGGACTGGTGGTTAAGTGGAAGCCGAACAACTTAAAGTTGTCGTACCTCTTTATAACTGTCAGCAACATGGCTGCTCTCCAGAGAGAAGTGTTGAGAAAATTGTTGTTTTTATAGCTGAATAAATGGATGAACTTTCCTCTTTGGCTCACTGAATTTATTCACAGACACTTCTCAGTGTATAGCCTGACTTGTGAAAAACTATTGACCTCTTCTGTCTGAAATCTGTCGTGTTTAAAGAATAACTTTTACCACTGTTTGGAAATTAGGGCTGGGCAATTGATCTCAAATTAGATTAAATCTCATTATGGCCTACTGCTATTATCTAATCAAAGACAGTGCAATATTTCTTTAACCTGGTATAACAACAACAACAAAAAAAAACAATGATAACATTTTATGCAGCAGATGTTTTATGCTTTGCACCAGTTACTCAACCCTGCTAAACCAGAGAGCAAAGTTTTTGAAAATTACCATTGTAAGAGAACAAAACTTAGTAGTGAAAAGTGGGAAAAACAACAGGACGTAGCAATAAAAGTAAGTTTAAGGTGGAAAAATTGTCAAAAAGCATGAAAAATAGCAAGAAAATTGGGAGAAAACATGAAAAGTAGTCCGAAAGGAGTCAATAATGATCCATAAGTGGCAAAAAAGAGACTTAAGTGACTAAAATGGGCAAAAAGCAGTTGTCGTGAGGAGCAAAAAATATATATTATGGGTTAGTGTAAGACAGGAAACCTTAAAGCAATTGCACAACAAATCACAATTGCAATATAGGGGAAAATAATCGCAATTAGATTAATTTTGTAAATCGTTCAGCTCTATTGGAAATAACAAACTCTGGCACTGATAATGTCATTTTAAAATGTTGATTATTAACAGGAAAATATATTAAACTTATCAAGTCCCCACAGCAAACATTGTCTCAACTTTGTCCTGTGGAAAGAACTGGATTTTTCTGCCAAGTAGAAATCACTTCTTAGACTATTGTGTCAAAACCTCGTAAGACACTGGGCCTGAAAGGAGGATTTCCTCCTGAAAAGGCAGAGGAAGATAACAAGCAGTAACAAAAGTCTGAAAGAAAGAGATGAATGAAACAGGATGGTTAGAGAGCTAAATGCCAGCATGGGGTAAAGTGGGCTAACTGAGTTTAAGAAGGAGCCACCATGAAGAACACTTTACTTTTCCTCAGAAAAAAGTTCATTAATCCAACATAGATCAGAAGAAGCCGTTCTCCATTTAAAATAAAAACTGGTAACACTGGAAACATTCTTTGAGTGCCTCTCTCACCACAATTTGACCTCCACACCTCCAGTGATGCAACCATACCAAGGAATCAGAAGTAAGTCAAAAGGCGGCTCATATCTGATCATCTCACCTCACACGGTTCACTTCTTCTAATGAAAAGAAGTTGATTCATTATTTGTTTGTTACTGCTCACCTGTGGAAGTTCAAAATATTCCAGTTGCTTGTATAATGTATGTCAGCAAAGTGAGGTCATGATTTGTTCATCAGAAACCTTCAGGAGGCTTTATAAAGGGAAAATGTTATTACCTCTGCTTTCAAGAGAAATGCGTTTGTTTCCTCTTTAGACGACAAGAAAACAAGGATAAACTCACATACCAGACCTATAAAGAGAAACTCGCAAAGATCGCCGTTATTGCCTTGATCATAAAACATGTCAGAGAGCTGGGGCTCTTTAAATTACTGAAACTCTTCAGCCATTTGCTCCAACTAGAAAATATCTGTCCTCATTTAAAGCTGGGTTATGCTCTCTGCACGAACGTGACCTTAATACTTTTTGTCACTCTGCACGAGGTCCTTTGCCTTTCATTCCCAAACTGCAGGGGGCTGTGAATTATAAAGAAAAGTCTACCAGAGCACAAAACTAGAGTGGAAGAAGTCCGCATTTGTTTACACCAGGCGGTAACCTCCTGTCTGAAAATACAAGCAAGTGCTAAATAAGCTGCTGTTCCTCGAGTGACCACTTGAGGCTGGCTCCAAAAATACCTGAAGTCACATACACACCAAGCCAAAAAAAAACAAAACCTTTTTTCAGAGCCAAAATTAGTGTATTTAAAGCCTGGTACAAATCCTGTCTCCTGTCTGGATCGCTAATTTAGCCAACAGCACACATTATACGGGGTGAATTTTTTTCTAACTCAACTGTTTGGAAGATATTAAGATCAAGAGCTTGCCCAATGAGGGGCACAGCTCAGATCACATGACTGATGAGCGCCCAATGGCTGTAAGTTTGGGCACTCACCTGCTGTCCCAATTCGGATATGGGCTCGTCGGCTGTTTTGCTTCAAAACACGGCTTCAGAAACAGATGGGTGACGTCGCAGAATCATATAAATGCCTTGACACTTGGAGCCCTATTGGACCATGTTGTCTGTGTGCCTCTGTCCAGCAGATCCAGTTTTTCTGTGGCGTATGACAGAAATTTTCCATGTGAAAGGGACCACGCAAGAGGGCGAGTCAGCTTAAATGACGTCATTTGTCGATAGACCTCGCAGACACGTCAAGGATAAACCAGACTTTAAACAGTCAAATCTGCTGACGTGAGTATGTGATGATGAGGTGCAGCAGAGAAGTGCAACAATAAAATCCTCAAGAAGTGGGTTTTAAATCACATGTGAAATGAAAAATGTGAGTTATTTTTTGTAGTTTTTATAAACAACCCTGTATTTTTACTCAAAGTCCAACTAAACAGACCACTTCATGTAAACAACGTGAGGTAAGGAGAAAAACGCTGCTAACGTCTGTCCTGGAATGAAAACCTCACAGGGGGATGACAAAGCGCTGATATTTTCAGACGTGGGAGAAGATGCGGTAAATGTAATCGGCCGATCAGCTTTTGGAGAATATTTAAGATTCTTTCTTTGTGATTAACAGGAAAGCCAGTCTTTAAATATTTCTGTTTACAGCTGTGATGCCTTCACCAACTGAAACTATTTATGATATCAGATAATTCCACTGAGGTATTTGTTATTCTAAATTTCCATGCAGGCGGGATCTTTGTAAGCAGCATGATCCACATCCTTCTTCTCTGCCTGATGTTGGTATCAACCCCCCTCCCTCCTCCCTCCTCCCCCCTCGTACTGAGGTGATGATCTTCAGGAAGAGCCTGGTTAAGCATGAAATATTTTGGCAAAGTGCTGGTGACACTGTGTTTGCAGAAGGCGCCTGACTCCCTCCTCATTCCTGACCCGTCCCTCTGAGATCCCGGCAACAACACCGTGGATCAAAGCTGCACCCAGAGGTCACAGGGTTCAGGTCCCTGCTGGGCTGATTAAGGCCATCAAAAGATGCTGCAGAAACAACGGCTTTACAAACACAAGCAATAAACTTGATGGTTTTCTGCTTTAGGTCACACCGGGGAACATTTTCTTGTGTTGCTGAGGCGATCAGAAAGCTAATGGTATGTGGGCGACAATGAGGTCACACAGTCAGCTCAAAATTAAGGAAATAGCCTCTTCTCTTCTCTTCTCCGTCACGCTAATCCCAGAGCCATGAGCAGCGCCTGACAGATTACACACCTCAAAACACTCTTAACTGCTCCATTACCGAGCCGCGACAGGCCACAGGCGACGACAGACAGCTTCTTACTGAGATAATCTTGTAGCTCACACTGAGGCACGAAGCTTCTGACATGGTTCATTTTCCTGCATGTCTACATCTATAGCATCAGGAAAAAAGAGATTTACTTTGTTAAACAAGAAAGATGTTTCTAAAGCAGCTATGATTGGTCAGGCTCTGGACTTGGATTTTAGACAACCCTTGTAAAAAAAAACATTTGTGAGGCTCTTGGACTTTGCTGAGCATCAGTCAACTGTCCGTCAAAGATGACACTTGACAGCTGACAGAGAGTGCAGTAAAGTCTTTGTCAATCAATAATCTTTCAAGGATCAAGACTCACTCATCAGCAGAAAGGATTAAGAGGTTATGTGACGGAGAAAAGCCAGTGAGAAATGTTGAAAATGTCAGACATTTAGATCAACTGGTCTGGATGTGAAATTACTCTTCGCCAAAAAGTCTTGAGCAAAAATGTTTGTATGTAGAAAAATACTTGGTTCAAAGTTTGGGCACAGTTTGATTGAAGCAAAACTGCAGTCTTTGCTGAAAAAGTCTGAATTGTATGGTGGCCCACAAGTGCCCTTTCCTGTCCTGCAAATTTGAACAGTGCAAAATTCAACACCATCTGCAATGCCAGGACAAATGAAAAATAGCAGCTCATCATTTTGTTGGTGCATGTTTTGTGATTTTTATCATTTGCAAATTAAGTTGGGATGCCGTATAAAGTGTTCATTGTACAAATTTTGATGTTTTGCAAATCAATTAAACTGTAAATTTCATTGAAAATACTCCACTTACATCACAATAAATGCTGAGACTAAAATATTTTTTTCATTTAAAAAAAAAAAATGAATGCTCTAATTACATATGACACCAGTGACGCATTTTGAAAAACATGTTTTTTACTGTTGTGTCATTTCTTTCTAACACCAAAAAAAGAGTGAAAAGTGACTAAAACATACATAAAGCAACGAGTATTGGCAAGAAAATTGGGGAAACGTGGAAATTGTCATAAGGTTGCAAAAAGCAGCAAAAATGGGTGAAAGTTGGCAAAAATTGGGAGAAAACTTAAAAAGTAGTCAGAAAGTAACATAACTTTCCCAAGGCCTGATCTTTTTTGTTTAAAATGTCCTTTCATATTGATCTTATGTAATATTCTAATTAGCTTAGACACTGAATTTTATGTTTTCATAATCTAGAAGCCATAAAAATATAATACTCATCAATAAAACAATTGATAACACATATGATGGGAATATAGGGAAAAATAGTCTTAACTAGAGTATTTTTTGCATTGTTCAGCCCTACTTTCAAGTGTCACTTCAGATATTGCAGACATTTCATGCTTCAGCTTCAGTCCCAAAAAGCTGCAGTGGAAAATGTTCCACATCGCTCCAGGATGTAATGACTGATCTGTTTCTCATATCTCCAACATCCTCTTCACGGGTGGTATTCAGAGTTAAGACAGAGCCGCTAAAGTCCTCCAGATCTCAAACCGTGGCTTAATGTTAGCACGCAGACACACTGGGAGAGCGCAGGTAGAGCAGACAAACAGGATGACTAAGAAGTCGCACAGAGACTTGCGTGATACCGGAGGGCGCCACAGTCCCCTCAGGGAAGATTACATGTACAGTAAGTATGCTTGAAGGCACCTGCTAAGGATTTTGGAAAAAGAAATTCCTCACATTCATGTTCAGTGTGCTCCACAGTGACCCCTCAGTTCACACACCAGCATTCCTGAGGTTCTGGTGGAAGGCATGATCATTTCTTTCCAGCTTTGCTAATGTAACAAGCCGCAGCCTTTGTCCCGCACACATTCCTCTGACACATGGAGCAGATTTGGGTGACGATGGTCTGACAGCTGATCTTTAGCTGATGATGTTTGGAGCCACAGGCAGAGCCATGCAGGGTGATGTGTTGTCAACTTTAGGAGCAATAAGCAGCGAGGTTTGTGATGGAAAGAGATGAAATCGACCTTATCAGTGTTCAGAAGTGACTTTGAATGGCTTGTTTTTAATGTAGATGACTGATAAAATGCCAGGTGGTACAATTGTCCAGAAGTGCAACCTAAATTAACCTTCCTTTTAAGGTCTTGACTCCCAATCACTCAAATTCTCGGTCTTTGTATGTGTGCACTCTTAGTTATGGAGCTTTTTTTGTGTTGGGAATCAATTTTGAAATTTGAAGCAACAGAAAAAGTATCTTTAACTGTTTACATGTGTGATATTGATGATGAGAGATCAGTCTGGTCTAGGAGTAATTGTGTTCACATTATTAAACCTTGAGTATCAGGATAAAAACCTGGAGACTCAGTGAGTGTCTGTGCCTGACTGAGCTTGCATGTTCACAGAGATCAGGGGACATTTCTGAGTGGTCAGATCACTGTTTGTTTAGGGTTGGGATATCTGTGTGTAGCTGCAGGAGGTCTCTGCTCGGTGTCGGGGCAAGACCAGAGAGGTCCCACCTGGAAGTACTTCTGCAGGGTCAAAGGTCAATGCTATTGAACATGAGTGACACAAACAGAAAACACAGAGTGTAATGAGAGAGATGTTGGGTTCACGGAGAACAAAGGGAAATGTGGACGTTAATTGCCACATTACTCTTTCAAAAAACATTCTTCGGAAACAACAAACAAAAAGACTTTGAAACATAATTCTTAATTTCAACAAGTTGCACTTCAGAAAAGTTATTTTTGTTCAAGTTTCAGAAAGCATTTCTTTCCAACGCTAATGTTTAAAGTTGAATGGTTGTGATAAATATGTAACGTAAAGCTATAACACTTTATTGATAGATTTGTGAATGTAAATCTGATTTTTTTTCTGATCCATGAATGGAAAAAATGGTTTGACAGGATTTGTTGTTTAAATTAGATATCACTGACTCAAAAGGTTTCACAGCTGATTGCTTGATAAAAGTCATGATATGACTTGCTAGGCTACAATATACAACAAAAAGCTATTCTAAATTACCCCTCAGTATGTCTCATAAAATACAATCCAAATGCTATACAAGGATACTCTACATGTTGCTGCACTACAATATGATGCAACCTGTTATATTAAAACCCTATACACTACCATAGCATATGCTACACTATAACACAACGGACTACAATGGGTTACCCTAAGCTACAGTACAGCTCAATATGATAAAATGCAATACACTGTGCTTTAATACAATAAGATGTCCTATGATGAGGTACCTGATGATATGCTTAGCTACACTGTCTGGCCAAAGTAAAAGGTCACACACTCTAATATTTCATTGGACCGCTTTTATCTTTGATTACAGCACACATGCACTATGGCATTTTTCCATTAAGCTTCTGCAGTGTCACAAGATCTATTTTCATCCAGTGTTGCATTAATTTTTCACCACTGACCACTGTGCAAAGTCTTCTCCTGCACACCCCAAAGATTCTCAATGGGGTTAAGGTCTGGACTCTATGGTGATCACTTCACCTTCCTCTCTTCTTTCCTTGATGAGCCAAAGACGATAGTTTCCCACCATCCTTCCAGTTTTTAATAACATGTTGGATGGTTCTTAATCCAATTTTAGTAGTTTCTGCATCAGTCTCCTTAGATGTTTTCTCTGCTTAATGCCTATGATTGGACCCTTCTTGAACACACTAACATCTTTTCCATGACAACAGGATGTGTCTTTCACCACAGTTGTTTAAGAAATGAGACGTTACTTATTGGGGTTAAATAACTTTTTGACAACTGAAAGACAAACTCCTGTGCAGTAATTATCCAATAGGAGGCTTGTTCCTATTTACTTGGTTAAATCCAGGTGGTGACTTCTTTTTTTATTGGACAGGCAGTGTATATGCTACATATAAGCTACAGGGTATGTTTTCCTTTGCTAAGCCATGATTAAAAATGGTACAATATGATGCAACACGGCAGAGTAAGGTACGATACTATGAGACAAGCCGGGACAAGATGCCATGCCACACTATGATACGTTGTAAAGTATGTAATATGTAAAATATTTTGTCCACCAGGGGAAAAAGAAACTTCAAAGTGCAGAAAAAAAAGAATCAAGAAAGTGCATGTACAATAAGTGTGTATCTATCAAAGGGATCCTGTTGGAAATTTAAGTTTAACCTTTGGCACAATAGTCGAGATCATTCAATAAGATGGATTATGATATACTTCAGTGATACTTATCAGACTTTCCAGAGCCTTGAAGGTTTGTTTTAGTGACAGAGAAAAGAGAAAGTTCTGATTTGTGGTTTTCACAAAAACCAAAACAATCAAAGTATCAATTATGAGCCAAATCTTTATTTTCCTCTTTGTAGCTTTGACCTTGATGTGGCCGAATAGTTTCGCACAATAAAAGGAAGCATTAAAAAGCTTTAATATCAGGAGAGGCATCTCTTCAGACGGTGTTTATCATGAGGGCAGGAGCTGAAGCGCTGACAGCTACAGGAAGGCATCCGCAGGGGAGGCTGCCGTGCATGACTTGAGAAGAATAGGTGTCACTTTGTTTAGTGTGAAGGATGCCAGGTAACCTCAGTGGTACAGAATAAAAGACTCTGACTCAAACTGCACAGGGATGCCAACTATGCCAAAACAATGAGATGCCTTAGGAAGTGGAGGAAAGCCTTGTCTTTGTAGAAACAGTATCAACAACAGCAAGAGTTCCCAGATTTCTGTCAAAACAACAACAGCAGCCCCTTTTCTCCGTTTTATCTATTGTTCCTGTTGAGGCGATAAGAAATGTTCCAAGAAGCGGTGCTTTTTTTTTTGGTTTTGTGTTAGTTTCTAAACAGAAAGGGTAAACATTTTCAAAGAGATAAAAAGCAGGACTGGTGTATGGTTTATGGGAAATACAGAAGGGTCATGATGCTTCTTAGCCAAATCATAAAGAGTAAAGCATCAACAGCACTTTGACCCACATAAACCTCAAGTCCTGAGTTAACCAAGGCCACTAAACTGTATCAGCATGTATTTAGTCTATTCAGCGATCGCTCCTCATAACATCCACAGGGGGTTCTCAGTCCTCAGGTCTTGACTTATAAAGGCATGCCAGACATTCCCCATGCTTTGTGTGTGAGCGCGTGTGTGTGTGTGAATGTATGGGTATATGTGGTATACGTGTTTGTGTGTGCATGCTGTGACCTGAGCTCAGACGTGAACATAAAACGTGAATTTGGTTCCTCAAAATTCCAAACACTTGTCGTGACCAAGAGCCAAAACAAGGGGATGGTTTCCTGTTTTGTTCTTGGTTCTTTTGAAAGGAGAGACTCCCACCTTTCCACTGCTCACCTACAACCCCCCTAAAACACACACACACACACACACACACACACACACACACACACACACCCTCACACATGAACTTCAGTCTCAGAAGAAAAGGATGGAAAGTCTGGAGAGGAAGGTTGAAAAGCTCTCCAAGACTCCATCAGTACGGGGGTTTTCCATTTCACTTAGTGACTTTATTCGCTTTGGAGTCTTATCTTACAGCAAAAAGCTACATAATCTGTAAGCTACTTGTTCCATAAACATGCAGCTCAGCTTCCTGTTGTTCTCTGCAGACTTTCCTCAGATCAAGTGGAACCAGCCACCACAGCACTGTTGCTTTTTAAAGATACAGTGTATAGATGGTGGTAGTGCCTGTGCAGCAAACTATCACTACAGAAAAATGGGGCATCCTAAAAACGAGGAATTTTTAATCAATTAAGATGGTATTATGACTATTTGGAGAATTGATTTTGGTTGGAAAGAAATTCCAGGGTCTTGTCGATATAACTGTATGATTTATGTTTTAAGAATTGAAAACAAAATCTGTTACAATGCATCCAAGACATCCAACTCCACACGCACTGTATGCCCAACTTCGAAGCAAATGGGCTACAGCAGCAAAAGACCCCCCTCGTCAAAACTCCTGTCAGTTTGAGGCCCATTTACACTCCCTGTATGTACGAATATATGTACGTATTTTCAAACTATGTTACTGTGAACGCTCATATACTCCTATGCATCATTTAGCCTAAAAGCCAGCCCAAATTCAAAAGTTTATGACCACAACCAACTCATGCCAATGCATAAAACAATACTCCTGCAAAAAAAGAAAAATCTGTGTTTAATGTTCAGCATAAATGAGCCTTAAGTTTGGAGTTGGAGGTCTTGTCACTTTTACTATCACAGGAGAAGTTTCAAGAACATTTATACAACTTCCACATTGATTGGACATAGTGTGTGATCACATGATGTCTCTATTCCAGTATTATATAACAGTTCTTTTGATCATTACTCTGAAATTAAAATACTTTTACTCTTGTCGGCTGGCAGCACATCAGACATACTTCACCCTGTCTGTTCCAAGAAAGTTTATGTGGGGGTGGTTCCTCTGTTCTAGTTCAAGCACAGAATAATGAAGAGTCGCTGACATTTTTAGAGGAATCCTTGATGTAAATAAATGTGGGGAGGGGGTGAGCGGTGCAGGGAGGGCTCTTTTATTGCAATAGTTGATTGTTCTCTGAGTCAAAACAACGCACGCTCAGACCACTGTAGACTGGCATTGTAATAACAAACAATCCTTATTTTCTGCCATCGAGGTTTAAACAATCTGAATTGTAAGGCACTGGAAAAAGGCCACAGAGAGCTCGGCTGTGGCCAAAGTGGGTGCAAGTATCTGCCTGCGCAGCATGGCGATCGCAATAACAGGAACCACAGAGAGGCTCCTGCAGCGCTGCAGATAAGAGCCACGCTGAATGAGGACCCAAGGCTGTTCTAGTCGCTTCATAAAGAGCTCCACTAATGAATAATGCGGAGAGTATTCAGCTTGTAAAGACAATACCAGGAATGTGATTAGACAAAGCTGGGTTCAGTGCGTGACACATGAAATGAGCATCATGGGATCACCTCTTATTCTTTGACAGACAATGTCAGGCTGATGATGAGACACATTAGTCTCCTACTGACAGCGACTCTGCCCTCAACGCCCCGCAGACGGCTCTGATGTCATGGAAAACATAAAACAACTCCTGGAATGCTGTTCACTTTAAATCCTTTTCTTGCATCTCCACCCTCGCAAACCATAAACAAGTTTTATGAACATAAAGGTGAGTAAACAGAAGATATAACCCGGATACGCATGTGTATTCTGTTTTTAAGAAAAACTCCAGGATGACTTCCAATTCCTGTCAAATGTCTTGGCTTTTAGTCTCCTAGAGGAATAATATTATGAAAAATACTAACCAGTATTTCATAAACATACGCGCTTATCGTCTTTTATCATCAGCAAGCAGAAGAGGCCTCAGGAAAGCTTTCCAGTGTGTTATGTAATTCCAATAAAGACATTTTTTCTGGCAAACGAGGTCAGGCGTTACATTTTTCTGACTTTTTGTTTACCACATCATATTAGCTGGTATGTACTGGGCGTGCTCCAGCTGACACGCTGCATGTAGACACCACACTCTGTGATTAAGAGCAGCAAAATGAATCTGTTCCTCGGGAGGATATTCTTGTCATAAACAATCCTGTGATTTGCACCGACCCGCATTTCAAGGCCTCAAAATCATCACAAAGTCAGATAAATCGTTGTAAAAATAGATCTCACTTCTCACTTAAAAGGCTCCTGGTGTTGTACAGAAATAACTCAACAGAAGGGAGGATACAGCAGGTATATCTGGGAATGTAAACATCAATTTCAGATCTGTGGGCTGAGTGCTAAAATAGTGCAGTTGTGAACTAAACAATCCCGTCTATGAGAAGCTACAATTACATGCTGCTAAACTGTTTTCCCAAACACGTGTCAAAGGATGTGTAATTGCACCTGGATTATTTTTACTGGCAACATTTTTACAGAGTTGGCACTGCTTTTTTGTTTTTTGCGCTGCAGAAAAAAATATTTGTTATATTCAGCTGAGGTTTAAACAAGAGATACACCTTTAATTTGCTTATTACACAAGCTAGTGTTAGGAGTTTGGGTTATGAAACAGCCAAACTTAAACATAAATACCTGTAAAACAATCCATCAGTTACGTGACCGACTATCAGTTTGCAGCTCTTTTTAATGTCTGTCACTGCTGTCATCAGCTCTGGTATCAATGGAGTAATAAGCAGCATGCAGACTTCATTTAGCACTTTTCCTGGCAAAGCTACAAAGTGTTTTGTCATCTTGTTATGAGGAAGCAGATGAAGATTTTTCTTATAAAGTTTAAGGAACACATGCTCCATACCTGGGAAGAAAAGAGATTACATCTAAAACTGTGTTCACAGGAGGTTAAATGAAAAGTTGCAAAAGAAAACTTTGGTCAAAGTTGTGTATACTTCAGGATTTTATAGAAAGAAAAAAAGACTCTCTAGGCTTTCCTACCACTTACCTACACTTCATCACACTGAAGGAGCAATCATGGCTTATCAGACTTGTGCAGGTTTGCATGAAAAGTCATTAACCTGCAGTTTTTTTTCTTTTTCATAAATATATACTGGAGCCCTGCAGTGGGCAAATCATCTTTCTTCTTTTCTATAACTTGCTATTTGACCTTGCACTTGCCTTCTTTGGTTTTTATGTAAAATCTTTTGACTTTTATACATTTATTTGGGATACTACCAATTAGATAAAAAACTACTCAACAACTCTAACCTCTAAAGACAGCTTTAAGCTTTGAACTTGGATGTTGTGAAGTAACTTTTATCTCATTCCTTTAGGAAAGAAGAAATTTAATCAGAAAATAACTGACTAGTCTAGAGGTACGGAGACTCAGAAAATTGCCCAAATTGAGCATAATTTGTTAAAAACAGCCAGACATTGGATCCCAGAGTCTGCAGGTCAACAGGATCAAATCAGTTTGCAGTGTGGCTAACACCAGCAGAGCTAGCAGCATTATGATCATAAAAAAACCAACATGATGGGAAATTATGAGATGATGGGTGTTACAAGACCCTGATACAAAGCAAACAACATAGGCATTGTAAACAGTCTTGAAAAATAGTCCCAGTGATTTACATTTCCACAGTTCTATAATTTCATTGAACAGACGCTTTTGTCTAAAACAACGAAAATCAAAAGTAAGAATTAAAGCTGGAGGTCTGTAAGTGTTTCTCGTTTGTTTGGCCCCAGGTGCTGCCATCTAGTGACTGAAGAAATGTCTTTTTTATTTAAATAATTTTGTCAATATTAACCACAACTAATAATTCAGCTGCAACAATATCTTTTAGAATCAATTTAACAGGATTTAATGTGATGGATTCTTTCTGTTGTAGTGGAGTTCACGCTAAACTGTCCTCAATCAGCTCTCCTTGTTCTCCGCAAAATACGCACGATAAATGTCACAACTGTTGTCACCACTGCTTATGGTTTAAGTTCCTTTTTAGTGACTGGTGACCTCAATTTTAAGTCACCTGCTCTACTGCTTTCACGGGGACAGTTGGACAGGATCCATGATGACAATGTGCATGTAGCTTGTGTGAATCAGTAAATAAATCAGAACTGATGTTATAGAGTTGTTAACTAACACGTTGCTGGTTTTACTTCACCGCACAATTTATGGCGTTGACAAGCAGAAGCTAACTGAACTCATTTCTGTTGTTAATTTAATGTGATGTGATCAGTCACCTCTGGCGTTGCTCACGTTTGCGAAAATTAGTAACCCTCTTCAAGGTGTTGACAAACCCATTGAGCGATGGCATTTGTCTCTGGAGCTTATTTACATGAATGAAGTAGAGCGTGATAGCCTAATGTCTATATTATATTGTAACCAGATAAAGCCCAGGCTGATGGTACATTATATATATATGACATTTAGTTTTTCAATTTACTTTGAAGCACTGATCTTTTACCAACAGTTCAATTGCTATCATTTCCTAATCCAGAAATTCTGAATCCTTTACTCTACAGCACAGTTTCCAAGTATGAAACATCAAACCCAATCTGTGACATATTGGCTTCTTTTCTGAAATGATTGTGTTGGTTTTACCCAGTTTTTCCAGGCTGTGGTTTCCTTTGAATGAGTTACATGAAGGTATAACTGTATTTCATTACTTTGTGGGTTTGTTGTGGGGTGAACGTATTGTTGTTGGCTCTCTTTGCTGGGCCCCTTAGATAGAGACTCTTAGTCCTACATATTTACACTCAATAACTCAAAGGTATTTCTATTTCCCTTCGTTGTCACCTTGTCATAAAACTTGTAGACATGTACTGTATATAATTAAAGGCTGCACTGTAGCTGTGTTACGTCTATGGTCTCAACAGTCCACCATCAAATTCCACACAAGCCTTTTCTGAGCCTGAATGTTACTCAAGCATTAAATTGGTGAGAGTCAAAGCCCAGAACTATGGATGCCCTGAGGACTGTGGTACACGAGCCAAAGCCACATTCCCACCACTCCCTCCAACCAATCAAACGGCTCCTGCGCTTCAGCTAAGAGGGGCTTCAACTTCAGAGAAAGTAGAGAAATTCAGGAAAATAAAAGAGGGATCCAAACAGTGGGACGACTCAGAATGTAAAAATAAGTCTTCACCACTTTCCTGCTTCCTCACCCTCACTTTAAGGCTCCACTGCTGTTTCAATGTTTGCTTGTTTTTCAGGTTCAGCTGGTGCACTCACACGTGTCCCTTCTCATCATGGACTCTGTAATAAGGACAAAGAAGCACGCCAGCTTGTTTTGATTGGCAGACAGGTTCTGTGAAGTTTGAGGTCTGCGGTTTCACCGACTTTGATCTGAGTGCTACCGTGCGTCTGATTTAAAGTAGAGCTGTGAGAAAATATGTTGCTATGGGCCAAAAGCTTTTCGCAACAAAACACTCCCATGTAATGCTTAAGCCGAGTAACTTCAATGTTAAACAAGTTCAGAACCAGTTCCCAAGGGTTTGATTCAACGTAGACCAACTCAGATGCCTTTCTACAACATGGTACAGCTTGATTCAACTCAACTTACCTGAAGTGAGACAAGAACTTTTTTCTAACAACAAACTTTATGGATAGCTGCTTATACTTTTGTGGTTGTGATTAAAAAAAGGTGAGTTGAAACGCGGCGCAGAGAGTCGTCACATAATCTACAGAGACTGGAGACACTATGTACAGTGGTTGTCTATTATGTAAAGCCCCCGAATGTATCACTTTGAATAATTTACAGACAAAAGTATGGTCAAAGCCCACCTGATGTTACAAAAATCATTCACTGTTGAGTTACACAACCCCAAAATGTCACAAAACTACCGTTTGCTTTACTGTCTAGCGTCACCTCTCTCCGCCCCTTTCGGGGAATCCCTCACTGTTACACAAGAGGTCAAACATGAAAAAATCATTCTCCAACTTCACTGTCATCAAAGACACTAATGCCGCCCACAATAAGACCAGCCCAGACAAAAATAACATGGTTCCCAGCCCCACCTATGATGACAGGTGACACATGTAGCAGTTACAAACGCCACCTCCGAAGCTGTTCACAAAAATCCTCCTCTTCAGGTAAAGCAAAGAATCAAGAGTACACCTAGAAGTTCTAAGGAGGTATAATCTAGTGGAGCTAATATCCAAAACAATCATCTACGAGAAAGAACTTGGCATCAGAGCTGACAAAATTATATTCCCAATGTGGCTCTTGTGGTTTGGACATGAACTTTCCAAGACATGTCAGGCCTCGCTGAAATCCAAGCCAAACCAGAAAGCTGATGAAAGAGATATGAAGAAGAACAACCTGTTCACTTACTTTGTCCAAAATACTTCAACAAACCAATACCTGGGTTGTGAGAGCGGAGGTATGAAGAGTAACCCTCTGCCAGGTCAGTAGCCAAGAAATAATTCAACACCTTGTTTCATACTAACAAGCTGTGGTGACATGTTGGCAGCTGTTTTGTTTTGCTGAATATTTGGTTACACCACAACTTTTTCATTTCTCCAGGAGGCATTGTGTGCAATTAGTTCAAGTTTTGGAAGGGGGAAGAGCATTTCTCCAGTAATTTTCCTGACAAACAAAGAAACACTTCTACAAGAACGATCTCTGATGTCCATGTTATAATTTCACTGAGGTGGTACACGCTTATAAAAAGCAGCAATGGGCTTCAGGCAGCAGTGACTCAGTCTGGTCCAAGTCCTGGCATGGACCAAGATTGATAATTGGACTGATAGCTGGAGAGGTTGCCATAATTTCCTGAGCACAGGCCAGGTGCCCTTGAGCAAAGCACCAAACCCCCAACTGCACAGGTGTGTGCTGACGGTGCAGCACCTTCACTCTGCCCTCTCCATCTGTGATGTTTGTGTATCTGTATGAGTATGTGGCAGGATTAAGTGTAAAAAATTTAACCCCCAGCCCCAAAGGTATTTCCTTTTCTTCTGCCAATTGTAAGAAACCGACCATGAAACAGAAGGACAAAAGGTCGATTGATCATTATTTCCAGTATGAATATAGGCAGAAAAAGCAGGGGGCACAATCCCTGACTTTTTGGGGTTGAATTTGAAAAATGTTTTTGTAAATCATTTCTATGTTGTAACATTACTTCGTGGGAATAAATCATACACAACTAGAAAGCCTATCTATTTCCCTTTCAAATAGCCCCACGTTTATAAGTAACATGCATTTGTGAGATGAGCAACAGAGCTGAGTAGGTGACTTGCACTCATGAAAATTTGCCATATTTCCCCTATCAATGCCAGATTATTATGTTATTTAAACTCATTTTTATATTGCACTGATGACATTTAAGTGGATGAAACAAGCACTTTGTTTAGTTTGCTGGTGATTCAGATTCATTCTAAGCTAAGGACTTTCTCTCTCTCTGATTGTGCAAACGGATGAGTCTTTTGGACTTTGACAAAGACTTTAAGTCCTTTTCAATCCATTTGAGCCGAGGAAACCTTAAGTGGTGGAGCCATCTTCATCAGGGTTATCACCTGATATCAGATATCATCCTCCACATCCACATGTACGCCGGTGACCACGCTACAAACTCTTACATAAGCTAAAGCTCAATATTGAGGACAAGTCCATTGAAAAGGCATCTGGCTCTCTGAGCTGACAACATCTCAATTAATACTGCTGAATGTCTAATGAATTTCTAGTCCAAACTTGCCCGCTAAGGTCTGCTGCTGAGAGCTGTTTGCGTTTGTGGTGCCTCTTATTCTGAGTGGCACTGGCTGAGTTCACTTGAGGTTGTGTCGGCCCCTGAACGCTTCATCCCCTGATAAATACAACTGTCAAAATATTTACAGACAGTGATTTTGTCTTTTTGGGTCACACAGAGTAGTTATTTCCATGAAAATGAGAGATCTGAAGAAGAAAATCTGTGTAAATACTGCACTTCAGTTATCAGGAGCTTTATGAATGTAGCTCTTACTGCATTTAAAGGAAAAGTAGGTTGATTCATCTAATCTGATAAACAAAAAGCACAGTGTTTAAAGTGCATGTACCATCTGCAGGTGCATTAGTTTTGTCATATGTATAAGTTTAGTGGCTTCAAAATCTCTCGTCCTTAAAACTTAACTTGACCACAAAAATTATTCAATGTCATCATTCATCTCTTTTATATCCGTAGTGCAGCAAATATGTATGAAATTAAGCCTTCCTGGTCATCTGAGCAGTGTCACCACATCGTTGAACCATACTGACTTCAAGATGGATTTTGTGGGTGGGCTTTGAAATAAAACCATCACAAAGGTTGGATTTAAAACCCTTAATGACAACTAGATTTCTTCAGGACTTCTTAAATTCACGTCTTAATCTGTGTTGATCTCTACAAAAGTCTGTACCTTAAATAAAACACCTTTGGGAGCTCTGATAAAACACAACAGCTTCAGCTTGAGACAGACGGACACACACACACACTCACCATACACATACACATAACTCTATTAATAACATTGCGTGCCGTCAGTTTTTCTTACACGACTCTCACGCCATGACATCACAGGGTTTAACATATTGCTAGTGTTACAGAGCGGCTGGCGTTAAGTTGGACTGACAGGCGCTGACATTAAGCAGCATTCCTAACATGCTGCCCTGCTGGGGAAAGCAGTTAGAAGATCACAACATATTTGAGTGAAGTTTGATGAGCATGCAGAGCTGAGGGGAAGAGGCTTAAAGAGGATTTCACTGATCATGTCAGAGAGCCAATAAACCAGGTCTCGCTACGCTCAAAGAGGAGCAAGCTAAGAAAAAAAATCACTGTAATACCAAAACATTAATAAGTTTCAACATGTCCACAAATTAGGACCTGGTGCTCAGCTCTTTGTGGTGCTCAGATATAATCCAGGCCAGGTTTATGATTTAAAAAGAGTAAACACAGTTGTCTATCACCCAACTACGAACCATGAGTGAAAGAAAAGTTTTTTTGTTTTATCATTCATATTCTCTGAAAAATGGACAAGAAATCATCAATTCTGCCAGGGTATAGAAACTTGTGAGCAAAACTCACTGTTCAGGTGTTGCTTTTAAAGGCAGGGTGAGTTTTTAAGGTGTGCAAATGATCTGGATCCATCAACGATGATCGGGTCAATCACCGATTTCAGCACCATCTGAGATAAGGGTCACCTCCCATGATTGTCAACCACCAAAAACAATAACTAACCTGCATGCATTCCTGTTGCTGTAATAAAATATTTTTGTGTTTGTGTTTGTTTGGATTGGTTGTGTAGGGGCCTTTCAGATAACAACCTGATCCTGAAAATATCCAAACATAACTCTGCTCTCGTCCAGACCCAAGCATCCGGTGTGCCATCTGATACGGCCTATCCTGAAGGCGTGAAAACTCCTCAGCATGACCAAACACGGGGTGAATCATGAGGAAAATTATACAGTCACGAATACCCTCATTGTTGCTAAAGCTAATGTCAAAATCTGGCTGTAGTGTTGTTACATAACTTAACCATTAGAAAAGGATTGGAGGTAAATGAAAACGTTAAATGCTCAAGGGTTCATTCCTCATCTCAATCAGGCGTCAGCATTCATCCACCTGTACGCTCAGGATTGGTGTCATGTTTTCAGGCAGGGGGCGGAGGTGTGGTGTTTGGGGTGTGTGCATACGGGTTGACCCCAGCTACAGGAGAGATGAGGCAGTATCACCTTCCTGAGGCATGATGTCATGGACCGCCACTTTTGTCTGCTATCTCTATCCATTCCTTATGTTTGCTCATCCTCATCCCATCAGGGTATGAGGGCTTGATACATTTCTCCTCTGCTTTCAAAGCCGCTGGGGAAGAAACTACCATTCTGGGTCAGATAATAGAAAACAAGTTTGGAAAATAAAAAGATGGGAAAACTCATTCGACATACAAAACATCCCTTCAAAAGACATGTTGTCTGTCTGATTTCCTCTGCCTGTTGGACTCATGCACAGCAGGCCAGGAAGCAGAACTGAATACAAGCCTTTAATGTGAGTATCAGCCCTAGAGACTTCGCTCGTTTTCCTTCTTTCGCTCTATAAGCGTAGGATGAAAGTTTGGCCGCGGCTTCTCTGCTGGAAGCTGACAAATGAGCAGTGTGCTGGCAGCAGGATCGCCGTTATGAAACAAACCCAGATTACTGTAGCTCTCCTCCAAGAATTGATATGCAACACAGCGAGTACAGGCTTTATGATATCGCCGTGTATCTGCAGGCATGAAATATTCACAAACAAAGTCAAACATACATTCTTGTTTCCTTCGTCAGAATACCGAATTCATCATTTCCAGCCTCACAACTTAATAAATTCATTCTTGGAGGGTATCGCTATGCTTCAAACGAACATCATGCAAATGAGTATTCTCTTTCCAACAATCACAGGCAAAGTGTAAGAGACACTCACTCCACCCACAACTTCTGTATTCCCACCCTAATGTTGCCACAGACACCATTCATAATGAACCTCTATTCATAAAGTACTCCAGTCAAACAATTTTTAACTTGACAAAACCAGAAATTCAGCAAATTAGTCACAACATATAACTTTATAAATGGAAGGATGCAAGATCAAGATATCTAGGCATTCAAAAACCCCTCACTGGTATTTATTTTCCTCACTCTGGCTTTAATGCACAACCAACTCTTTCTGTACTCAATATTTGTGAGTCTTAAATGCTAAAAAAAAAAAATTTCAACGCCAACCCAGAGTGTACTTGTCAATGTAAAGGGTATGGGACAGGGGAAAGAACCCCCTCTTGAGTTAATCTGTGCAGACGCCAAATAATTAAAGAGGGGTACTGGGTTTTTTTTGTTTGTTTGTTTTTTAAAGAGGGGGTACTGTGCTCTTTTTTAAGGCTTCACAACATCCCTTTAAAAGCTTTGTGTTGGCTTCAAATGATTTACAGTTCAAAAATTCTTTACTGAACTAAAGCTGGTGCCCTTGAAATTTCTTCTCTCGGCCCCACCTAAAATACTTTGTTTTAGCAACTGTGTCTTTTTTTCTTTAAAGAAGATCCATTAACTCATGACGCTCTGATGTCATCAAACCTCAAGTATATTTTGCTGATGTCTCATGCGACTCTCTCTAATGATATTAAAAAGAATCACATATTTAACTTAAAAAATGACGTTTTACTGAAATCTTGATTAGCATCTTGTACCTTTCTAACTAATGCTTGACTACAGTCATTGAAAAATCCAGTTTCATGTCTAAAATTAGCTTCATCAAAGAGAAGGAACAAGCTACAACTGGATGAGGACTTTCAACCGTCACAGAGTGTGGGATAACATGATGTGAACAAGTATTCAGCTTGTAAAAAGAAAATAGATGATTGATATTCACAGCGCTGTAATTATCTTGTAAACATGAGCCCCATTTAAACTCTACAGGTAGGTAATTGCATATCAATGCCGACATAATAACTGAGCAGCTCTTTCCTCTTTACCCTTCACATGATCACCTATGCATTTACCTGCTTCTCTGCTCATTAAGCATGAGTGCAGTGTTTTTCAGTGTCTATGGCAACGGGGACAACTGATTGAGCTGCATGAGCAGGAAGTGCGGCGAGGACAACAGGATGTGCCCTGGCTCCGCCGCCGAGGGTCGAAGAATTCAAGGAAGTTATTGTACTTTGTGGAATGGGCTCAGGAATGCAAGATGTCTGCCTTTTTTGGAGCTCTGAGTCGTATCACATGTTGGAGGCGACAGGCTTTGAAGATAATGTGACCCTGTGCGATGCATGTGTGGCACTGATGTTTGCGGTCACCCACCTCTGCGTTCTTCTCTGACGGCCTGAAGGCTCCCTGAAGCGTCCTCAGTGGGTTTTTTGGCGTTGGATGCAGACGTTTGGGTGCACCAGGTAGATCTGTCGCCTGGAAAAATGCAAGACAAATGTTGGACCTTTAAACTTAGGTGGAGGTTGGTTATCAGCTGAGGCAGTGATAAATTCATGGAGCCATTAAAAGCTCCTAATAAAATAAACAAGCAGTGTACATGCAGGGACCTTGACCACTTGAACCCCCAATGTTCCCCTGAAGTTTTCCATCACGTTTTGGCCCGACATGTTTTCCAGACCTAAGACATTGTTCTCTGTACATTCTGCTGTATTTGCACTTGTTCGAACAGAACATTCAACACGTGAGGCTTCCCCAAAACAAATTCAAGAGAAAGCTTTCATTTCCTGGCTGCAGCTTTGGTGGTTTATTTCCAACCTGTATGGCATTGATCAAAAGTCTTGTTGAATACATTTTTTCTCAAACACTTGGATGACAGTTCACAAATGTTTTTGGTCACATTTTCAGATGTTCTTCCTCAGTTGAACGTTTTGTCCATCAGACATCTGCATCTTATGTAATAAGGGAAACAAGCTCAACAGATCGTGACAGCTTATTCCAAAAGTCCTACAGATGTCATGTGCTTGCTAAGGGTAATAATATAGCAGTTGGCTCATAGATTTTGTGAGCAAAATGACATATTCCATGTATTTTATTAGCTTTGATTAACTTTCCTTTTACCTACAAGCATTCGTTTGGCATGAGTTACAATGTTATAGATCAAAGGTTCCCAAAGTTTCACCCTGTGATCACCAAAATAGCTGATCCAGAGATGGGCAACCCCCCCCGCATGGGAATTCACCACTACCCCGATCCAATAAAAGACAAAAAAAGTCCTAATTTGGCAGGAAATTACACTACCAATGTGCAGATTTAGCTGTTTCCTGAATTCTTCTGCAGCCACTAATAATGTCGTTATCGTGGTTCCATCACCTTAGTTTTTGTGCTGACAAAGAAAAGCGTAAAACAAACCAACCAATTTCTGTTTGCAAGCTTTCATACCAAATTTACCAAATTTAACCCCAGTCTGTTTGTATCTTTACAATAAAGGATAAAATATGCAATTGTAATTAGCTGTTCATTTTGGTTCCACAGTTTTGATAAAACTTGATATTAGCTTCTGAAATGAGATACATTTGGACCTTAAGATTCAAACTAGCAGAAAACCAGCACTTTGAAATTGTTTTATTGTCCTTTAAGAGCTTGTGATGTGTTTTATTTAACCTACCAGGCTGCGAGCACCATAGTTTCCCAAAGCATTCTCCTGATTGTTTGATCTGTGAATAAACAGAGGAAAATTTGTGCCCCAGTTTCTCAGGATGCAAGATGTCCACGACAAAGATTTTAAGGAGTGTTTACAAAAGTTATGCAAAAGACAGAAGCAACAAAACCCTGTAAAAAAAAAGAAATACTGGGTAGAGCCAATGTTTTCTGCACGCAAACTTAAACTAATTTGTATTATGTAGTTTTAATTTCTTGATTGATGTGAATCAGAGTTGTTTTATTTAAAAAACAAAACTGCAAAAACATTTAAAGTTTCTATCACTGTGATTTCACTTATAACCTACATACTGCACACTTCACTCGTGCCAAGAAACCTTTAGCAGAGCTGAGCTCTTAATCCTGACTGCAGCCTTCACACTTTTCCTGCAGACAGATCATGCATCCGGTAGCCTGACACTCTTCAGTCTTGCGGTGTGTTTGATCCTGCTTTACCCAAACCATATCTAATTGTCCCTGTCTCCCTGTCGGCTCTGCCTGTGTTCTAGGTGTTTCCTCTGTGACAGCCTTTCTCCCTGACGCGTGGATGGAGCTGTCGTCCCGCAGGTCAGAGGGCAGCAGGGTCATGGGTTAACACCACGGGCAGCTCTGTAACAACAAACAAGTTGTCCCCCAAGCTCCATGGAGGGTAAAAGGCTTCACTTTCTGCTCCTATAAATCATTCTGAACAAACAACTTAGGCATGAATTCCAACCTTAAATGCACCAGTATGAATCCACGTCAACTTTAGGGCATAAATCTTTTCTCTACTACATCTTTTCAATCTGTACATCGTAAAGAACAAGCAATGGGGTGAAACTCAGTGGTCTAATGGGGGCTGAGGGTGAGTGTGCTGATCCGCTGTCGGATCAAATGTTTGCTTGGTGCTGAAAGCTACGTTCTGCCTGTGGGATCAGGGTGTCTGCGTACCTTAAGGTGTAGCAAAATGCTCATCGCCACCTCCTGCCCGATGATGTCTTCGTCAATGAAGAGGTTAACAGGTTTGACCCTGCAGAGACAGACAGGTTGGTCAACACCCAAACATGGAAGAAACCACTTGGAAGATTGAGTTGGAAACCATTAAAAAAAAGTCAACAATTTGATGTGGAGAGAAAAATTAAAATATTAAAAACCTTTTTTCATCTTGCTGACAAATTTTCTTTGAGTCACAGGTAACTCTTTAAACTCTTTTATGTTAAAGTACCCTGCCAAATCCAAGTGAAAAGTGATTTAAAAAAGTCTGAAATTCAGGCATACTCTTTGGGTTGGACCTTATCTTAGCTCTAAATCATCAGCACACTTGTTATACAAGGTTAAAAAATGTGAAGGATACGTGGGGAATGTGTATACATATGGTGTTTATATATAGCTCTGAACAATGATAAAAGAGTAACCAGCCCATCAGGATTGTTAAAAGCATTGCAGACGCTAATGAAAGGCCTGCACTTAATGTGGGACATACAGTCATTGGGTTTTCACTGTTGTTGCCAAGCCCTGAGCTACTATAATAAGCATTAAGCACATTGCCAAAACAGGTTAGATCCAAACTAAACTGGCACCCAAGGATTTAACATCAATCAGTGTACACGGAGGCAGGCAGGCAGCCAGAGGAAAACTCTATCACATGTAGCTAGTGCCCTCTAGTGGGGAACGCTCGCAACAACATTTGCTGCAACTAATAAAATGCTTGAAGGGGCAACTCTTCAGTCACAAAAAGCTGAAGCAACTGACCTGACACACAAAACCAGAATTTAACATGATATACTTTGGCAACTTTAAGTCTTTTTATATAATTCCAGTCATGATACTTGGTTGGCATACTGTTGGAAAACCTCAGACTCATCTTAAGCTAAGAAGCTTTTTTTTTTATTATTGTGAACATAAACCTACTTACAGAGGGTCAATGAAACGCCAAACTCAAGCAAAAACAGTGTCATAAAAACCCAGTGTGACCCTTGATTTTTTATTTGACTTCAGAAAATGCAATCCATCTGCAAACTGGTTAAGACACTCTGCAACATCTTTTTGAATGTCCAATATCTATCGGACATAGTTTATCTTGTCAAATTCATAATGTCAATAGTTTTGATTTTTATCGTTAATTTTCATCCTTAGTTTTTCCCTTAATTCTAATTTAATCTAGTCTGTTTCTTACTGCTTTTGTGCTTATTTTATTGGTACTTTTTGCCTATCTAATATCTATTTTATGACCATCTTATGGCTTATTTTATTGCTCTATTCTTCTTATTGGTATTTGGGTGATTTAAGCAACACTAACACTAGATTTTCTCCGAATTGATAAAACATTTTATGATTCTTATTTCTGGCTCTGATTCCAACTTATTGATCATCTGTTCTCGTATATCATTATTTGTCCAAGTTGAGTCGATGCAGTCTGCCACCAAAAACCAAAACGTGAGGAAGTGCACATCAGATTCCCGGAGGAAAGTGTTCATAAAACATCCAACTGATTTTACGACAAGCACATACATGATGTTTGTTAGATATCCAAACAATAGGCCAACTTATATAACAAGTATGTTGGTATGTGTCTTGATGAGTATTGATCGTCTTATATAAATTTCACGAAAATATAATCATAAATGCTGAAAACCAATGATAACTGCTATTTATCCCTTAGGTGGCAAACATTTTATTTTTAGTCATATGCTCTAATGTTGGAAGGTGTCGGGTTGGCATCCATAATATAACCAACAATAATAACAAAATTGATCTTCAGATTATATTTCATTGATCCTTTGGCTTTAAAAACATTACGGAAAAAACAAGCTACCCATCTACATTTAGGATGCATATACACATCTTTACCAACTAGTCAGTATAAGCCCCAAGCTGAAGTATGACTTCAATTTATCCACTAGAGAGCAGCAAAACCTAATACAAGGTCAGATGTAATAGAAGACCCTTCTGTCCACTCAAACAGAAGCAGTAATTTGTTGACAGTTATCATTATCTATCAAACTTCACTGAGGAATTTTCTGTGGTGAACAATTTTCCACCAAGATAATCTTGAAATGCAACAAACATTTTCAAAGAAGTTGAACTATTAGACAAACATGTAGACTTGCACAATTTATGTCATAGTTTTAGTTTATCCACTTCAAGTATGTACGTAGAGACAATAACTCAGGCACTCAGAACACAAACACTTAAATCGGGTCATAATTGTCCTGACAGTTTGAAACCGTCCTGAAACATCCTGTAATCCCCCTGGAGCGTAGTGTGTTATTGTCTTTCCCCTCAGTGTTTTCTGCTGTGCCATGCAGGTCTGTAAGAGGGAGATTAAAGAGTCTGGGTAAAGCTGAGCGACAGATGTGTCATCAGGTGAACCTGTCTGACTCTGCCAGTCTGTGTCCCCGTTCTGAAGCCATGGTTGTTGTACCTCCTCTCTCGCCCTTTGCCCATGCCCTTTTCTACGCTTTCAGTCTTTGCCCTTTGTCCTTATTTGCCCTGTAGCTTTCACTTTCTCTTTGCCTTTATTTTTCCCTTAAATTGCCTTTAAGAACAAGAGGAGTCCCATCAACCTGAAGTGGCGTTGCTGTGGTGACTGTATATGAAGTCATATAAACTCAGATCACCTGGGCCCACATGCACATAAGTGTCATTACACAATCATGACCATTGGACTCAATGTACGGTTATAGAATGACCCATTTAGCTGTAGCATTAGCCACATGCACGACTGCAAATAATTTGGGTAACTCTCCTAGAAAATTTGACCTGACCTTTTCCCAATACCCCATGTGCAAGTGTTTTGTCTTTATTGTTGTAATGGGTTTGTTTATGTTGCTCATGTGCTGAGGTGTTTGTTTTTTTTCTTATCCCGAACTGTGCCCCAATAATGGAGACAAGTCTGGCATTAAGGTTTTTTTTCTCCCTCCTTTCCCCTATTGTTTTTTCCTCCTATCTAATGAAACAGGGCGCTGCCCACGCTGGCGAATCAACAGTTCTCTCGCTCCTGTCCTCCCAATGTTTGTCTCTGTCTATTCTGTGTTTCTCGGATGGGATGAAACTGATATGTATTTTCCTTTTTCTGAAACATGTTCAATGACAATAAATGAATCTTGAATCTCTTGAATCTTTAATAATGGTGCGACTGAGAGAAGATCAAGAAATGTATTTTTCAGCAGAAGAAATTTACATTTTAGTACAATAGTATAAAATAAACAAACAGCCATCATCAGATATTCAACTTTCAAAGAAAACAAAGGGAAGAAAAAAGGGGAAGTTTGGCCAAAAATGTTTCAAACAAGGTAAATGTGATGTTTCTGAGTGCACAGTGGAAGGCGTCAAAAATAAAATAAACAATATAAAAGTCAATGAATAACTCTACAAGCAGTTGTTCGATGACTTCCATTATTTCACCACACACATCTAAGATAACTTGCAGAACTGACCACAGCCAGTTTGAGACTTCGATTCCCGATTATCTCATCTGATAACTGAAAAATCTTAAACCTGAATTTGCTGTGCAGCCCCACATCAACATACTTTTCCTAAAGTTTCCGCCGATCCCCAAATATCCACTCTTTAACAGCCTGACAGGTGTGGTAATCCTGCCGTTATCGCCTGTGACAGTGGGGTCAACTGCCATAAAATGTAATTCTCTGTTGGGCTGTTAACTTGGCTTATGCAATCAATCATTTATATCTCACCATTAGTACAAACAGTCTGTTTTCATCGCTAATGGCTGGATGTGATTACAGGCCTGGAACAATGGCACAGCCTTTCAGTGTTATATTGCTGGCAGAACAATCAGTGCTTTGTCCTAAAATGTATCAATGAATGGGACTTCTAAGGTATGCAACTGGCGCACCTCAAAAATCAATGTGACAAATGTTACTTCCAATGTCGCAGCTGTTTCTATCGTTAATGGTTCAAGTTATTAGTCGTGATCAGCAATTTAAGGATGCTCTCACTAACTCTACTGTCATAGCTCCAAAGGCTAACTTTCATTATTTTCCTTCTAGGACCAGTCTAAGATGGAAACTTATAATTTTGCCACAGTGTCAACAAGCAAGGGGGAAAGTTTCCACAGATTGTTACGTGTTATGGTTGGATCTGGCTTTTGCTAATGAGAGTTGACCACATTGTTATGAGGTTTTGACCAATCACAGTCAAGTATTTAAGTTTTAGTACTCTGTGTGTATGCGTATGATACCCTCTTTAACAATCAGATAAATTTGTCTTGTGCACATGTTGATACAAAAACAATTCAGTTCCAAAAACAACAAGTTAAGCTCTGTTTAATTTGTCCCCATACACAGAACGAGCTCTAATTATAAATCATCAGAGGGAGATGGAGCTGTGCTGCTACACAAAACTCACATTTAGGTTTCATGTCATTGCATTCATGCTGCTCTCTTTCAAAGAAAGCAAACAAGATCAGTCAGTGTGTGACAGAAAGCCACGACGGATCCGCTGTGAGTTTGGATCATGATGAAAGTGTCTGTGATGACAGAAAAATACAGCTGCTGGGCCTCATTTGTAACAGAAGCCTCAGTTCGGAAAAACAATTTGTTTTATCGACTGCAGCAGTCTTCTACTGCTGCAGCAGCAAAATGTGGGACATGACAGAACATCCCCATTGCATAATTCAACTAGGTCAAAACACAACAAACCACTCAAAAAGAGATTTCTGACCAAAGTTAGGCTTCAGAAAAAGGTTAAAATCAGGAAAACTGGAAAGAAAAACAACTTGCCCTTTGAAAGCGAACATGCCTATTCAAGACTCTTGGACTCGAATGAATAGTTTTAGTGCCAGAATAAAAAATGCTTACATAAAGTGTCATCCAATTTATCCCCTTTTTATCCCAGGATTTAAAAATTAAAATGTCAAAATGGGGATTAGGATGACAATAAAAGCCATCACAGGTCTGTGCTCGTGTTTCCTGCCTCGTGTCTGCTGTTGTGAAAGTGGTGATGTGCATGTGCGTGTTAATGTGTGTGAGTGTGATTGCAGAGAAAGGAGGGAGGGGGGGTCATCGGTGGACAACAACAGCTCTTTTCATAGCTGTCAGTGCATCCGGGTCAGCTGTGCAGGAGATGCTGAGAGTCCTGCAGCTGTCCGAGGGAGCGAGAGGGAAGAACAGCCGAGAAAATGAGGACGGGGAAGGAATAGTACTCTGAGTGTGTGTGTGTCTGTTCGTGTGTATGTGTGTGTGTGTGTGTGTGTGTGTGTGTGTGTGCTGAATGAGGAGATCTCCCCTATACAACCCGCCCAGCCAATCAGCCAGCTCACACTGACGTACAAAATCTAAATAGAGGAGAGAACAAAGATGGGTTTATGCCTAACGAGGACTTGCTTCTGCGTTGTTTTGTGAGCATTTCGATGACTCAGACTCAAACTTGTAGCTCTGGGTTTTATCTGGGTTTAAATATGTCAGATGGGTTGAACATGTGATAACAGCATGAGTAATACACACTCAGACCATCATTTGCACACACACAAGGCAAAAATACCGACTGTCAGGAGGAAAATGACCAGGAGGATTTAACTGTAGGTTTAATGTTGAACTTTGACAGTGAGAAATTAGTTTGATGAGTATCATTCTTGAATCAAAAGTTACCTTGTTAACATTACCTGACTCATTTCTTTAATGTGTACACAAGGATTAAATAGGAAACATGAGATTGTAAAGATCCTATTTTCATTTTGAGCCAAGCCAGTTATTACAACTGTGTGCATAAGGGAAAATATTATCAATCTTTTCTCAAACTACAGGCCCAAAAACTATATATAGATGCCAAAGCAGCCCAGCCACAAGTTTATGATTATGTTACTTTGAGATAACAAAACCTAGCTTTGATAATGGCATTTTGGCTCAAACATTGAAAGTTTCACCATCACCTCATGACTCTCGGTGATGATTTATAACTTAAGGTTTTCAGTACTATCTGTTTATCCTTTGATGGCACTTCTTAACCTGACTTGAAGTTATCCAAACATAACCAACACACACTACAGTGGTACTTCTGTGCAATTATCTACAGGAGTCTTAATGACAAGTGTAATTGCTGTATCTTGAAATAGAGAGTATCAGATGACTTTGCTTGTGATGAGGTGCTTTAAGTCCACCGTGCTGGAGTTTTGTGTTGCTGACAGCTGGGATTAAGACTCCTCTCTTCTGGAGGATGACTCAGTCACAAAAGCAGTGGACAGCTGTGAGTGCGACAGTGAGTTTGAGATGCTGCCAAACAGACTTCAAAGGTTATATAGTGATTCATGATCAATCAGTCGAGTGCTTTCAACGATGCTCTCATCCTCAGTGCTGTCTTTAGTGTTATATATGCTGTAGGAGTTTTGCTGCTAATAACTGATGTTTACAATTATTTATGATCTATTGGTGAAAAACATTGCATGCCACTATTAAATCACTTACAAGCAAAATACACTGGCTTAATTAGCACCAAGAACCTGGTAATCTGTGATGTCTATGCTTCATGTTTTTGGCGTGAGTATTCAAAGTACATGACTCCCAGGCTGCCACACAAACCAACACAAAACAAAGTAGTAACACCATCTTACATATTCCACTGACGTCTCTCCAATCCATGTATCTGATCCTCTCACACCCACGGTACAATACAAGATGAACTCATAAAGACAGTTGCATAATAGATGCAGTCCTGCAGACACGTGAGGGGGCTTACTCGCTCTAACCAGCAGTAAAATCCTCTCAGGTGAGACATCCTCGCTCTCACTTCAGCCCCAGCTGATACACCCTTTTCAATTCGATTTGATCCATAAAACTTCATTAGTCTCCAGGGGAGTATACGGGTTTTGTGGTTTGCAGATGAAACCACAAACATAGACATGAGTTTACTTTTCAGGTACAACACACCAACAGTGACCATATAAGATCTGAGGGAGGTAAATGAGCAGCAGAGCCTCTGAGAAATTACCACAGGACATTGAATGCAACACCTGTACCTTAATGTCCCTATAAATCTATATGAATGTGTACCATCTTACCTCACAGTGTCTGACACTTATATTTCCAAGCTTCTGGGGGACTATTGTACATCTTCTGTCAAGTCATTATGTCTTTATTGGCCCGCGTGCATTCTGCACCATTTGCACTTTATGGAGCTGACAGAGTTTATTAGACAAACTCATTCTTCAGCAGGGGACTGAAACTTTGTGCAGGAGTGACAAAAATGATTTCTACTAATTCTAACAGTGCAAACAACAGCTGCAACTGCAATTCTTCAAACTATTTGTACCACAAGGACTATATTTTTGTTAGTGCACATGAAACTATAATATCTGTTTGACCACTGCTGTTGCTTGAATAGAAGTCACTATAAACCAGCTGTGACATTTAAGTCCAAATGCAAACGTATTCAGTTTTTGAACGTGAGGCCAGCACAGCAGTGCAACAAGCTGCTATACCTTTAATGTCCACTTGATGCTGAATTCTAAAGCCAAAAAAATCCTGTTATAAAATGTCTGTTTTTACAGCAGAATGAACCATGTATACCCTGGTACTGACACCGGTTTTTGAAACTTGGGTTTTACATCACATTTCCAAATGATCAACTGCTGCCATTCTTGTGTAGTTCTTTTAGGAATAGCACGAAAACCAGCTCGTGCTCTGTATCTGTGCCACAAACTTCATTACATGATAATCTTTCTAGTCATTCCTGTTTCACTGCAAAGCACCAGTCTTCAAAACCAAGAAAGGAATATACAAAAATTGGAGGTATTTTACTTAAATTGAGCTAAATTATCTGACAACAGGACAAGAAAATGTGTCCTGTCAAGACTTCCCAAAAAATATCTGACCTCAATGAACCAAGAAATACCTTAAAATAAGTGTATTCTCAGGAATAACAGGTTTATTTTTCTTGACAAAAAATATTGGATGTCTTTTCTCAATATATTGAAAAATATTTTTCTTACATTAAGTAAATGCTAGTGTCGTTATTATGACATAATGATACACTGGAAAAAAGGCCACTCTAAAAATAAGTTTTAAAAAAGAAGGTATTTTTGCTTGTAATAACAAAAAAATATCTGACAGTGGAGCAAGTGAAAATTCTCTTGTCTCTTGGTAAGATATCTTATAAAAAGAGTTTAGATTAAAACTTTACCAGATATTACAGACCTTGTCTGCTAGGAAAACTCATTTTAGCCATATTTTCTTGTATTGAGAGGTTTTGTGTCTCATTATAATCTTTTAATGAGCTGCAGGTTTAAATAAAGCTATTTTTCTTAGCCTAACCCTTTTTTCTTAAAACAAGATGATTTTTCTTTAACAAATAACTCAGCAGCTTGAAAACCTCATGACAAGCAATACCTTTTTTTTTTCAACTGAGAAATGACTTATATCAGGATGTTTTTAAGATTGTTTCACTTAAAATATTCAAGTTGATCTATCTAGACACAAGTTTCAATATCTTACTGAAATATTTTCTTTTAGGTAACATGTCCAATATTAAGTGTGATGGGATATTTGGACTAGAAGTTAGAAAACTACTTGGTAACATTTTGAGTTTTTGCAGTGTACTGGTCCGATGGGGTATAAACAAAGACTCTGTAGATACTGACCCATGGAGCTCTAAGCCCAACGTGTTAAATTAAAACTGAAGATTTCTTTTCCTTGTTAGCTGTCTAAAGTTGATATCACTGTTTATCTGGTTTTGTTTTTTGTGTGTGGTGTTTGTAAATGTGCGTGAAGCTGCAGCTGAGCCCCATGAGGAGGAGTCTGTGTGGCAGGGGGCGGTGTGTGTGTGTGTGTGTGTGTGTGTGTGTGTGTATAGTAAGTGTGTGAGCTGATCTCCTCTCTCTCTCTCTCTGTCTCGCTCACTCGCTGTTCAGCCCTCAGTGTGTGAGGAGCGCGTGCAGAGGTCGGACTGCAGGGACCGAGCTCCGGTCAGCGCGCGCACGGACTCTGAGCTGCACCGGAGACCAGAACCAGAACCAGAACCCGGGGTAGACTAAGAGATGGAGTGTATCGAAAGGACTCGGACTCTGTGAAAGTTTGTATCCCGGACATGGAGAGACAATTGAAGAGAGATTTTATCTCATAGAGCCAGACATCATCTCTCCGGGCTGCGCTCGAGGTGCAGCGGAGGATGACACCTGCACCTTACCTGGCGAGGACACACGCGTGGATCCAGATTTACCATCTTTGAGGAGTGGGTCCAAACCTTTGTTAGAGTGACTTTCTGCCCCTGATTTACCAGAAAGATCCTAAAATTGCTTGCTGCAAACCAGAGGCATCGGCTGAAAGGCGCATTTGTTGCACTCTTTTCTCTATTTGCGTCCTTTCAAACTGCAACTACAACATCATCAACACAGGTAAGCGTCTAATTTAACCTTTATATGAGAATTGTTTGATGCCATAGTTGTAAAGGATGTTTTGTATTAACATACGGAAGATTATCCTGATTCATGCAGCCAGTTCATTCAAAGAAAAAGTAACAGTTTCAAATCTGGGAATCTTCACAAGTTTCACAGAAGAGGAGCTCATTGATTGAATCAGATGATTAACCCTTTCTAATCCAGTTTTACACAGCTTATTATCCTCCTTACAGGTCAGAACAAATTGTCTTACTCCACTCTGAATGCCCATAAATCCTCATTAGTCTCCTGTTATTGAGACATTTCTCAGGAAACCTGCTTATTCAAACCTTTGTTTATACTAGAACAACAATATTATCAGTATCGGCATCCTCTCGTTCTCTCTGCAGTTAAGATTTGTCAATACCTTGGCATCATTGTTCTGCAAAAACTCAGGATTAGGTGGTTTTATGCTTTGGTTTTGTGGTTTCCATGTTTCTAGCGGCATTGCAGCGTTTCTCAAAGCAGGTTACAATGTACCAGAACACCTCTAAAACCAGATCATTAGTGGGACACGAGCGCTCAAAGTCTTGCAGTGCTCCATATACATTATGTTCTGGATCAGCTTGTTCCTCATCTTCATTATTGCCGTAGTGGAGGGAATACTCCCACCCAGGTCTGCAAAATTAGATATTTTGCCTCATCTTCTTGCAAAAAAATTGATAGTCTTTGGAAACTTCACTCTTTTTCTTTTCTAGAAGTGGAGAAAACTGAAGCAGGCTGCGTGTTTTGATATTTTTGTTTACATAGATTGCAGTCTCAGGAGGTAAAGAGGTGAATCTGAACAGGCTGCTTGTTCCAGTATATGGCTTCTATGTTTGTGAAAATGATGAGATGATTGATGATCCGTTTCTTTAACCCCTCGTTCTTTATGTGCTCTTGTTTTGCAGGTTTCACCGTGTCATGTCTGCACTGCCTTGTGGGAAATAAGACAGCTTTCAGTTGCCCTCCTTCCATCAACAGCACTAAAGCAGAGTAATCTCTGGAGTCTTGATTCACCATGGGCACCGTACTATCCCTGTCTCCTGGCTCAAGGAAATCAGGCTACTATGACAACAGGCCAGGCTCGCTCAGCCACTACCCGAGCTTCAGCAGCCGCTCCCTTAACAGCCAAAAGGACCGTGGGCTGAAGAGAGGCCAGTCCATCTTCCTGCCGGCGCTCACGTGGAAGCGACTGGTGGCATCCACAAAGAAGAAAAGCAACTCCAAAAAAGGCTCAGTAACCTTTGGAGACCCTCTGAATAACAACAACAGCATCAACATCTACCAGAAAGACCCTTTGTTGCACCTCAACCGTGAGAATGTGAAGAAGTCTCTGTCATGTGCCAACCTGTCCAGCTACGAGGGCCCAGCTGGTTTGGGTCTGGGGCTCGGTTACGGGCTCGGGTTGGGTCAGGGGAATGGGTTCGGCTACAGCAAGTCCCAGCAGCTGTCCTCCGTGAAGAAAGTCCCTCAGAGCACAGTGACCACGTCCCCAAAGCGTGTAATCGTCCAGGCGTCCACCAGCGAGCTTTTACGCTGCCTGGGTGAGTTCCTGTGCTGTCGCTGCTACCGCCTGAAGCACCTGTCCCCCGCTGACCCCGTGCTTTGGCTGCGGGCCGTCGACCGCTCGCTGTTGCTGCAAGGCTGGCAGGACCAGGCCTTCGTCACGCCAGCCAACGTGGTCTTTGTCTACATGCTGTGCCGAGACGTGGTGGACGGCGACCTGGTGGCGTCGGAGCACGAGCTTCAAGCCATCCTGCTCACCTGCCTCTACCTGTCGTACTCCTACATGGGCAACGAGATCTCATACCCGCTTAAGCCCTTCCTGGTCGAGGCCGGTAAGGAGGCCTTCTGGGACCGTTGCCTCGCCATCATTGATGCCACCAGCGCCAAGATGCTGCGAATCAACGCAGACCCGCACTTTTTTACACAAGTATTCGCTGAACTGAAGAGTGAAGGCAGCTGTGGACCTCAGGACTATAGTCGGGTGCTGGATCGGTGAGATTTGAGCGATGATCTCAGCTAACCGCATGCCTTTTTGTACTCCAGTTGACGTGTACACTTGCACATGACTCAAATTTGTCTCATACAGATTCCTCTTCCTCTTTTCTTCTTCTGCTGTTGTGAGGGAGCAAAGTTGGGAGGAAATTTTCTGTTTTCCCATTCATTCACAGATAGAAAAATTTAATTAGGAATGCCCCCTTGTAATATTTGTTTTGATAAAAGGCTCTCAGTGGGTTTCCGTTTTTTGGAATTTCCACCAGTTTACTCAGATTTGGGAACCATTTGTTCCACCTGTTCCCTTTGACCCCCCAGGCCCCAGCTGCCCCTAAAGATCCAGGCATCCTCACATCCATGCCCCTCACACTGAAAGTGATCAATCAAACATCAGAAAACAACATCAAGGATTTCTCCTCCATTTTATTTTGAACATCTGAGGGGATTCACAGATAATAAAATCCACCCGGGCCATTCTTTCTCTGAACACTAAAAGGAGGCATCTTGACATCGGCTGCTGGCTAAACTCTGTGTGCCGGCAAGGAGAAGTGACTCAGACTGATGGGAGCAGCTGAGGAGGTCCATGTAAGGTCCCGCTGGTCCTGCTGTGCGCTGTGTGATCGCTAAAGCAAGACGAACAGGCAGTGTTTTGTGGAGCCTTTTGAGGGTCGTCTCGCCTGAGGGGACAGTTGCTGTTTTTTATCTCAACTCACTCAAACCTGCCAGCCGACTGTTTCTATTTTATCTAATCTCTGGAGAGTTTCCTGCTGGAAGCAGAACACGGATTTGAGATTGACGTGTTTTTTGTGAGAGTGTATGCTTGGGCATGTGTGTATGTCTGTGTGTGTGTGTGTTTGTGAAGTGGACGGCAGCCAGGGTCATCAGCTGTTTACTCCCTCCTTTGTTCCCTACGTCTTGTTGACAGGGCACCCACAGTCGGGGTATTAATGAGATTAGCCGATTACTGCTGCCCCTCCCCTCTCTCAACCTCTGCCCCCTTCTAGTCCACTCGGCAGCCTTGCAGAGCTCCAGTAGCTTATCCAGGTCAGCCGGACTATAAACACACACACACACATACACAACTTTAAATACCGTTTTGTGTGCACTTTATTCTCCTTAGTGCATGAATAAAGCGTTGTTTGACGCACGTGTGCAGCAGTAAGCGTCAGGAAAGCTCTCTGAAAAATATCCGTGTAGGAATTGCAGGTGAATGCACTTTGTTGTTGTTTCTGCCCCAATTTCTCATCGGTCACCTGCATATCCTCATCTGTAACAAGAGGCTTTGTTTCCTCTCCTCTTATCCCTCCTCAAACTCCTGTGCCATGCTAAACTGCTCCCCTGAATGAGTCACTGGCATCTGTGCCTGAGTGCCTTTAATCTCTATTTCCCTGTGTGTGTTTGTGCACATTAGATGTGGAAACAGATGAGCCTCAGAGTTGTTGCTGTCATATTGAAATATATGGATTTTAAGCATTAGATCAGATTAAATATCTTTGGATAAGGCCATGAACTTCCAAACAATCTGGCTGAACCCTTTGACCCCTGCCTGCTTTGTTTTTCTTGTGAGCAGTCACCAATCAGCACAAATCTGGCCAAAGAGGGAGTTTTGTCTTGCTCTTCTTTCCCTGAACAGAATCATGAAACAGTTAAATTGTACAAAAGTCATTTAGGTAGTGTTACTAGTACTTGAAATGCCTCAAACACAGCCTGAAATGCTCAATTAACTTCTGAGAGTATATTAACTGTTGCACTAATTGTGTTAGCTTCCCAAAAAACAAACACATTCCTTTATCATTCATTACATGCAGCAGTTATAAGTAAAGTTACTGCAATTAGTAACTGCAATTTTACAGTAGTTGCAAAATATAGCTAGTTTTAGGAATATTATCAAGCTATGTTTGCTACAAGCCAGTACCAAAAGGGTACAACAGTGGTTTTACTGTATTACAATTTGAAGATGTGGATTGGCTTTAAATATTGACTGTAAAACACACTATGAAGCAGTTGTATGACACAAATCAGAGTTTTATACAACTTAAAGGGCACAGAAGATAAAACCCTGGAAGCTAACCAGCTGCTGGCCTTAGCTTAGCCCACTTTCTTTGACTGAGACATGTAAAATTAGATGTAAGCAAATGTTTGAGATCAGTTTCAACATGTTCAGCCTTTTTGTATTCATCAGTGGCATAGGAGGGGCACTTAGTATTGGCTAGTAACCAAGTCTGATCATCAAAATCTGTTTTGGGAAAGAAACAGAAGAGTTACTCCTCTTTGGGCCTCCCAAGACGAACTGAAAGCTTTTTCAGACTCCCCCCAAATCAAAGGATTTATGCTTTATGTCAGTCTATTCAGGTCTCAAGTGTTTTGTCTTCCCTCACCAAGCTGTCAGCCTCTTTCTTGATCTTTCTGTGAAGCTGCTTTACACTCAAACGCACATCGATATATGAAGAGGTCATGCACCTATAAAGCTTCGCACCTTTTGGTCTAAATTCAAATCCTGTCAGCCAACTAAACAGGGAGAAGCTCTGTAAACGTGAGGAAACGTGCAAACGGTTTAGAATCCTGTGAGATTGTGTCTCACGCTTCTCGCATAGTTTTGAGCCTTCAAATCCTGCTCTAAGAAACTGGAGGCCTCAAAGATCCACAGCTCAGCCTTGTGCCTCTTCCAGCTCAGCCGGGTTTATCCGAGTCGAGCCTGGAGGACCTTTCGTGAGCTCACACCAGAGAGGAGCGACAGCGGTGATTCATGCCTCTTTTTCTGTCACTTTGACTGGCAGCCATTTTGGGCTCGTTGTAATGGTCAGTGCAGCTCGCCCTCTCTCTTTTTGTCGCTCTCTCTCTATCTCCCTCTCTCTGGTCTGGCTCCGGTTTTCACAAGGACACTTGTGTCTTGACTCAGCCCCCTCCTCCCTGCAGTCCCTCCATATCCACTCACACTCAGCTGTTGTTCCCTGGCTGTTTCATTAGATTTGACACCCCACACCCGCCAGCCATTGTCAGGACGAGGAAGGGCAGAATGGGATCGTTTGTTGGCATCATGTTGGGTGTGTTTGTGTGTGAATGTGGGTCAAAGCAAAGGGCAAAATCTGCTTCCACTATGCTTCTCTTTCAGACCTGGATGTTGATTGAAGAGAAAGATTCAGTCCATAGGAGTCAGATATAAACATCAGGGACATTTCAGAAACAATCTCCTGCAGGTTTCCATTAGCTGCATGTTGTTAGTTACTTTTAATCACCACATCTTCAGACAAATGACTTCATTCATCTTCTTAGTTAATGGCAGAGACACAGAGGAACCCGGCTCATGAAAACATAATTGAGTTTTGACATAGTTTGTCAAATGTGATGAAATTCTGTCCCCACCAAGGAGGCAACTGTCCCCTCTTTCTCTACATCCACCCGATCACTCACCCAGCTGGATCACAAAGCTTCTCCACCTCGAGCGAGTGGCTTCCAAGCCAATCAACTCACGACTCAAGAGGAGCTCTAATTCTGCTCATCCAATCAAAGCCCTCGGCTTGAGCTCTCGGCTCTTTGACTGACCGACAAAAAAAAACTGACACGCGATGCCTGCTACATCTCTGTGGATGAACTATTGTTACATGGAAACCCATCGAGTGGGGATGCTTAAAGGAGATTACGAAGGAGAATTAAAGGATGTTTTCCTGTGGATGGGACCTTCATCTGGGACTTTGTCGATTCTGGTTTACAGAATATTTCAGATGGGCCTTAGACTGGCTTTGTTTAAAAGACTCTTGGCTTTGTGTAAACAATGTGATAAAGATTTGAGGGATGAGTCTGGCAGTATTCCTCATTTTTCTTATTGTCAAAAAGCACCAGTTACATATCTTATTCAAGTATTTTCAAAAGTCCATACCCTGATATCATGAGGGTTACATTTTAGTCCGACAGAAGAGTACTTCCTGTTTCAAATTTGGCACTCCAGCCCCTAAAAAGCCTCACAATCACAAGTAAAAAGATTGGATTACTTTCATGCTGATAATCAAGAATATTTAAAGGATTTTGTACAAAAATGAGTTTCTCTCCTGACAATAAGAAAAGTGTTGAATGCACAAAGACTTTTCCTTTAAGTCTCCACAGCTCTGTGAGTTGTGTTAAGTTATTTCAGTATGCTGCTGCTGCTGTAGGTCGCTGTGAGTTTTCAATGGACACCTTAGACTGCGTTGTAAATATGTGGGTGTTGTTGAGCCGTTAAGAATGAAAAACATGAACAAAAAGAAATAGTCTTGCTGTGTAGTAGCATGCATGCCAGCCGGATAAGTTAGAGATGTTCTTTTTTTATTACTTCTGCTTTTGTTTTGATTTTTATATGTGAAGTTTTAAATGAAATGTTATTACTTTGGTAACTTAAAAAACGGATCTCTTTGGAGTGCTCCTTTAAAGGAAACATGATGTCAACAGTATTAAAGTCTCTTATGTGTGCAGGTGTAACTTTCATCTTAAAGGTGGTCTGTTCATGTTTAGAAAATAGAGACAAAAAAATAAGAATAATCATTTTCTCAAGCTTGATCCTGAATTAGAAAAGCATGTGAGTTCATATGAGCAGAGTTATAACTGAACATCTTTTATTTTAAACAGCCGTCTAAAATCAGACTTCATTGCTTATTTAGACGTGGTTATTTGCTGTTCAACTGACATCACCGTTTTACATCAAAACACGATCAAGTTATCAATAGCCGTTCTCAGAAGTGCACCATCTGGTTGAACAAAAGCAGCCATTGTAGATGTAGCGTTCATCGCAGGCAGCCCCGGCTCAGCCTGCAGCCTCACACACTGTAGCTTTGCACTTTCATCCATCTCAACATTTCACGTCAAATCAACACTGGAAAGATGTTAGATATACAAAAAGTCCCATGTCCTCCCCCTCCTCCTTCACCCAGGTTGACCCCGTCCAGATCCACACTCCTGAGCCATCGTTGTTACGTCACTACGAAACGAAGCAGCACATCACCTCCAGTGACTTTTGTAAAGCCACTAAAACGTGTCGCTTAAAGTTGAATACTGTTGATGGGAGAAACTTGAAGAAAAACAAATGTGACTGTTTCGTTTTTCATGTTTTGTTTTCCTTTTTCATGATGATGACGATGATATTTACTTTGTTGATTATTTAATAAAGTATTGAGCTGAAATCCACATCGGTTGTTTTCATCTCTTCAAAGACAAACAGCGTTTACATCTGCGAGGCTCACACACTTAACCAAGACTGTCTTTGTCCTCCTCACATATAATACTCTCCTCCATTGGTCCAGCGAACTTAAGACGGGCAGTAAATTCATGTGGGACATTAAATAGTATAATGCACAGCCGCACAATAGGCCGGCGCTGCAGATGGCCTTTTGGCTTCCTGTCAGCGGGGCGGGGGCTGCGCTCCATCTGAGCGTGTCCCTGCAGTCAATCACCTCCCTCTCTGCTGCCACCACAGGTGGAAACTCTGGGATGCCGTCTCTGTCCTGAAACACTCTCTTTTCCAACCAAAACCTTTCCACTTGAATAAGTTAGTGGGAGGGCTCCATTCTTTGTCTTCATAGGGCTCCAACACATTATTAACAAATTGAAGAACATGATTTGGTCTCTGTCATTTCGAAGTCTGGATGAGCAGAGCAGAAGAAGAATATTGTTTTTATTTGGTAACTTCAGCTGTGTTTTTAAAGCTATGGGATATCCATAGACTTATTTTATAAGTTTGGCAAAGTTAGAAAACAAAGCTAATGTGGAGGCACTGAATGCATTTACATGCGACACGCAGCGCTGGAGCTTCATTGGTAATTTTCTGCAGACAAAACCAGTGAGGGTTTACATTAACAAAAAAAAAAGAAGCATTTCATTCATATCCAAGAAGATGCCACACAGTTAGTCCAGGTTTCTAGAGTCAAAAGTTTGAAGTAAAACAGAAATTTTCTTTATAAAGCCTCAAGAAACAAGGATCTGACTCTGATTCCTCTAAGACTTAAACTCTGAGGACTGGAGACTTGAAGACCGGTCATTACATTGAGATTCTGTGAGTGATAATTAAGAGACGTTTAATTTTGGTTTCTTTTTAGTGGCTGGTATGCAGCAGTCCCTGAAATACCACAATCCACCAAAAATAGAAACTCAGTATTTCAGTTTTCATCGATTCAAACAGCTGTGATAGTACAACAGATGCCTGCTATAAAACTAAGACGCAAATGTCTTTTCAAGCAAAGCAGCTTACTTTGTGAAGCCTAATGTCTGCTCTCTCTCTCTCTCTCTCTCTGTCTGATGGTATTGGAAAATGATTATTTAAAACGCTATTTATAATCTGCTCACAATGCTGGGCTGAGAGGGCAGTCGGGTGAAAACCATATGGCGCTGGTCTGAGCCGGGGTCAGTGGCATTGGCTGGGGACACCTCAGAGGGCAGAGAGGTGAAGGAGGTGGAGGCTGGGATGCTTTTGACTTTTAAAAAAAATTTTAAAAAAGGAAAGAGACGACGGATGAAATGACATTAAGAGGAACCTCTGCAGATGGCTGCGACAGCCAGACTGAGTCCTCTCCAGCTTTCTCCCGTCCTCTGAGACACAAATCACCCAGCTCTCTGCCTCCATGTCACACTTCTATAGTGTGCTCCCTGTGGCTCTCTGAAAGCCTCGGCTGCTGCTGCTGCTGCCTTTTATCTGCCCCCTGGGATCCAACGTGCCCCAAATCCCCCCCCCTCTGCTTCTGCTTCCTATAGGATGTTATCCAGAGATTTCATCAGTTTGTGAGTGCGACTCATGTCTGAGGCTCAGTCTCAACGCGGATTACTACTGGTACTTATTTTACATTTAATCAATATAAAAACAAAATTAGGCGAAATTATCTCTGTCATTTTCAAAAACAAAGACTGTGTACACTTTGAAAATACAACCACACTATAAGCAAGTACTACTAACTGGAAACTGGGTGCTCTCTCTCCTCTGGCTTAAGAATAACAAAGCTGGAGGCAGAAATATTCCAAGCTTCAAAACAATAATCCAAACAACAATTCACAAACTGCAGTAGCTGCACTTTTGACCCACATCCTTATATTCTTAATATTTTAATCTTTCAGTTCGTCTCAGTGGAGCCGTCAAAGTTCAAAGCGACGGTTTTCATCAAACTGCAGCAGGATAAATAAAGGTCCCGTACTGCGGATGAGCTCTCAAAGTTATATTCTATCCGAATTCAGGGTCAGTCTCTGCTCTGGGATTCTTTACAGATCATGAGTACAGTTTGGAGAGCAGGAGCCTGCTGGCACGTCCTGACTCAGTGAACAGATGGTTCACTCAGCCATGCACCCATAAGAAGCGGGCGAAGGACGCCGCCGAAGGGGACTCCAGAGGACTCTTTGGGGACAACAAATTCTGTGAAGAGCAATCAGAGGTCTCATTAAAGCTGCATGGAGTGCTTAAACTAGCAGGCGACCTCATATCCATGTGTACTTAAAGTTGAGATTAGACTTTGGAAAACATATGACGTTGAATATATGATGTCTCGTGAACTCTAGCTAAGCTTTAAATGGCTGTTTAGCTTCAGAGTTTATTTAGCTGCTACTAATCCAGTTCTTTCTTACTGTAATTATTGTAGATATTAATTTGGAGGAATGTTAAAATAAGGTTAGTTTGTAGGATCTGGCTTTTGTTTTGTGATTAGATAGTGTTCAAATACAAAAACAACCCTGACAGCTCAAATATACGACACGTCTCCATTCTGGCTATAAAACCTCGAACCTGTTGACTTCTGGCTTTTTGTATATTTGTGAGTTTAAAAGTTGCTAAACCAGTTAGCAAGCGCCGAGCCAGATGTTTATATCCCTTTCTAGACATCTTTCTACCATTTCTACTGTATTAACTCTGAACTGTGGTGATGTACACCCCCGAGTGTCTTTGTTGCTATTCTGTGCAAATTAGCTGAACAATTTCAACGACAGCCACATTGCTAATCATCAGGTCTGTTACATTTTCTGCTTGTTGTGCATAGTAAACCAGGACAAGTCAGGTCTGTTGTATTGTGTCAGAGTTTGAACTGATAAATGTTAAGCAGCTCTCAAAAACAGTAATCAATGCAAGTGAGATAAAAGAGGAGACATCAAAGGAGACGGAATGTAGACAGGAAGATTCCGGAATGTTGCAACTACTGGCAATCACATGGACCAATCAGAGGGAAGTGGTCTACATTGCTTCAGCATGTTGCTTCATTTCTGAGAAGACGCATGTCTGACTTAAGTGGCAACTCTTGGTCCAAAAATATGGGGACTATATGCACAACAACACAAAAAAGACCATTTTTACAGCAAAAACAAACACATTTACAGACTGATTATGATTAAAAAGGTTTGGGTCTGATTAGTTCATTTCTCTATCATAACTTGAACAAAGCTAGGTTGAGCTCAGAATTTCCAATATGTGTCTGATGACAACAGACTCAAAAACTCCTTATCAGCAACAGATGGGCAATGTCAAGGAGACCATCTCTATACATTAAGCAGTTGATAGTCAGGCTTTGGCTACAGGGTTCTCTGCAGAAACAGGGCAACACAAACCTAAAATGTATACCAGTTTTCTTGGTTTAAAATAGCATAAGTCTTTAATTTGTGCATTATTATTTCATAAAATTTTCAGTAACTTTTTGAGTTCAGTGTAACATAGAGTGTAAATCTTACTTTTACTGAAGTTGCAGTTTGAATTCTTCTTCTTCTGAATTTTTTTACTCATTTCAGTTACACGCATACGAAATGAGTTTAAAGTTTAAGCGCTCTCGTTTCTGAAATACTTCCTGATTAGTAAGCATTCAGCCTGACGGCATGTTGATTCAGAGTGAGCCAAAGTAAAAACCAATCTCCCCTCATGTTACTGTAATCTCCAGCATGTGACCTCCCCCTTTTGAGCTGATGTCGCAGAGATGCTGGAAAACCTGCGGCGCTCGCCCAAACCAGTGGCCGGTCTGCCCTGAGAGGATTTAGAGGGAAAAACACAGCAGCTCTGGGCCACATATTATATTCCCACTGCTAAATCCGCTTCAACTCATTACCAAATCCTCGCTGCAGGGCTGCTAATCTCCAAAGAGAGACCGCCCAGGTGCCTGTCTTTTTGTAATGGAATTGCACGGCTCTTTGGGTGATTGCATCAACAATTGCCAGACGTGATAAATTAGATTAGAAGAAGAAGAATCTTATTTGTGAGGAATAGCAAAGAGAAGCTTCATCATAACGCAAAACAAGCTTCAGATAAAAACTTGTTAGAATTGATTTACACGCACGCACATTCAAACGACTGGATTGATTGCAGTGTTGGGTTTATGTCTGCGACACTGTCTGAGTTTGCTCCTCTCTGCAGGCCTTCACAGCGAGGGGTGGGGACAGATTTGAGCTGTCAAAGGGGAAAATGATTCGCCAAATTATGTGAAAATAAAAGCCTGGGAGCGTGCTCAGCTTTGAATGTGTAGAGGAAACAAACAGGGGAATAATTGTTGCACAAGCCGAGATGGAAAAGCAATCCCAGTTTGACAGAACAAAAAAAAAATCTGTCACTGAAGCAGATTCTGGTTTTGAGGAGTAATTGTTCATCCATGAAGGAAATGTTTGATTTGAACCACGAGGTACTTTGAATTCACATTTTTAAAAAGCAAATCATCCTTAATTCATAAATCATGGCTCTTACATGAATGATTAAAGGATTACACTCAAACAAACAAATTCCCTGTATGCTATAATCTGTGTTTCTGATTGAATATGACAACTTACACACAGGGTCAGCGAGTAATCTGATTGGTGGAGCTGTAACTGGGAAGAGAGCTGTGTCGTCCAGTTTATCGTGCTGCAGCCGATGGTCCCTGCTGAGCAGAAACAACAGATTTGTTTGACACAGAGCATCCGCTGAAACAGACATCAGTCAGCAGCTGTTGTTTGTGACATTTCAAGAAATAAATCTCGGTCATTTGGTCGAGCACGAGATCCCCCCGCAGCTGCAACAACGTTGGGATTTTCTTATTAGGAAGGGGCGAACTGTGCCAAGAAGATGTGAGAGCTCTCTTCAAATGAATCCTCAAATTAGATCACAAATAACTTTGTTTTGGAGAACAGTTTGTGTCAAAATAGGCCGAGACAGACATGACTGGGATGTTATTTCTGCTGGTTGTTTACTTTGACTAATGAGATCTCAAAATTAGCAAAAGTGCCTAAGAATGAACGTGTTGTTGCAGAGTTGTTGTGTCAGGTTACCTACAAGGAACCTGAGGGCAAAGAGGATTGTGGGTAATGCTAAGAAGTTTTTAAAGGCTGTTTTCCAAATCACCTAGTATACTAGCTGCGGCTACTATTTTGCTGAAATTCAGTATGTGGTGAGCAGTATGCAAAAACTTGCGAGATTTGCAGTTTACTACAAGTTCCAGCATGTCCTACTGATCAGTATAAAACGGACCAATCTACTTGTTTCCCATAATGCACGGCGCTAATGCTGTTTGTGGAATTGTATGCAGAAGTACTCAGGTTTAGGTGAATTACTGACACCTACTGGAATTAATGAGCACAACTACAATACAACGACAAATTCCAATCTGTCCCAGTCTAATTTTTTATTGCTTGATGAAACAACAAAATCCTTACTCGTGGTAAGAAACTGGCTGTGTTGAATTCTTCAAATCAACTTAATGGCATCGGAGGGTCCCAGAAGCTCAAAACAAGCAGAATGGGCTGTTTGGCATTGTCAACAAGAAGATTTGGCCCTACAAATGCATGTTTCTTACAAATGTTGCACCTTTTAATGATGAAGATAGGCAGACCTTCCAACAGTATCAGGTTAATTGTTAAGAACTATTACTATAACATAAATAATCCACCAAACACAACTTACTTTCTTACTTTAAGAGCCATGTTGTCGGTAGGATAGAAAGACCCCTGCAGTGCCTGGATCCTCTGGGTCATGAGTTGTGTTTGTCACATATTATACTTTCAAGTTGCAAACAAAATAAAAATATCTTCGAAACTGAAGATTGGAAAGGCATAAACTCAAAAAACTTACTTTCAAAAGTCCAAAACGTCAAGTTAAGCGAGAAAAAATGTGCCAGAGTCTAAAGTCACTGAGGAAAAACTGATGAAGTAGCACTGTGACAAACATACAGTCATCAGACACAGGTGTGACAAGGAGACACAGGTGAAATCAAAGAGGAGGGGAAGCAGAACTAAAGCAGGACCTTCAAAATAAAAAGCACTGAAAGCTAAGAATTTGAGGGGAACAAAATTTAAAAAACAAGATTCAGTACGAGGAAGTTATAAAACCTAACAAATGCAGTCCCTGGCAGGATTTCTTTATTTAGATTGATCCATTTCCATCAATGTGACGAGGCACCGTCTGCGCGCACACGCACACACCAACACACACACGGATTCATTCCCATTCCTGACAATATTTCATTCACCCAGTGCATCACACAATCTTCCCTCTCTGTCCAGAGCTCTTCAGGGTGAACACTTAAAGCTTGTGAAACTTTTTAAACGCACATTTCATTGTTCTCTACTCACCTGCCTGAAGTCGCGTCTGAGAGGCAAACAGAGCGCAGGGGGCGCGCACGTTATACACAGGTGTATGGTGGCCAAAAGTGGCCACGTGACTGTAAAATAATTTATGTTTTTGTTTATTGTGGTTTATTTGATGGCTTGTTTGAGACAGGAAAAGAGCCCTGAAGTAAGTGATTTATTGTTCTAAATGCAGTAGATTGTGTTTATTTCATACTGTCTCAGATAAAGAGAAACAGGTGTTTTGTGTTTAATTGTGGCACTTTGTCTCAGTGGGAGGGGTTAAACCCTTTAAAAAGAAGTCATTTTGTGCGCTCCTGGCAGTTTTTAGCTAAGTAACTGGGCATGTAACAACTCTGGCTTTTTGCTCATGTTTTCTGAGTTAATGTAGGACTGAGAAAACACGGTTATTATTTTTGCAAAGATTAATTTTTAATGCACATGGAGGCTGGCAACTCATTAAAATTCCACTAACCCTTATTTTTCTGACCACGCCTGTTTTTCTACACTGGTTTTTGAAACTGGGAAGAAAATCCTGCGACAATCAAATACGTCATATCACTCCAATGACCAAAAGCAAACATGGGAATCTTCTTTATTCCCATTTAACTCCAATAAACAGTTTTGAGGATTTGTGTTTGCTGGCATCTAGTCATGGCCAGAGAAGTTAAGTAGCTAAGGTTAGGTTAGGTTAAACTAAGTTATGCTAAATTAAGCTAAGTTATGTTAAGCTACAATAAGTTGGATTACTTTATTTGCACCCATAGGTAGATTTGTTTTGCAAAAAGCATCAATCAACACTTATTGCTGTTTTACCAAACAGATTTAAAGTTTGTGGGAAAGTTACTGAAGTTTCTATTGAGATAAAAAAAACAAAAAAAACAATGTTTTTCAGTAGTTATGTGTTGTTTCCTTATCCTGTTTGAGAATCAAGATCTGTGAACAGACAGTAGTCGTGACCAAAGCTGTTCGTATAAACGTCACTTTTGGTCCCACTACAGTGTAAAAGGGAGAATTGACAGATTAGGCTTTAAAACGTCCTGTGCTTCTTTCACACATCGATGTCACCTTCAGGTCATTAAGGTCACAGTACGGTGACGTGAGAGTCCTCAGCGGTGAAGGTGCGAATGGTGTCAAAGTGCTTGTTAGGGACGTCTCAGGACAACTTTGAAAGGAGCTGATAAGTGCTGCCTCAGGCCTCGAGCTGCGTGACACTCACACGGCAAACTGAGAGCAGCATTGTGATAAAAGTGACCCGAGACCACTTCAAAAGAGAGAGAGGAAGACATGCTTAAATTACCGTCAATTCAAAGAAGCATTGAGCTGTTTTTAACATGTTTCAGAGTCAGAGGAGTCATGATGAGGCTTTGTTTGTTCCGTTCAATTTGACCGTGTGCACAAAACCACAGCAGTACTTAAAAACTGAGAGGCATCGTGACATTTGCAGAGATATCTATTCATGACGCACATTTGTTTTTGTAGTTAGTTATTTTAAGTTAACAGAAGAGTGTCACACTCACTCTGATAGGTGTGAATGTCCTGGACATGTTGAGTTAAAGTAACAGGGTTTGATTGAAAGATTTTTGCTTAGTGTGATGTAAATTATGCAGAGCTCATTCTGTTTCCTGCATTATGTAAACTACACACACATCTGCACACACACACACACATTAACACACATACACACTCAGAGTATTATGGAGCAGTGAGATTTGGGGGAATCGCAGCAGGGAGTGTGTCAGAGAGCAGTGAAAGCGGTCGTCAGTAAGTCGCACTAACAGGTCACTGAGGGGAGAGAGGGATGAAAAACTGGCAGGGGACGACAGAATTAAGCTCCCGGACTGAACTGTTTACTGAGATACAAAGAGTTTCAGTCCAAAATAAAACATCCAGCATGAGAGAGGAATAAAAGCAGCAATGTTACTGAATTTAAAGAGGGGGTACTCTGTTCTCCCGCATGTTAAAAATGAATTCAAAGTAACAAAGTTAGATGTTCATATGCAATGTGTGAAGATTTTTAAACAACTACGTATTCATATTTTGCATAAATCTGTGAATCTGTGTGTAAACTGATTCAAACACCCATTTTAAAATTGACACCAGATCTTCCCGGGACTTGCTGAAATAATGACATGTTGGAGACGTGGGCCTCAAACACCAAGGTGTGCCCCTGGTTGGCCTCCAGGGGACTGGCCAATCAGAAGGAAGGAGGTTTGTGAAGCAGGGAGCCTTGAAGAGACTGCGGCTAAAACAAAGTGTTTCAGACAGAGGCTGGAATAAGAGAAAAACAGTATACATATATATTTTTTTAGCAGTAAATCAAAAGCTACCGAAAAGATAAAAGCTAGAAAAAGTGTGATACACTCTTCTTAAAGTCTCACTGAAAAATGAAGGCTACTGTTATAAAATTATCCACAATGAATGTTGGATCATCTTTAAAAATGTCCCTAATTTTTTTTCTCAAAACTCCTTTGAGTCTTTTGTACAATTAAGACCTGTCATGTGTGTAGAATAGGTCACTTTTTGCTGATGATACCTTACTTTTTTCATCTGGTTGGTTTATGAGTGCAATTCTAATGAAAAATGTTCTTATTTTTGAAAAAAAAACAACAACTTTTGATTGAAATACTTTTATTGGATAAAAATAATACCGTAATATGTAGATAGATAACATTCTCAAAAACCTTGTCATGAGATTCAAAATGCTCAAAAATATTTGCTAGAAATTAAAAGGTCTTGGGGTATATTTTCTAACTTTGATAAGCTATAGTACAAACTTTTGCTTGCAATGTTAAGTAGATTTTTGAGAGAAGTTTTTCACGCTGCAGTAACTTGTTTATCAAATGAAACAATTTTGTAATTTTTTTTTTAAATGTTGAACAGCATCACAGATCTCCACAGATCCTGTTAAATTCTGTCTGCAGTGTGTGTGTGTGTGTGTGTGTGTGTGTGTTTATCAAACCAGCTGATCAGAGAACCAGGGGACACCAAAGGGACCACAGAGGAAATAGCTGTTGCATCACCGAGTCCTCGTTCACAGAAAAACTTTGACTGACAGCCTCCACAGTCTGAGTGTGACTTCCTGCTGGGTGTAGAAGTGTCAGAACACACACCAGGATCAAACTGATACTGCAGATTCAGAGCTCTCTTTCCTTCTTAGGACAAAAAAACTGATTTATTTCATTCATATTTTCATTTCTTCCTTCAGAGCACATTTGAGGGAAATATATTTTAATTGGCGCATAATGCCAGTCTGTGTATGGATGTGTTTCAGCGTGCTGTCTGTTCATGTGTGGAAGCTTTGGGGGAAATGAACACAAAGAGATCTCGCTTCAGTTCATCAAGAATAATTTATTTTCCTCCTCTGTCTCCTCTCTTTTTCCACTTCTTCTCCTGACATGGAATAACTTTCAGTCTTTGTCTTTAGAGGCAACAGCATGAGACAAAAATAACTCAACCAACAAAAAAATATATCAGGAATGAAAAATCTTGAGACCTTAATGTACTGGGTCTTACAGTTTATCTTAGAAAAAGTGCGTACATTTACAATGCTTAATTTTATCTTTAAGGAAACACGTTTTGCACAAGCGGCAACCTCCGGTCTGAAAAAATAAGACAACACAGAAGTGCTAAAAAGCTGCTGTTCCTCTAGTGACCGCCTGAGGCTGGCTCCAGAAGCACCAGAAGTCACTTACAAATGAACAGGAAAAAGGCAGTTTTCAGAGCCGAAATTAGCGTATTTAAAGCCTGGTACAAACTCTGCCTCCAGTCTGTTTCACTTCTTTCGCTAACAGCACACACTGTGAGGGGGTGAATTTTTTTCTAACTCTGCCGTTTGGAAGATATTAGGATCGAGAGCTTGCCCAATCAGAGTCACAGCTCAGATCACGTGACCTAGGGCGCCCAATAGCTGTGAGTTTGGGCACTCATCACTTGTCCCATTTCCAACATGGCTGTGCCCGCCGTTTAGCCTCAAAACGGAGCTGCAGTAACTGACGGGTGACGTCACGGAGACTGCATCCATGTTTTATACAGTCTATGGTTTTGCAGCACAAATGAAGAGAAAACACCATGAATATTCAAACTCTGCTCTGTTTCATAATACAAAATAAAAAAAACACCTCATTTCCCTTATTTTCTACCTCTGAGTTCAGTAAGTTTCCAGTGCAAATCTTTCAGTGAGCCCAAAGCAGACTTCACTTTCCTAACACTTCCTTCAAGATAAAATATAAAACTCTTCGAAGCTGAATTTCACAGCATCATAATCAATATGCAGATCTGTTGTGAAAAAGACGCTCACTGTTACTTTAACTTTCACTTTCTTGGGTTGTTAGTTTGCCGGGACAAGCAGGACGAAACCGTCTCGAGCCTTCTTGAAGTCGGCGATGGTCTGGCCCGGTTTGGTTTCCACGGTGACGCTCTTTGGTTTTCCTCGCATATGGAGCTGAAGGGCTGAGGGACAAACCTTCACAGGGAGCTGGACTTTTCTGATCCTGAAACAGAAACAGACGTTTGTTTCACTTTAAGATCATGGATGGTTTTGACTTTAAAAGGCTTTTTCTCACCACACTCATGTCTACTTTCTCATTCAATCCCAAACCAACACAAAGGCCATGAAAGTCTTTTTATTCTCTCTTTTTTTATTTATATTTATATACATATGTATGCCCCAAACTCTCTCTGAAACCTGGTTCATGCTTGATGCATTGGGAACGGCCACGTGTCGCCGTTTAGATGGACGTCATTTTATTACCCTCACCCCCCCCATCAGAAAATTTCCAGTGCCGAACCAAGACACACAGGCAACATGGCTGACGAGCCGAAGCTCTGAGTGTTTTAAGTGCAAAAACACACGCATTTATTCGATTCATCACCCAGAGATCACCGTGACAACTGTGTGATGACAATTCTTTGTCGTCACACTTGGCAGAGGACATGAATGGGCGAAAAAGTAATGTTGTAAACAGAGTAAACAAACACAGACTTCTTCTACTCTAGTTTAGTGCTCTAGTAAACCAGTGTTTGCAATACAACGCCCCCTGCAGTTAGGGAACAGACGCCGTGTGGAGGGAAAAAAGTGGAAAAGTTCACTCGTGTGGATTTAAGACGTTTTTTTTTCTGTGCTTCAAGTTAATGCGGGAAGCAAAACTCAGCCATGACCCAACCCTTTCCATTTATCTGACTCTGAGACTTTTGCTTTTTTGGCTTGTTGTGTATGTGGTTTCTAGTCTTTCTGCAGACAACCTGAGGCCATTCTTGATAAACAGCAACTTTTAACACTTATGCATAGGCTTCATTTTTCTTAACTGGATGTTTCCTCTTGATCAAAACAGAGCCGAACAACAACTAAAGAAGATTGGAGTTCAGTGTCTTTTTTATGTGCAGCTTGTACCAGTGCAAACAATTTAATGGATAGGCTGTAAGGCTGTAAACAAGACTGTAAACATAATTGATTTTGCTGTGAAAATGGGAATTTTGATATGTGACATGTTGGATTTTAGGGCCAGCCTTGATCGAACCCCTCAGGGAACTGCAGCTTTGGATTTGCTGTGTTCAAACACAAAGTTGGTACTTGTTCATAACTCTTCCTCAGACATTAAAGGGGTGACTTCATATGATACCCAGACTTCATACAGCCTCTGGTGAATCCCTCATGAACTAATCCAAAAAGCTAAATTTATGGCTGATTTAAACAAAGTTACAGCCCAACAGACAAAAACAACAATCCTGTCTCTGCAATTGGTTCTTACATAAGTTAGTCAGGATGGAAGTCGACTTCTTCCAGACAAAACAGCGAGCTGAAGTGGTTAAAAGAGAGTTCATTTCTTAAGAACTGCCTAACTTAAGAAGTTTTGTTTCTTTAGACAACAAAAGTCATCCACAAAATTGAAAAGAAATCTGTCGTCATTGTTTTAACACTCATCAGTCTTTGTGTTTCAGCGTCTTGTTACCATGATGTGAAACACTTCTCCCTAAACATCTCACTGAATAGCTCACCTTTACCCTGAGATCATATTCTTATGACAGATATATAACAACTTGTCTTGTTTACTGACAGTTTTTCGTGCATCTCTTCACACGTCGTCCTGCTCGGATCATTTCTACTGTTCACAGTAGCCTTGAGGCTGGAGGTGTTTTGGCGTCACACATCCAATCCCTCTGCTGACAGCTGGGACCAGGAAGTGGGACTCTGCTTTCTCGACAGGCCGCTCGCTGCACTGTCAGCTGAAGATGATCCGCTGTGAAGTGGCCGCTTCCTGCCGGCCCTCGGAGATCCGGCAGCCTCAGCCTGGCTGCAGAGACCCGGCTGCCCCACCGAACAAGCGGCTCAGAGTGTGAAGTGTGCATACAAAGAATCTGCACAGAATCAGTCTACGTCAGAACTCAGCTCCCAGGACAATACTGCTGATATTTCTGCTTGTGACGATGTTTCTCAGATTGGCTCGTCTGCACTTTGTTTGAACTCGACGTACAGGCTTTAGAAAGCAGATGCAGAGCCCGGCAGCTATTTGTGGACGCTTTTGAATGTTGATAATGTGACTGATAAGCAGGGCTGGCTCGTGCTTGTAAGCCAACCTGGCAACTGTCTGCCAACTTTGGCAACAACAACATCCTAATGTAACTGTCAGTGTCCTGTTCTCCACAGACTGCTCCTCTTCAAAAACATGGCCGAGAATCACAGCAGAGGCAGACTCCCTGTTAGAAAGGTGATTTTAATTTATGCAGATTACATAATCCTCAGTCGTTATGCAACGGGGCTGGCAATCTGGTTTAGCTCAGGAGAAAGAGACAGCAGGTAAGAGCATCAGACAGATCAACTAAAATCTGAGAGTTAGCTGGAAGTGGTGCTTAGCTCTTAAATTTTAGAACAAGTACAGACACCAGGAGGTTTAACTTCTTCATTTCAACTTGAAGTTACTCATTTAAAGGATTACTGTCAGAGTGAGCCAAGTATGAACTGTGAAGCTACTTTGGCTGTGAGTAAAATGTTTTATTTTACAGGCAGTGTATTGCTGAGACACCTATAACTCAATTAGATATTGGTTCTTTGGATCACAAATTCATGTGGGCTCCATTTCAGCTGATGGAAATAACCGAATCAGTAAGCATTACAGTATTAGTTAACCCATAATTATTTTCAGCCAAATTATTCTTTAACACATGGAATAAAAAGTCCAACCATCACAAATAAGTGTCTCTCTCTTCACTGACTTTACAAACAAATGGTTCTTTTATTTCCAAGTCTATCCGTCCATCCATTTTCCAACACTTATCTGGGTCCAGGTCATTGAGGAGGCAACAACATCAGTGAAGACTGATGACCTTTGACCCTGGTCACTTTCACCAGCTCCTCTGTGGAATACCGAGGTGTTCCCAGGCCAACCAAGAGATATAATCTCTCCATCGTGTCCTGGGTCCACCCCGTAACGGTGCTTGCACTCTGTACTGCAAAAACTGAAATAACAGGAACAGTCTTTGTCTTGTTTTTAGTAAAAAATGTCTTAATTTACTTGATGTGGGCTACATTCAATTGGCAAGTCCAAGGACATGTCTTGTTTCAAAATATGAAAAATTATTTCTAATTTGCTTGTCTCAAGTTAAAAAAATTCAAATACATTTCCTCGTCAAATTTCTTGAAATTAGGATAATTTCTTAGAACAAGACACTTTTCTTTTACCACATAGGCAGAATTCTTTGACTTGTTACGAGCGATTCAGACCACGTTTTTGTCTTTAAATAATTTGAAATAAGACACTTTTCTGAACTGGTGCGGTGAATGTGGCCCATATCAAGTCAAAAAAGATTCAAGTTACTACAAATAAGACATAAAGAGTTGCTTAGATTTCAGTTTTTGCAGTGTGATGCTGTAATGAAGCGGAGATGGACCAAACGCAGATCCAGTTGAATTTAGCCGTAAGGTCTTCAGGGGAGACCTGTGAAGATCGTCCGAGCTTCTGCTAACTCTTCTGTGAATGCAAACTATGACCTTGTAAAATCTCAAATATCGGTATAACTTGCTTGAAGTATGGCAGCACCAAAAGCACCACCCACAGGAGTGGAGCCACATTACAACAGAAATAAGGAATTCCAGTATTGTCAAAGAGTGAAATTTCAGTTAACATGAACACATTCCACCAAGAAAATTCAAGAGAGATTCATGAGTTTGTTTATAAGTGAATGCAGCCTAAGGTTAAACAGCCTCAAAGTTGTACTCAAACATACTTCAGCACTCAAGTTACCCTTCACTACTCGTCAAACTGCAGACAAAAGCAAAGACCGGCTCCTCGCTCTGAGTGTTTCATGAATAGACTCTGTTTGAATAGTGCCAGTTTTTTTTTTATGCCTCCTTTTAAGAAGCAAAACTGACAGTCTGAAACAGCACGACCTCAGTAAATCCTGCAGAATACATAATCACCCTCTGTTAACACGTCTCCTCCTCCGTCCTCTCTTACATATACATATGCAATAAGGACAAAACTCGCAGGCACTGCAGCCCACTGCGTCTGCTTGATGAAAGCAGAGCTTGTGTTTGAGGCAGAATCCGTCACATCTGCTGCAAAATCAAAATATATGTTCCCTGTTTCTTAGCTTAGCTTAACATTTATGTCTATAATAAAGATAAGTGGTTCATTCAGAGAGCCAGAGTAAAAACTATGAATAAGTTCTCCATAAAAAATTTACTGCTGCTGATTCTGGAGACAATCAGTTTGGTCTGATGGGAATAAGGTAAAACTTATTCATGAAGAAAAAGAAATTTGAGTGAATTTGTTGTATTGAAGCTTAAACTCAAATCACTCTGATCTCTTTGCTGGTCTTAAGAAAACCAAACTCTGTCACGTGTCCAAATCTGTCTCTGCTCATCAAAGTCGCCTCAACAGGTGTAGCCTCGCTGTTTTTTCTCCCCACTTGGCCCCTCGTCGGTCTCAAACCCCACCGCCCTTTATTCCTCTGAACCAGCTGTCCGGACCTGCTGCGGCTGAAGCAAACCTGACACACAAACCCACTGACCTCCACGGGGTTTTGATTTGTGAGTGATAACTGATCTCACAGCGTCGACTACCACGAGAGGAACCTGACACCGGCAGAGGCTGGGTTGTGGAAAAGCCTCTGGCTGAGCCTGAGGACAGACAATGACAGGCTGTGAGGGCCTGTGGTGCAGAGATGTGAAACTTTCTGTAACTGTTGCTACATGGTTGTTTTCTTTATCCCTGCACATAGATTTAGGAGGTTTCACCAGTGTTCAAGAACAGCACCTGTTGGTCTTCAAGTCAACAAATGGCAACTGTGCAAGTTTCAGACCTCAATCATAAGCAGCCTAACCCAAATGAAGAGCTGCCAAACTTCTGAGGAAAGAGGTTTGAGTGGAGGCCGAGGTTTGCATCCTTTCTGCAGCCAGCAGTCCACAAGTGTTTCCTGATTTTAACCAACAAGGTTGAGTTGGTTAAAATGCCTGGAAGTGGTTTGGTTTGAACGGATCTTAGGTTCATCTTGCTCCTGTCTTTCCTCATTTAGAAATGATCTGAAGCTCTTTAACAAACTTAGGACAAAAGGTAAGGAAGTTCATGTTTGGTGGATTATCTATTTGTTTTAACAATGCTTCTGTAATAATAATAAATCATATACAGTTGTAAAGCCTGTTGATTTCCCCTTTAAATGGAGCCACATTTGTACTGAGTATGAGTATGTGAGAACCACCCAAGAAATATTTGTCAAATCTTTTCTGCCGATGCCAAACAGCTTATTTTGCTGTTGATATTGACTCATGCATGCATGAAGCATGCTCACTTAGCACCAACACTGTAAATAGGGTTTTCTTGCTCTTTCTTATTTATTATTTCATTTATTATTTACCATATTTATCTACCTGCAGACTGAAGAATCTGATTTTAAATCTGTTAAAACACTGTGCAGTATCTGAATACCTATTCATTGTGCAATATCTGTTTGCTACAGTTCATCCTGCTACGATTACAATGTATATATTGTAAATATTGCTTCTTGCTTTTGCTATTTGCTGCTTATATTCAACTCATTGTTTATACTATTGCTTATTTTCCAACCTCTGTCCCATTTATTTTCCTGCTGCTGTATCTTATAAAGAACTATGGTAACAACTAGTTTTCCCTTAGGATTAGTAAAGTATTTCTGATTATGATTCAAACAGCACTAACCCAGCCCACCTGCACCTCTTAAGCTCGCAGGTTAACACACTTTAATTTGAGTCTTATCCGTGCAATAAAGACTCTAAAAAGAGCCAATTTATGGGTTTACTCTGAGTCCCGTGCAGCAACAGGTCTCAGCCAGGAAATATTTCAGCACAAAAGCTTTTGTAAATCAGATTCTCTGCAGATTAAACAAAAGAGATATGAGGTTTTAATTTGTGAGCCTCACAGATCTTAGAAGAGGTTTTGTTACCTTTGGACTGAGGGTAACAATGAGGTGTTTCCTCGCTTTATTAGCTAAACTAGCTGGAGGTGCAGCCGGGAACTTGTAGCAGTGAGAAGTGGGGCTGGGACTATATGCTTTTCTTCTGATTCGATTGTTTTATGTATTTTTGGGTCCTGATTCTAACTTAATTGCGATTCTACAACACTGCCGATTTTTGCAGTTTTCAGTTCACTTCTTAAACACTTCTGGAAAAGCTGAATGATAATGATGTCTACAGACTTTATCAGGAGTCACATTTCCCCAGAAAATTCACATCATGTAAGTCATTTTTTAAGATGTCTCCAGCAGCAACATAATTGATTCAGCTGTTTATTCAAAATCCTGTTTTGAAGAGTAAATTGAGGTATTTAAATTTTGAAAAATAAATTGATTTTTGACCCAAAAAAAATCCATTTAAAAATCATAACAAACAATCCTAATATCAATGTGAATCAATCTTTTCTTCCACCCCTAGTGGGAAATGTCCGGAGAGTAACTTCAGTCTTACACTCAAAAAATGTTTTGACTCCTATCAAAAGAATTAACTCTTTATGCATGAATATCTAAGGCAGGTAGAGCAACAGCAAAGACCCTAGGGTGCAGAACAGAGTATCAGACAACTTTTCGATTCATTTTTCAACCTGTATTTTCACAGAAAATTTCCATTGAGAGAAATTCTTGTGTAAAACAGAGTTTTGATGATACACACACGAGCAGCTGATGCTCTGCAGGCTGAATTTGACTTTGTGGCCTTTCTGAACTGACGCTTTGCTGAATGTTTTATAGATAGGTGTTGAACTTATCTGAAATTTATAAAGGATATTTGGTGGAGCTGTCCATCCCTCAGAGCCCAAAGCCCTTGTTTCTTCTCTCCACATTGACCTGACATCCTCCCGCCAACACAGCCCTGCAATTTCCCCTTTCATTCTCAATTAGCAGCTCCCCAGCTCCCTGGCAACCATTGCTTTGGCAACAGCAGCATCTGCAGCCCCGAGCAGCGAGGGCAACGTGGGCCGAACGCCGTGCAGGCGGGGGGAGCGGAGCAACCTGCATGCGCTTTGTCAGTGTTGATCATCACTATTCAGTCTCATTCATTACAAACATCATCAGCGTCAGCTGAAACAGCAGGCCGATCGCTGCCAGCTGCACCCTGCGTCTTAAGTCTCTTCAGGAGAGCATTCTGGGAAAAAAATGAGTCATTCTGGAAACCAAAGCGTTTAGAGTGATTTGTATAAATGGTGTGAGGAAGGTTTGATGGAAAACAACACTTGTGTCCTGAATCATGAAGTGTGAAGTACTTTAACAGCAGTACCTCCAGACCAACTTGTGTCTGCGGTAAATCAGTTTGCCAGCGAGTCAGAGAGAGAGCACGCACACATTTCATCCAATCGATTATCAATGATTGGAGATGGTTGAACACGATCAGCTTGTTCTGCGGCTTCACAGTGACGTCTGTCCAAACATCTTAAGTGCAGCGACAACCAGAGAGGAGCCAAACACGTGCTGCAAGAGATGAAAACTCCTCATTTGACACTCATGAGTCTCTGTGTGGCATCAAACACGGTACAGGCTGTTGTGGAGAATAGAAATGTGGTTGAGAAATCCATTTGTTGCACTCTGAGGTCGATTTCCAGGCAGCACGTGTGCGCAGTTTGAATCCACAAAGAGGCCTTTTGATGCTGGAGCAGTTTTCGAGGTCAGTCGCTGGCCCGCTGGAGGCTTTAGCAGAAAGTCCCAGAGTTTTAAGGAGCGAGTAACAGGCACAGAGACGACGTGTTAATGAAATCTGATCCTATATTGTCCTTGCAGATCTTCAATGTAAACTGAGGAGAATGTAGGTTTCACAATCTTTGAGTCGTTGAGGACACACTTGGTGTTTCCAAAACCTCCTCATCAGGTCACCTCCTCTGCAGCAGATGACTCTGACTGTGAAATCTGTTTCACCTAGAAAATGGTTTCCATTTCATGAACATCAACAAGATGAGGCGATAAAAAGTTCATGTCAATGTGCCGACATGCTCTTGATGTTATTTCAGTCGACGCCGCTGAAACTTGTCGGTATTTGACATCAACACTGATTTGACATCTGCATTAAATGTGGGTGAAACTTGCCTTTTAATATTTCTCTCATTACCATGTAACCTCAATATTTGATTTGAAGCAGATCGAGGACATGACATGTTGTTACCAGGAAATCATGAAAGACTGACTCAGAACAGACAGTGAACTGTTCTCTGAACTTTGATTAATGAGTTGGGAGAAGGTGTATTCTCACAAAGAGACAAATCTATTTACATGTGTTTCCATCAGCTGGTCAGGGTGTTTACAATCGACAGCCTGGTGAATCTAATTGTGGCTAAATCACTGATGAACACACTTTTATCTATGTGATTACTGAAGGATCTGTGTTTATAACTCTCATTAGTTGGGAGAGAGTTGTTGTCTCTTTACCATCTTAGAAATTTGGGATAGGACGTTTGCCACTAAATATTTTTGAGGTAATGCCAGACTTGCCAGACTACAACCCCTATCTGGGTTATACCTCAAAGTCTATAAATAAAATTGTAAAAGATTCAAGCTATCCGCCTGTACTTACCAGAAAATTAGCTCCCTCATCTTCCTGCTTCATGCAGATATCTATCATGAAATTTGTTTCATAGTGGCATGAAAATTAACAAACAGGCCGATTTGGGGACACAGACGTAACTTACACCACAGAGTAGGTTTCACCTGCTTTTGCTCCCCACACATAGACTGTCAACACCTATGGGACTAAACCAGGCCACTTTCTACAGAATTCAAATGTAAATGAAAAATCTGCGAGATGAGGAGTTGATGAGCCCTGTATTAAACCAAAACTGGAACCAGAGACTTAAAACAAGAGGCAGAGAGTTGGCAGAGGGGAACAAAGTGATGGAGGAGAGTTCAGAGCAGAAGCGGTGTCTCCTGTTGCTCCGGCCAGCGGCATCGACCAAGAGACGAACACATTTAGGACAGCCACTGAGGGAGGAGAGAAAACTGGAAGCAGAGAGACGGAGGAGGCTATTTCCAGCTTTGGATGACGCCTTTCACGACCTAAAAAGTGAATTCAGAATAGCAAGGGACGAATTTCTTCCACACGAGACAAAGTGTTTACACCTAACGAGGTCAAACAAGAAAGTCAACAAGTCTGCAAACATCAATGACAGCTCGCTGTGTGTCTGCGGTCATTAAACACATCACAAGACCTCGCGCCTCTGCTTCGGGGTTAATGAAATCACGTCTTTTCTCACACAGTTTTTCTGCAACACTGTGGAGGGAGGGGTGACCCAGAAGATGGGTATTAATGCAACACAGTCCCAGGTCTTTCCATATTCATAAGTGAAAGTGCTGATTTAGAAGAGGAGAAGGGGGGGAGCCGGAGGAGGAAGAGACAGAGTAAATAAGAGTAAACAAACAAAAAGGCAGAGGAGAGGAGGGTGAATTAAAATTTCACTTTTCTGCTCCCGGAATAGAAGGATAAATATTGAATTAAAAAAAGACATAAAACTGTTCTGAAGTGTTGGAGGGAAACATACTCAGACTTTACTTAGGTCTGGTTCTGTGAGACGCAAAGAGAAGAGCAACAACCTGAAACATGTTTTGCCAGTTTTACTAAACGATACTTTTCATATAGTTTTATTTCCCACAAAACACAAAATATTGTTCACAACTATCCTAAATTCATGCATATTTGACATTTTTTGATCCAACTGAACTCAAGTTCCTCCTCCATGATGCACTGGACTCATTTTGTTTTTGAGTGTGCAGCATTGATGACAGTAAGAGCCAATCAACCAATGACTTTCAACTGTCAGAACTATGGTCTGAAATTAGCTTTAGGGTAACAAAATCAGTTATACAGATGTCCAGGAATATTAGAGGGCTGAGCCTTATTTCACCGGCTGTCCGCCGTAAACAGTTTGAAAAGGACACATTCTGCTGAAAGTCGCTGAACAACAGGCTTGTTTTCTAAGACGAATAAACACAGGTCAATCTCTGTCTTCTTCATACTTCGTTTGGACAGCAGAAAGCTCTTGTGTGTCGTCAAACAAAGCTGTTTCAGGCTTTTTGAAATGGCTCCAACAGCTTTGCCACCAGCACTTTTCTCCTTTCAAGAGTCAACAAATCCATCTGCAGTGTAATAAAACTCCATCAAAATTCATGGTGTCATAGTTGATGAACAGTCTTCATTGTTGTCATACTGCCCTCTACTGATCTGGTCGTGTTCTGCAATTGCCCTTTTTTCTGCATACATCACTGACTTGATTTACATACTTAACTATAAAGAGTGTCTGGCTTTTTGTGGATTGCAAAAAAGGGGAAGATTTTACAAAGACTCAAATAATATCTGGATTCTTGATTTTCCATGAAAAGGTGAATTTCTCGAGCCTCAGGAATCACATCTAGCGTAAAATCTCCTTTTCTGATAAAGGTCGTCGATCAGCAACATTATGAAATCCTCAAACTGCCATTTAAGCGAAGAATCCTCTTCAATCTTTTAAGGCCGGGGCGGATCATTCCTTAAATCCTGCCTTTAGCCTCCTCATACTCTCCCAGCTGCCCCAGCAGATGGCCCACGAGTAGACACCCCCCTCCACTCCAAACAAACACACTCCCACCGACTCAGTAAACATACCGGCACACACACACTCGCTCATTCATGCTGACAGCTCAGGCCCAGGTGACAGGAGGAGAAAGCAGCAGAGAGGGGGTGAGGAAGCTAGCAGAGGATGAAGATGAGTGAGCTTCACTGGGAGAGATGGATGTGACATGACAGGAAAGCAGACAGCTCGTCTTCGCCGACCCCGTCGCTATCATGGAGCAGCTTTGAAGTCAGGTCTCTACCTTCAACGCTAAATTCACTGACCCACTTTTGCCACAGCAAAACCCTCTCGTCTGTAAACACTCACTGATCCCTGCGCTCATGTTTGAATGGCAGAGACGATAAAAAAAGAAAGGATGGTGGAATTACAATCGCTCCTTTCACTGCGTCCTCCTCTGACCATTCTCCAAACCTCATAAACAAAAATGACGTGCGCGTGACTCTCATCTTTTTGATTGCACTTCCTGACAGAAGGAAACACAAGAGGAGTGTGTGTGTGAGTGTTGTAATGCTCCTCCTCCCCCCTTGCACATGCTCACACACGCACTTACACGCCTCACCCCTGACTTTGTCTCATGAGTCGCCTGGTTGAGGTCGTGACCCCCTCCATTCACCGCAGATGGTGGCACAAAGACAGAGCTGAAACTGACTCCCCCTTCCATGATGGCCAATGCACCCCAAGTAGTGATGCACAGCTGCTGCAGGGACCCCAACAACACACACACACACACACACACACACACACACACACACACACACACACACACACACATACAAACCTCATCTTAAGGACCCAAACCCAGACCAAAAGTCTAAGACTCGTAAAATCCACAAAAGCTTCACCGGAGATCTGGGATCAGCATCTGAACACACACACCCACACACAGAAGGACTCATAAAAGTGGAAACACGCAGCCTGATGCTGCTGCCGTCTGCACAGGCTCCAGAGAGTGAAAACAAACTCAGACACATCATGATTTACTTCTGTCGCACCAAAATTCCCATGAAACCTAAAAATGGCTTCTGATTTTCCATATAGCTCGAAGAGTGAGATTTCTTAACAGCTATGCAACATAAGAAATATACCAAAGGATTTTTTTTTTTAATGGAATGATAAAATCAGCTCTACTTAAAGGGACAGTTCAATGTTTTCGAATGGAGATCTATGGCCTAGTTCCTTCACTAAGAAAGTGGTCCTCACTGAACAACTAATCTTGATTTTTCAGGATTAAGACCATTTTTCCCATGAGCTCCATCGCCCACTGTCATAAAAATGTAACTTCTGGCATGTTTGTTTTTAAATGAATGATGGCGCTATTTTGTGAAATGTGATAACAATCAAACTTTGTAAACTCAGTTTGTTGTGTAGTTGAGTGTCCAGAAGGTGAGCATACTATTCACCTAGTTTTACTCACAGCCTGGTTCTCTGCCATCAGTGAATCCTGGTTATGTCCTACCAGTGCTCATCTACCTACTTCAACCTTGCTAAGCAGAGCAAACATAACCTGGCTCTTGATCTTATTGATTGACTCTCAAGTCTGAATAGATAACTGCAGCATAACTGCTGCATGTGGGTTGGAATAAACATGATCACAAACAGCTTAACCCATGTTTTAGCCCATGCTCTATCACTCTCTTGATAGAGATTGCTTTCTTCTGCTCTTCTATCCTTTTCTTTAAGTCAATTCAGCTCCAGCATCCACCGTTACAACAAAATGAATACAAGAAACTGTTTCCTTCAGAGTAAAAGAAAACTCTTGCTCCTCGCTGCTAAACTTTGCCGGCCAGGGTCGTGTAGTCTGGGATATTTTCAGTCCAATGCCACAAATCGATCAGTCCCAACCACAGATACTGAGAAATAGCATTTATAAATGATTATTTTGGTGCTGATAATCTCATTTTAAATTGTGCATTATGAACAGACAAATACATAAAGCAAAGACTATTTCATGATCACTAATCAAGTCTCCACAGTGTCTCAATGAGGAATAAATTTACGTTTTTAGAAAAAAACTTATGAGTGTAATGAATGCATGATGACAGAAACCATGATCATTTCTCAGACTGTGATAGAGCACCAAAATCTCTGATCCTTGCACCCAAGGTTAACTGTGGAGTTGATAAAGTGTTGTCTGTTCATGCAGTAAGTTTGTCCAAATCTAGGTAATATATTGCCTCCATATTGAAATGCTGAAAAATGTTCTTTACTGTGAGTTTAATTTGCACTCATGGGAATCAGGCCTTGAGCTAAAAGAGACTCAAACAAACAGATGCAGATGGTTTAGTTTGGTACCCTGGGACTAAAGTGTGTTAATCTACTCAGAGGCGGAAAGTCTCACAAACACCAGTGGACCTTGTTTAAAAAACTGAACCTTGAAACTTCTTTTTGAAAGCTGAAAGACTAAGATAATATCGGTGTGTGTGGTGTGTTTTGGCTCTAGAATGGAGGATTCCCTCTGCCGTGTGTTCACATGCATTTTGTCTTGTTTCTACGTCACCAGCTGTGGTCCTGGCAGGATTTGGAGGATTAAGACTTTGAGAGACCAATCCCGACTGACCGGGAGCTGTCTCAGCGGGTCGCACTTACAACAACACACCCACACTCACTCACACACAGACACACACACGCCCACTGACACAGCCAAAACAGTCTGTTGTGTGTGAAGACTTGCGGGTCATGCCATTCAAACGGAGTCTGGCAGAGATGGATGTGGGAGGATGTGAATCAGATTTATAAACAGAAATGACAAATCAGGATAGGGTGATAAATGTGATAAATGTCAGCGCGACTGATTCATTTCACAGCAGTTTATTCAGAGCGGCCCGCAGACGCAGACAACTATGACACTGATAAATGCCAAGAATATGATTTGCGTAATTGTTATTCTGTGTTAATGGACTCAGTTTGAGCCGGGGCTCTTTGGCCACTCGCGATGACTCTGATGCAGATGTGTTTATTCATGTGAGCTGAGAAGCTGCATGTTTTCTTTTGGAGCAGTCACCTCACCAGCTGATCAGCCTCATTAATATCTCCTCTGTGGTTCGAGCTCTAAATGAGAGAGTCGGCCCCTGTGGTGTTTTATTCTTGGGAAATAATACATCGTCACAGAGAAACATAAAAAAACAGTGTGGAAAAAGAAACCAAACAAATGTCTTTTTTATTAATCTGGTGTGGGGCTGAACGGTTTGGTAAAATAATCCTATTGTGATTTTGTTGTGTGATTATTTCTAGGTCCCTCATCGTGTGTGTTTTTAAATAAACACATTGTAGGAAATGAACATTGACATTTTTGTTGCTTTTTTTGTCCATTATTTCTGCCTTTTGACAATTTTCCAAGTCTTCTCCCAATTTTCTGAGCAAATTTTGCTGCTCCTCGATCTTTTTTGCCACTCTAAACTAATTTTTATTGCTACTTTTTGCTGTTTTCACCATTTAGATTATTTCTCTTGAAAAGTAACACTGGTTGAGTAACACTGGTGTAAACCCTAACTTGGACTTACCGTGTGAAATGGTCCACCATGGATCCCACCAGCTCGCCCACTCGGTCCTCGTTGGGGCACAGCTCTCCTTGCTGCAAACAAAGCAGGACGTCATCCTGTGCGGACGTGTGCAGAGCCACCATCTGATCAACCCCGCTGGTTACACTCATGCCTGTGAACTGTGGAGGAAAGAAAAACCACAGTTTTCTCACACGTCACACTGAAAACTTGTCTGAAACTTGTGTGCTTGATTTAATTTACAGGAGAGTTGTTTAAAAATTCACCCTCAGTGTTTTTAGGGATTACAATCTGAGAGAAGATGTGTAAAAAGCAAAGTCTTGGGTTTGGATAACTGCACATGGGTTAAATGCCCTGCTAGAAGACAGAAAAAAAGTGGTAGGCTTTTCAGGCCCTGTTTACACAACATTTTGCAACATTTCACCTGAAAACTTAAAAAACAGTGATAAAATCAGTGTTTCCATGGAAACGCTGAAGGATTGAAAACACTCGAGTTTGCATGCCAGGCCTGTAGTTGACGATGTAACTGTGAGAGTCGTATGCACCACAACCGTTTGCTAAGTAGAGGTGAAATGGTGCAGTAGATGCACATTTTGTTAAAAGGCAGTCAGTAGATTTATGTCTTTTCATGTCTCTTTTCTAAAAGCTGCATGTCAGAATGATTGCAAGACTTTAAACACGGTTCTCATGACTCAATACAAATAATAACTTGAATCCAGTAATGTAGCCGTCCGTCACATTTTTAATTCACTAAATTACTGAACCTCAGCGTGATGACCTCTGCAGTGTCCTCGTCCTTGTAGGAACAGGTTGTATCAAAATGTGGCCTCGTCAGTGGCGCACGTTGTCATTCCTGCAGGATTAACCTGTGTGTAGTGGAGGCTGTAAGAGGCTTAGTGCACGTTTGTGTCCCATTCTCTCTTTAAAGTCCACGACACACCTCACTTTCCCTGTCTGGGAATTTGTTTAACGTGCTCAAATTCTGTCCGCAACTTTACTTTGGTGTGAATTTGAGAATCATCACTTAACTTTTACCATTTTCAGCTGTTGCATTCTTAAAATTTGCTACATTTCAGAATAACTTGATCTAGCTCCACTGTTATTTGCTGCAAAAATATGATGGACACATTCATGACATGGTTCCTTTCAGGTCTTTTGAGCACATTTTAATGCTAAAAGTTTAGAACATGACTTCTCCTTTGAGTGTTCCTATAACCCTACATTCCTCCTTTTTCTCTAGCAAAACAACAAAATCTTTGTCCCGTCACTGCTCAGAGTAAATCTGTGGGTTATTCCAACTGGGTCACACCTCATGAATTTCTCTTCATTGCACCTCAAGCCGCACACGTGCAGCGCGGGCAGAGTTTCTCTCACCCTACATACAATGGGCAGAAATAATCCCACTGACTTCATTCATGGCGTGATCTTTTGATCCGGGATATACTGTGCTGCACTTGATTAAATTCACAGGTATTATACGTTGACGAGGTAATCCCTAATGTTTTTAAACAAATGAGTTTCTGGAACCGTCATTTGTGACAGTACATATCAGCCATTAAGCTCATAGTCAGGTGTTTTACTGATTTAAATGCAGCCGTGAAATGTTTCCGCAGTTTTGCATCACGTGTGAAATTCCAGCAGCCGGAGTGTTTGATTGATAAAATGCTCTGACTCTAGTGGAGTAAATGTGACCCTCTCTTTTCAAGATAAAGTTTAATTAAGTTGCGATCACACGTGTTTTCCAATATCATAACAATGAAAATAACCCCTATTTTATTTATCATTAGGCCAACTGTTGCACTTCAGAATTAACCTTGAAAGTGCCTTGGGAGTCTCCACGGCTGAATTATGGATACACCTTCGATCTGTTTTTCAGTAGCAGACTCGCTCTCCTGCCAATCCAAAGCTGGCCACACACCAGACAAATTAAAGGTCTAAACAAATATTAAAACATGGTATATAGTTTCTTGTATCTCAGTTAGAGGCGAAAGTGCAATAGCAGCAGAATTCACATGCCTTGTCGTTGCAGTTTGGAACAAAACACTCCCAAATTTGACCCAAATTCAGAAACTTAATCAACATAAGCCGCAGACTGTACTTTTAAATGTGGCAACTCTAAGTACATAACAGAACAAAGCCTCTGAGTTGTTCATGTGTCTTTCTTTCCTTTAGATTTTAATGTAGGTAAGCATGTGCCTTCAACTTTTACCACAGAATCTGTGTCTAATGCAGCTGCTCATCATCTGCTCCAACCACAAGACGTCCTCCTGCTGTGAGTCATATAAATGGTTAATAGTTAATGGACTCCACTTATATAGCACTTTCACCGTGTTCCCACCACTCTCCATGCTTTATATTACATGCCATTAACCCCGTTAACACACATTCATTCAGCAGTGACGCACACTCATTATGTTCTAATCTTATCCTCATACAGACACACATTTATACACGGATGAAAAGTGGTCAGGAGGAATTCGGTGTCCAGTAATTTTCCAAAAGATAGTGTGATGTGGGTTTCAACTTCAAGTACTTTTTTAATGGCAGGAACTTTTCAAGTAACTCTGACTTTTTGAGGAACTCAAGAACAAGAACCAGGATCTAAATTTGGTTTCTGTGTGTGTCATTGATCTAATCTTTGAAAAATGATTTGGGGTAGTACTTTCAAGATATCCAGGAACTTTAGGGAGCAAGGCCGGCAATTTGTTGCATTTCTGATTGGAGAATATTTCAAGTGCTTTTTTTTCAGCACCCCAATAACATAACACTCATTAAATTTATTTCACTTGATTTGGTGATACTAAAACTATTTCGTCGGCCAAAAAAAGACTTAACGTAAGCAAAAAAGAATCATTTAGCATTTAGTTTCTTGAAGAGACTTTCCTTGAACCTAAAGTTCCTTGTAAGTCTTGCTGAAAAGCAACAACAAGGTGGAAAGAGAAATAAATCCAGCATCAGTCTTTGAAAACCCAGTAATTTTATAGTCCAGCTTACTGTGACTCAGTTAAAACTGGCTAAAGAATTTAGAGACTCCAAAACAATCTCAGTTTGGATCCTTTTGAGACAAAAAAACTGAGGCTGTACCAGCAGGGAAACTCACAGCCTTTTCCTGATTTGATCTTCATTTGTACCCAGACTATTTTTTTTTAGAGAAAAGTAGCAATGGTTACTATTGAAGGATAAAATACATGTTGTTATTGAGCATCAGAAAGAGTCAGTGCAAAGTGCTCTGGGATCTAAATAGTGGACGCTGTTGTGACACAGATCCTTATTTACCTGCTTAACTATAATGTTTTTATTTTTCAATGAACAGGATTTTAACATCAGAGTGACTCCATCCACCAAGTAACTTTAGAGTTCTGCTTCTTCATTAGGTCTGTTGTTGATTAATTTTTACTTTTGTTTTATGTTGTACTTGTGTCTCTTTCGTTGACTTATTCTTTTTTGTTATAGGGTTTAAAAGCTACTCAAACATTCAGTCAAACTGTTTAACCCATCCTTGTGTCACATTTTTCCATCTGCCTCTAACCCGTGTAACATTGCAGAGGTCAGTGCTGACAGTCAGATTGATGAGCAGTTATCTGCTGACACACTAAAAGGAGGAGAAAGAGGAAGAGGCAGGGCTGCTTCTATAGCTCTTTATTCTCAGTTTCTGACCTGGATAAGACTCATTCCCCTCAGTGTGAGCAGCAGAGCTTAATGGCATCAGCTATCTTTAGCCGCTGCACTGCTGCATAATGATGGTTTTTAACCCTCTGGCATGTTTCTGCTCCCTCTTTCTGTCTCACTTTTCTCTCTCTCTCACGTTCTTTCTGCCTCACTCTCTAAAACCTCTGCTGGACACCAAGCTGTGCTTACTCATCCCGTGTTCAGCAGGTGTTGTCGGCACTCATTCATTAAAAACTTCAATCAAGTGACAGAGAAACTCCAGGGAGCCAAGTGGCAAATCACAAACTGACTCTTTTTTTTCACTGCAAAACGCCAAAATGAAGCTGAAATGTCTTCAGGTACAAGATACAAGACAGGTATGAATACACAAGATGATGCTTTAAAACTTCAATACAGTTTAATATAATTCACACAGCTGTGGGGCTCATCTGAAACAACCTTAGGTGGAAAACGTACTTTTAAGTCATGGACCTTTAAGAAGAAAGCATCACCTGTAGGTAGAGTCTGTGTGGATATCGATATCAGGAGCACACAGTTCTTGCTTTCATGGACAAACATGAAAAGTGAAGCAGGTAGAGCACAACACTTCTTTTTAATGTGCAAAAATAAAAGTCTTAAGACGAGAGAGAACACCTCCCCTGTTTTTCATTGGCATACAGGGAAAGCTATGGCAGGTAGAGCACACCTCTCTCTCTCTTCTTCGAAAATATATAGCAACAGCGAGGAGAGCATGTCTCCATACTTTTTTATTTCCATACATAAAAGCCGTGGCTGGGGGAGCACATAGTCATTTGCTTTCATAAACAAGCCTGAAAACCTAGGTAGAGAGAGCGCACCTCCCTTCTCTTTCAATTTCATATATGAAATGCCAAGGAAAGGAAAGAACACCTCCTCTCTCTTTCATTTGCATGCATGACAGGCCGAGGCAGGGGGAGCAGTAAGAAAAGACCATAGGCCATAGAGCAGAGCAAACATCAGTGAAATGCATATGGCACTGATAAAATCAGATACAGTATAAAAGGTATGTCATCATAAAGCTGCTGTTAATCAATCAATGGACTGAAGTGTTTTGATGAAGCTTCAGAAGACCCCCCTGTCACTTTTCCAGGTAGCTCAATTGACCACCATTACTGCTGCTGCTGCCATTAACGAAACAATATCAAACTGCTCCATCCTGTGTCATCCAGAAACGCATCAGACGTTTCAACATGAGCACATCAGATTAAACCAAGCTGTCACCATCTGTCTGCACATCAACTCTAACACCTGACAAACACGCACTAACTGACCTGACACCCTCGCACATCCTGACAAAGCAGGTCATAAGCTCCCAGAGTCAAGGTAGACAGTGTTCTCTCCCTGTGAGTCCTCTCACTGCTCCTGTACTTTTTTTTCGTAGTGATGGACGGCAGTGACCTGGGTCAGACATGATGGTGAGTTATCTGTGTGTGTGTATGTGTGGAAGTAAATAAATGACAGCTGGGGCCGAGCACCAGGTCTGACCCATATTCCTGGTAGTTATTAGGGAGAGAAGCTGCTGTTTGGTGCTGCACTGTGCGTCTGTGTCTGTTTTTGAAATTGAGGTTCATTATGTCACAGTTTATAAAAAGGTCAACACTTTGTTTTAGGGTTAAAGAAGGGCTCCTTCATTTATCATGGAAAGGAAACTGGTCATCTCGTTAAAAATACAATATTTCAGGAGGATCTTGGTCATTTCTTTTCTGGCCTCCCTTCTGTCTTAACCCAATTCCTGCCATTCCCATTTCCTGATCCCACTCACCTTTTCTCTCATTCCCACCTTCCCTCATCAGACTTCTGTAGTATGCTGGCCTAATTCTGCTTTTTCATCCTAGTTTGCACTGTTCTTAAGAGTTTTATGCTGCCAGTCTGACCTATTTTTGATATTTGTTTTGATCCGTCTGCCTGACCACAGCACAGCATGAACTTGTTCATCCAGGTATCCCACGCAGCCTTTATGTGCTGTCAATAAAAAAGCTTTTACTGAAGGCATGTAGCACTTTTAACCTTGGCGCAACTAAGGTTTCTCTGGCTGCAGGACTCAGTATAATAGAACAGTCACAGGTCAACACATGAGAAAACATACACGTGCAACCCTAATCCTCACACTAAGACAAGTATTTTTCTGAAGGTCCAAGTATAAGCTTCACCTATTAAGCTGCTGAACCTTTGGAAAGTAGAAACACCAACTATTTGGCCTCCTGAAACTTTCTTGCTGGAATTAAATTTAGTGCCAGGTTTTCATATTTAATTAGTACTGGTACACTGGTTTATAAGTTCCTGGAAAGTTCCTGGAATAGTTTTTGCTTTAATTTGAAATTTAATGAAAACGAGAAATTGGAGTTTGAAAGATTATTTTGTTTTCAGGAAGAATTTGCAAGATCACTGAGTTAAAGTAGCAGTGGGGAGGTGATCTACAATAAGGCTTTGTGGTTCTTCATGGTTTGTCTTTGTATTTTCCTTTCTGATTGTTCTGGGGTGTTTAATCACTTACTGTGGTTTCTTTTCTATTGTCATTTTTTTATTTTGTTTTGAACTTCAGGGCCACCATACACATGTATCAAGCTATTTAAATTGGCCCGGGGAAGTCTTAATAGGGATTATCTAAGGATAACCGACAAAATATTTCAATGGGAGTAAAAAACATTTGCTTGTCAATTTTCTTGGAATAATAAGAAAACGCTAAGCACAATTTTCTTACCCACCTCAAAGATTTTTTGTACAACTCAGTTTATCCTTTCTAAATCTTGAAGTACGACATTTCACAGGTGAAAGCGGCTCATCCTCAGTCTAAGAAGACATTTTTTCATGCAAAATACAATGCAAGAACTTGTTTAGATTTCAGGTTTTGTTGTCCACCTATCACTTCCTGGTTGCTGTTTTGCATTTGATCTCTCGATAAGAGACATCACATCTACATAATTGTGGAAAATACTGCTTGTGAGTTTAGTAATTATTGTTAAAAGACAAAATCAAGAGTCCTCTCCTCTGTCTGTTTGTATCTGGATGTCTGTACGGTGCTGCAGCTTTAAGGATCAGGCTGGAGTGTTGTGGTGCGTCTGTGCATGAATGCACTCTCCCATGTGGGTACTTACTGCGTCTAAAGGAAGCCTCTTCAAAACCTTGTACTGTTTCTTCGGCTCTAATTTGTAGACGTACTTGTCTGTGACGAGCAGGCCTCGGTCTGTGCTTTTGTTGAATCTATTCACCTGAGAGAGCAGAGGAGAGGAGAGAGAGAAAGAGAGAAAAGGAGAGAGAGAGGATGAAGCGCTGCATTCTTACATTTTCTGTAAAGAGCCTTTTAGTTTCGTCTTCGATCTTTGTCTTTTTTGTTACTTTGGATTCAAAACAGGTTTTCCTCGTGGAGCCGCAAACAAGAAATGCTCTCAACAAAACAAAGCAGATAACTTCAGAGGAGACGATAAAAAGCTCTGGTGGGTTTGTCAGCGTCTGAGGTGGTTTCATTTCTTTTTATCAAAGTCCACATTTCTTCAGATATACTTTGGTGTTATCTGCACCCAGAGTTTAGTGGAATCCCTCTCTCTGAAAAACCTGATAAGGAAAATACAGCCACTTTTATCCACAGGGAGACGATAAGAGCAAGTTCAGCGTGAGGTAAAATAATACCTCAGCCAGCCTCTTTTCAGAAGTAACTCTTAGAGGTTAAGAAAGCTGCACGGGTTCATTATTAATCCTCGCATATTTTGACTGTTGTGTTTCTGTCAGAGAGGCCTGTGTTCACCCCTTGAACATGAAAACATGAAAGTGAAGCTGATACAAAAGGCAGAAAGTGCACGGGGGCGGAATGGAGAACACAGCAAGAGAGAAAAACATCCCAGAGCTAAAAAGACACAATAAAAGAGAGAAACTCTTCGTACTAGAGAGACGTTTCTGATCAGAACGTTCCTTTCCCACATACTGTGCCGTAGCGTAGTGTACTGTACCTTTCTGCAAAAGCCCGAAAAGAGGACATGAGAGAACTCATCTTTGTTCCTCAGCTCCTTGGAAACACGGATGAAGCCGGAGCTGGTCTGGGGGCAGTCTCGCACCTGCAGAAAAGACAAAATGGTTTTATTGCTGGTGACACACTCCAGACATCTTTCAGAGAGCAGAGAGGTGAATTTCATTGTTAGTGGTGAAACTCTGAGTGACCTCTTGCAGCCTTTTTTAAGCCTTTTTGTAGCTTTAATTCTCTGAGCAGCAGATCAAAGCTCAGGGCCTCAGGGTGCAGTTAGCAGACACGGTGTTTGAGATGCTGTTTGAGGATGAGGAGAGAGGATGATACTGGAGTTAAACTGTCTGATTAGAAACACAGCGGGGGGGCTCTCAAAAGAAAATCCAAAAACCATTTTACTGTCTGTCACACGTATTCAGTGATTTCAGTCACCTGACTTCTGTTGCAAAACTGCTGGTCATGTAAAATTTACTCATCTTTATTTAAAAGTTTATCTTAAGGTAGCTGTGAAGACTTTCTGGAAAAGCTTACGTTAGCGCTAGGGATGAAGACTCCACCTCCCATAAGCCCTTGCTCTCCACTGCTGTCATGAAACAAGACTTGTGTTTGGTTTGGTGGAATAAACAGCAGAACTTCTTTGTAACACTACCTCCTTTGTTCATTTTTCTTTGTTCTTTTGTTTTAACACACTGTAATGTATTTATTAACTTTTGTGCAATGCCAGACTTTTTCAAGATCACTTCGAAGGTCCTCACAGTCCCTTTAAGATATTCACAAAGCTACTCTTCTGATCTCCCTCTTTAAGCTGACGCACACTGAACTTTGAGAAAAGTATTGAATATTTTCCTTGTTCATTTGCAAATTCAGAAATCCTTTGTATCAATTTTATGACAATTCTAAGAAACCCATTAGTCCAGTCCTAGGTGGCTCTAATACTCCCTCATTCATGTGTCATCAAGTGAAACTAATGACTATGCAACTGTTTCTCATAAGGACTTTGATTTTTAGTGTCCTCTTATGAGCTCTTAGACTTGAACATTTTTACTGAATCTAAATAAATCTACCACTGTCTGGGAACGAGGACTGTAAAACGTGATATTCTAGAGATGGCATATTTAAGGTTGAAGAAAGTACCCCGCATGTGGCAGTTACTCACGTGTAGCTTAATGGCTTTGTTAAACAAGGAGCTGGATGTTGAAGATGATTACTGCTAAGAGAAAGCTTTTCACACAAACAGATGAGTGAGCATTAGAGGGAAAATGCTAATTTGTTTTTCTGTCCTTCTTCTCTCTCTTGAAGCTACTTGATGCTGAGAACTCAGACATCAACAACATCACTGCTTTGTCTGCTGAGAGGATGAAATATTGAAGTCAACTTGTTGAATCTTTTCATTGCCTTTTCTGAGAAACATGACTCACAAACTGGTCCCACTGTCCCCCTGTTACCATCTTTTTCTTCTTTCCCCTCTTAGACACATTAAGTCACAATGCATGCTCTCTGTATGCTCTGAAATATAGGTCTCTTTGTGGCTTTAACGACAATCACGTGAAGCCGGAGCCCTGAAGGAGAGCAGCGAGTCACGGGCCGTCTGACAGGCTAACGAGGGGAGTGACTCAGGACTCTGTGGCGGTCATGCTCACACTCCCTGAAGGTGTTTTTCAAACCCCCGGCTACAAAACACCCTTTAGATTAGCTGCTAAATGAGCCAACTGAGGCATTCATTAAGGAAGGGCTGCTTTAGTCATGCTGTTTACAGCGAGGGGTGGTCACATGCAACACATACATCCACAATAACAGATGATTTCTGTGAACACTGCTGGTTCCTCAAGTCAGAGATTAAAAAGAATCGGCCATTGAGGTCAGAGGGTTTTCTAAGTAACCACTGTTAGAGGAAAGGAAAAAAACTGATGTCACTGAAAGATGTCTTTTTGTGGTGATTGAAGTTTAATGTGATTCTTACATTCGAGAGGTAGTCCCTCTCCCAGGCTCTGCCGACTCCCCAGTCTTTCCTCTCTCCGCTCAGAGCAGTCAGAGCCGCCACTTTGGCACGAACCTCCAGCATGTCAGACGGAGGGATGTTCTTCACGACCTGCCTCGCCCACCACCTGACAACGAGGGATGAGAACAAGACAGCATGTCACGTGGGAGGAGCGATACATCAAAAGGTGGAGACGAAAACAATGCAGTGGGAGGAGAAGCTTCAAGTCTGTCAGGGATAAAAGAAAAAGGTTTTATATGCCAAAGCGCATTGATCAAAAAAACTCACTCATGCAGAGAAACTCATTGTGAAGCTGTTTTGATGCAAATCAGCCAGACGAGGAGAAAAACATCACACAAATGACCGTGTAATAAATGTGAGTCCAAAGGGTCAGAGCAGAATAGGAAAGGCTTTAAAAGTGAAGTTATCCTGGTAGAGAATAATCACAAGACATCATATGTGTGTACACATGAAGGGAAAAAGACTCCAGCTAAAAGACATCTGCATCGGCAAGAGATCACAAAGAAGACGCAACAACTGAGGCCTGACACCTGAATCAAAGGCACGGCGTGCAGATAAAAGATCCAAGTTGAGATGGTTTCACTTATTTTTCTGCAAACCAAACCTTGTTATAACTATCTATCTCAGCTTTAAATGGTACTTTTTTTAATTGTTTTGGTGACCCTGCCCACTACATAAGGATCCAAGAAAGGGTACAGAAATATCTACAAAGCGCAGCTACAGCAGCTTAAAATACCATCTAAATGTGACACATCTCAAAAATATTGAGTAAAAATACATGGAAATACGTGTTTTGCAAAGTAGTCAGGTCTGCCTACAGAAACAAACCAGACACCATCCCAAAACAGTCCTGACTTATCATGTCCATCAATAACACCCACATCTGGAAAACCAGCTCAAAAGTATAATTCACCAAACTGTGATAATGAGTGACACAGTTTTTCAAAACATTAAAACTCAACTTGGGCGGAGGAAATCCCCTGATTTGAATGAGGGTTGTAACCCTGTCAGAAATTAACAAAAGTTGACTGGACTGTGGATTATCTATCCTGACAACTTAATCACATTTTTTTATTGCTTTGCTAAAACTGTTTCTATCTTCATGTGCGTTTATTGGATTATTTAGTATTACTGGTTTTGTATCATGGTTGATGTTAAGGCAAATACTTTTGATATTTCCTATTGGGGATGAATTTCAACCTGACCTGCGATGCAGCATGACTGTGATGTTGTGAAACCGGGTCAGAACTGCAGGTGGAGTCGGCCATTTCACACTCTTCCCATAGTCGGGCATATTTCGCACATTTGCAAAACTCCTCTCCATGTCCCAGAAGTGAGCTTTCACTTTGTAGCGCTTGTAGTAGCCCATGATGGCGTAGATGGCCCTCATCCTTCTGCACCTCATGCGAGCTAAAGCCCCACGCCACACCTGTGGGTTTCAGCAAAAAAAAAAAAGAGATATGTTAAAAAATCGAGGGAGGGACCCAAAGAGCTGCAGACAAACTTCTGTTCCAGTTACAGACTCAGACTTCTCTGCAGAGTCATCAAAGTAGGTCAGGAGAAAGAGGAAGGAGAGGGTGTTTCATTGAGTTAGAGAGGTAATTGACTTTAATGTGACTGTGCTCTGGATCTCATTAATTATCCCAATTATTGTTACAGGAAATTAGGATTCAAGCTGGCAGATGAATTTCAGTCGAACATAACCAGGAGCCACATATTCATGAGGCTGAGGCAAACCGCAATCTCCTCTTTGAAACCCAGAGGCCCGAGTCTGTAACCGGAGAAGATAAGGTTGTTCCTGATTAACCGTGATCACATGAGCTCCCTGTGACATTACATTAGGCCCGTGTGTCAATTAATCATGCTGACAGATCGATGAAAGCTTATCAAAATCCAAGCATGACTTTAGAAAACAGCCTTTGAGATCTGACATTTAAGATTTGGAATCACGCCGAGGCTGTGGGTGAATACTAACAGCAGGGGAATGATAAATATTACAGTCACACTCATCCTGATGTGTCTGACCTTCTGCAGGAAAAGCACCAGGATGGGGATGAGGGCAGCTCTCTCCTGCTCCAGAGAGTAGAGCGAGCGAGGCGTTCGGACAAACAGCTTCGTGTGTCCGTACGCCACGCCGTCTTGGAAGCCGTGCTGGGTGACGATGGCCTCCACGGCTTCTCTGTCCGAGGCCATCAGGTGGTTTGGCCATGTGTACTCACACGTCATTTTATACCTGTGCACAAACGGGAGAAGGGAGAAGAAATCAGGGTTTTCCAGCATTTTCCCAGTGTCACATGTGAGCTACTTCATACAATACATGATGTCATCTGGCAACAGCAAACATTGGCGTTTAATCCTATACTTGCTAACTTCAAGTTATCTTAAAAAAGAAAACAGGTTGCATGCAGACGGTTTATAAAGTGACTCACAACAAAGGAGTTATCATGGATTTTAAATGTAAGTTTTTCATTTAAAAACAGCAAACGGGGTCAGGTCTTGTTCGTTGTTTACTGCTGCCAGTTCACCAGAAAATCCAAATCATTCAAACACAAAGGTGCGATCAATGGAGCTGGTCAGAGGTCTTTGGTATCATGGGGGAAAGATATGTGACTCATAGCACTCAGGGGAGCAGAATGAGTCATCGATGTTATTTTCCCATGTTTTTCAGGTAATGACAAACTCCAGTAGATACTTGTGGAAAGATAACTATACTAGAGAGAGGCATTGAAGGATGTTCTGTTTAACAATCAGGCAGGATGATAATCTCTATTTGCTTTTTGAGGGTTTTCTGTCTCAGAGAAAATCAATGTAGTTGTTTCAGAGACAATCCAGATCCTGACTCTACAAAATCAAAACAATCTGTGATGATTTATTGATACATTTGAATGAAAGATGATTTATTATTACTGTTGGCTGAAAATGCTTATAGAAGGCTGCTTCCTTTGTTTTCATTTGTCAAACAGACAGGGATGCATTTGGACCACCAGACCCTAAAACACTTCTCTGCAACAAATTTCTGCTCTGTAACCTTTATCAATGGTCCAAGGGCCCCCAATGTGGACAATAATCTTACTGACAATGTATTTTTTTGTAGTTTTGCCCTCACAAGCCGGTGGGGGCTGAGGTTGCTGCAATTGCTAAGGTTTAGGTTAAGCAACATTAGGTTCCCAAACAATGAAGTCAGCTGACTATACTAAATGATAAGGTTTTTCTTCTCTAATGGCACGGGCATATTCCAAGATGACAATGCCAGGATCCATCTGGCTCAAATTGTGAAAGAGTGGTTCAGAGAGCATGAGACATATTTTTCACACATGGATTGGCCACCACAGTCTTGACCTTAACCCCATTGAGAATCTCTGGGATGTGCCGCAGAAGACTTTGCGCTGTGGTCAGATTCTCCCATCATCAATACAAGATCTTGGTGAAAAATTAATATAACACTGGATGCAAATAAATCGTGTGACATTGCAGAAGCTTATCCAAACAATGCCACAGCAAAATTGTACTGTAATCCAAACTAAAAGTGAAATAGGGAAATATCAGAGTGTGTGACCTTTTTTTGGTGGCCACTTTTTTTTTGGCCAGGCGGTGTACAATGATACAGGTTGTTCTGTTTTTATCTCCATTCTTTCAAGGTTTACAGGAAAAGTCTGTAACATTGTTGAAAAACAATGAACGCAAACTTGATTCACTGATCCACTTTCGGTCAAATGTCATCATTGTAGCAGGTTATTGAGTTCTTGGGGGGAACCGGTACATTTCACACCCCGGGTGTTACAGTGAAGTCTACAAGTAGAAAGAGACTCACAGAGGAGCTGAAACACAGGGGAAGTCTTGCCTCATTGAGTGCATCGTGTTCTCTTACCGCTGTAGGAAGCGATCATAAGGCTGCCTGTAGGCAAACCCTGCCCTGCGCACCATCACATTCTGCAGCAGGCCCAGGTAAGCCACCTGGTGCTGGCAGCGAGCGTCATCAAAAAGCACTGGAGATTTCATCTCGTTGGGCTTTATACATCGCACGTAGTACGGCTCCTGAAAGACAAAAGAGAAGAAGTGACTTTAATTTGGAGAGGGGGCTTCTGGAGTTAAAGAGAGGTCAGACAAAGAGCGGTACGTCATATTTCAATCACTGATAAATTTTCTGTTGGAGTTCCCTTCAGGGATCATTATTACATCACTTTAATTAGATGATAAATCAATGCTGAGCCAAAGAATAAACAGTGCTGGAGAAAAATAAAGCTCTGAGTGCCGCCACAGCACTAAGACAGCATTACATAACTCCAACACTTGGACTGTCTCAGTGTTTTTCTGGGATGATATTATCTCATAACACTTTTGTTTTCTCACCTGCACAAACTTCTATTTTTCACTGTTTTTGGATTATTTTGCATGCTCTAATCATAATTTTAGTCACTACCGTGTTCATCACTGAGCCACAAAACAAACTGCACCAGCCTGTAAACTCTGAAACAGACTCAGACAAGCTGCAAAACTCGCAAATCGAGTTCACTGACCCCAATCAAACCTTCATATTCCTACTGCAGATTCAGTTAGCAGCTGAGCCTCAGCCCACATCAACTTATCCACAGCACATTTAGCATCATATTACGGCTTAGAAGACGGGAAAGCCTCTCGTGTGGTGTGACGTGGCAGCATTTCTCAGAGCAGAGGCAGATGTTTCACTGTATTTTCCTCTCTGTTCATGAAAAATGAAAAAGCTGGAACTGAGGTAGCACTTTTTGAACTTTTGAGCGTTTGTCGTTCATTATATCAATGATGCATGTGCATGTGTGCCCCCCATCTCAACTCAGCTCAGCGGAGATTAAAAAAAAGGAATCAGGCAGTGCGGGCTGGGAGCAGATGAGGTGGGCAGACTGGGCACAGGTGTGTCAGAAGAAAACATCCGCTCTTTCAACGTGACATGCAGGAGAGGAAAACAGTTGCCAGGGGAGTTTCTTTTAATTTTACCTCAACCACACCGAGATGAGATGCTACACCGGCCTGACAGCGGGCCATCCCAAAATAACAGCAGGAAATGTCAGACTTCAGACGGTGAGATGAGGCCAGGAGAGGTGAGCAGCGCATTTTGCGGTCCACCATCACCTTCCCCCTCATCAGCCGCTCGGCTCCACATACAGCCCGACAGGTTGAGGACAAGCAGACGAAGAAGCCTGCTGCTCCGAAAAAAAAAAAAGCACAATGCTATTCATACGTGTTCCTGCTGTGCATCTGCATACGGCTTCTTGCAGCATATTTTTGGTCATGCGTGGTGACAAACGTTGCCACCAAAGAGGACATGGTACAGACACATTTGCAGTCTTAGAATATCCTGTGACTCAAACAGAGAAGCACAGACACAACAGATGAAGAGCATCCTACTGAGGATGACAGTGATGCTGATGTGACGGAAGAGGTACTATACTATACTCACACTAAAAGTTATTTTTAATGCCTAAAACCTGTGCCAGAGGGACGGCAGCACATCACAGGCTTTGTTTATGTTTCTCCTGGCAAAGATTCAAACTAAAGACTGGTGATACTCCTGTGTTGACCCAAGATGCAGTCATGAGAAGTGTTACCACACGTTGACAAAGTGTGTGGACCTCTGCAAAGGTACCTCCACATGTGCAGGACAAACCAGACGAATTCAAGTTTGTATCAGGAATTTCAAAGTAAACAAGGTTAGTAAAACTCAGTAACTTCCTCCTTGTCTTCACTTTATATGGAGCTTAGTTTCATCAAAATAAGATGTGTTAACTATAAAGCTTGAAATCAGAACAAGGTAGAATGAGCCACATTTAAGATATCAGACTCAGCATCTTTAATCTAAAACTGAATAAGCTGTTTACAGCTCTCCCCAGATGTTGAAAGGACACAGAGAGGGAGTCAGTGTTAATACAAAACCACTGACCTTGCAGATCAGTTTATCCACCAGGGCCACAATGGAGTTCTTGAAGAGCGTGGCTGCAGTCAGAGGCCGCTTGGTGACCTCGGTGATGCTCAGCTGACCATCTGGCCACATCTCCTTCAGGACTGGGTTGGCACTTCAACAGAGAGAGGGGAGAGCAAAAGAGCGATGAAAGGGCATAATTAAGTAGGTTAGCTTGGGAGAGATGTGCAAAGAGAAACTTATTTTTACCCCAAACCCAGTTACTGAACCCTTAAATCTATCATGACTTTGAATTTCTGTTTTCAGCACCTGTTGTACATGAGACGCTTGAAATCTTGGAACAGCATGTCCTTGTTTTTGTCCAGAAATCCCTCGACAGAATAGCTGTAAGAGTGAACAGGCAAAATAAAAATAATGAAGGGAGAAAGCAGAGTTAGAAGAAGATAACAGATGTCAAAAACTAAATCAAAGTCACACAGACAGTGACAGAGTGAAGAGCAAACGCACCCCTAAAGGGTCACAATCAGCTCTGTAACGGACCAAAAATGAGTCACAGTCCTCAGGCCCAAGGGTCAGAGCTACAGTCATGCCGCTTAGTTGGTTTTCGGATTAGGAACACGGTCAAATGCTCCTGACGGCTCATGTATTTAAAGAGGGAATAAATAAATATCTAGAAACTGAGTGTTCTGCATTTATTACAACGGCTGAGTTGGTTTTGGTGCGGTATCAGTGGGAGGTCACAGGCGCTCAGTGAGGCTCTCTTACATAAGTCGTCCAGCTCCGGGGTAAGAGCCTGCTGTAGTGTGAGTGTTGCCTCAAATAAACCTCTGCCTCTCCTGACTCCCTCAGAATGTAATAAAAACTTGCACTTTGTGAATCTATGCTTCGAAAATGCATTTAAACTCCCGCATAATATTGAACTATTATCTCTTAAATATACTATAGCAGAAGTCCTCATAGGAAACTTTGAGTTGAATCCAATAACTTAGTGTTTTGGACACATAAACTGATGTTCTGAGTTATGTATTGTTGTTTTTTTAATTATTAGATTAATAAAACTGAAAGAGAATCATATATTCAGCCTCCTGGCATCTGCTGTTTCATTCAGTGCAAGTAAAGACAATAAAGTTTGGCTTTATAGGTGCAGTGAAGACTCTTTGTTTGGTGTTGGTGCAGTGACACCTTTAGCCAGAATCAGTGGTGTTAATCCTGTATAGAGACTCCATTTCCAGTGAGCTCTTTCCAGGGAGAGCAGATCTTTTTTCTTTGTTACAGACAACTTTTCTTGGGATGTGGTGCAATGAGGTTATATAGTTATTTTTGGTTGCGTAGCGCTTTTGTTTGACAACTTCAAACTTTGTAAACTCAGTTTGTATTGTAGTTAAGTTTCCAGAAGGTGAGCAGATTATCTGTTCAGTGTTACTCACAGCCAGTGCGCTAAGACTCTAAGAATGGATCTAGTCTCCGTAACATCACCTATTTGTTTCTGAAGCAAAACAGCTGGCTTGGATGTATTGAAATGGGGCGGGTGACAAGTTTCCACACTAACAGCTATAGGGCGCCCATCAGTCATGTGAGCTGAGCCGTGCCTCTGATTGGGCAAACTCACGATTTTAATATCTTCTAAACTACTGGGTAAGAAAAAAATTCACTCCTAAATTCACAGTGTGTGCAGCTGGTGAAAATAGAGTTCAGATAGAAAATAGAGGTTGCTGCTTGTCTAAGACCAGCCCAAATGTGTGACATTAGTGACTCTAAGTTATGTCCTACCAGTGCTCATCTACCAACTCCAACCACACCAAGCAGAGCAAACATGAGCTGGCTCTTTATTTTACTGATAGACTCTCAAGTTTGAACAGACCACTTCATTATAACTGCTGCCTGTGGGTTAGAATGAACATGATCAAAAACAGCTTTACTCAATGTTTTAGCCTCTGCTCTATCACTCTTGTTTAGCTTTCTTACCCTCATGTCCTTTTTTCTTTCTGACAGTCCAGCTCCAGCAGCCAGCATTACAACTGAGTAAATAGTTTTCTTCAGGACAAAAGGTCAGATCTTGCTGGCATGATGTCATCGAAGGGACTTTTGGCTCATGTGAAGTAAATGAATCTTTGTTCTCCTGGGAAAATCTGACCCAATCACAGATATTGACAAATAGAATTTAGAAATAATTGATTTTGGCGCTGATAATCACATTTTGAGTCCTGGAATATGAACAAAAATGGGACAATTACAGAATCACTTATAAAGTCTTCACAGGGCCTTGTAAAAAGACATAATGAGCCAAAATAACTGAAGGTTAACACACTCTGATAAACCTGGTAAGTTCCCACCACTGCAGCAGCTCACACTCTACTCCATAGAGACCTCTCTGCTGAATATTCTGTCACTCGTCCCACTCTAACAAACTCATAAACACGCAGCACGTCACATGTCGTGTGCATGGCCCCGATCGTGTCCTGAGCTGTCACATCTGGAGGCAAAGACGCAGAGGCAGAGCTATGACAGATGTGTCCCCTTGGCTCACAGGCGTCCAAAAACCACCTGACCACATCCCAGAAAAGCACGGTGAGTAGAGGCAGAGGGAGAGAGAGAGAGAGCTGAGGGAACACACAATAACAAGGCACAACAGTCATTTACAAGGACAGGACAGGACAGGAGAGTGCTGGGACAGAAGAGGACATGCTGAGATAAAGACAGCAGCCCTCCAGAGATGGGAGCATGATGGAGAGGAAAGTATATTTAAGTATGAAGGTCAGGGCTGGAGCAAGGAGAGGGCTGTTTCATACAAGGTTAAAGGGAATACACACACTGACTCGGAGCAGGGCGACAAAGAAATCTTGCAGGACAAAGTTGTGCAGTAAGAAAGAAAGATTTATATAGTGGCTGCTCAAAATGCTGCATGTGCAAACCGGAATGCTACAGGGAATTAAAAAGTGGAGAGCAAAGGAAACCAGGTGAGGGTTGCAGAACAAAAGGAGGAGTGTAAAAAGAGGAAACAGGAAGGAGGATGAAGAGGAGGAGGAGAGAGCGAAGTAGGTCAAAGCTTGTGATAGTGGCGGATTGGTGAGGCGAGGGTATATTTAGCCGTAGCGAGGATACACTCAGATGAGGTGGGAAGTGACAGGGGGATGATGGGGGGTCAGCGTCAGCAGGAAGTAATGTACGAGGGGTGACAGCTCAGCGGGAGAGACCCAGACGAGGCTTGGAGAAGAGCTGAGGCAGTGTGACAGAGACACGCAGAGCCATCTGTCAGGACCTCTGCAGGTCTGTCCCACATGCTCTTATCCAGCCGTCACAATAACGCTGCCAGAGGTGCAACTTATAGCCGCAACTGACAATTAGTTCATTATTGCTTCTTCCGTAGGGTTTTCGCTCCATTCAACTATCAGCTGTGGAGTTCATGGAAGTCAGAAATGGAGAAGCACACTGCCTCTCCATTCAAAGTGTAAGAAATTCACACTTTATTCTTGGTATAAGAAAGATCTGAAAACGTCCTCCACTACTGAGCTGTGATGAAGGCAGAGCTCCTGATGAGAAAACAGTTTAATGCTTGTCTGTGTGAGTGATCTCAAGCTTCAGAAAAGGATGAAATTGCTCTATGTATCCGAGAATGTTTAACATCGTGTTAGCCTGGATTTCCCCGAGTCAAAGAAACTCAATAAACCCTACTCCACTTCTCTCCGGTTACTGCTCCATCCAACAGACGCCAAAATAGACTCATCAGCTGGCTGCATCCCTCCTCCTCCGATCGTGTTCCCTTGACATATTAACGTCCTTCGCCTCTCTAGATCCAGGGCAGTACACCACAACACGTGAGGATCTTCTTGAACTGAAGCCATGACGGGTGACTGCTGGCCGGGGGCCTCATCTGCCCACTGTGACGCTTAAATCCGAAGCACACATTAAGGAAGTGGAGCAAGAAAGGAAGAGGGCACCGGATAAACTCATCTTTAGTCTGGGAATCATAAACTGAACTACTGCTGACAAAAATAAAAATCACTGTGCTTTCAGAATGAGGTGAAAAGAATCTGATCCATGACTGTTTTAGGGATATTAATGGGATCCATGCACACATATTTCAAAGCCTGTAAGTCACAAATTTATTGTTTCTGCTTTGACTTGAAAAATCTACAACCCAACTTTTATTTAGACCTGTAAAAGCATTTCATTTTTCTCATGAGGATGCCAATTTGACGATGATGTAAAATATTTGCCTTTAATCGGAGGTCAACAGAGATGAAAGCATTTCCTCCATAAAGCCACATGTGTGTTACACGGCTGTCTGTACGCCTGGCTGTGCAAATTAATTGATGCATTTCATGTTCACTCCACATATTTTTACATCAGCAAAATGTACTGTACATACATGAGGCTTACAAATCACATTTGCTTCACACGTGCCAAACACCCAGTGATCTCGCAGACATTTTTCTTCTTTATCATGAGTGCAAGAACACAGCCAGTTAATACTATGGTTTTAATTAAGAGTATGATGAATCCTGGGTTTCAAACTGTAAGAATTTAATTTGAGGTTTGATCATGAAATCACAGTTCTGCCTACCAGCTTTGCTGATTTTTAATTTTCAAACCAAGGATATGCATGTGTAGTCGACTAAGTATTAGTAGCCTAAATAAACTTCAACCGGAATAATTATTGCAGGACAGAAATGCAGGTCGCAGGTTGTGTCTATGCTGCCAATATCAAGGGCTGTAGAATCTGAATCAGTACGATCCAAACAAAGTGTAACCCAAAGGTTTCCAAACTTTTCAGCCCACAGCTTCCAAAATGCAGGTGCCAGAGACCAGTGACCCTCCACTGTATAAATACAATACAATACAATAAAAATGGGACAAACAAAAAGACAAATAAAAAAAGGCTTCAGACACTTAATCAAACCCACATTGAGAAATCTTATCAGGACATCATGTGCTGGCAAAAGGTGATCCTGTATTTAACCGGGATGTGTCAAGCACAAACCAAGCTCAAGAGTCCATGCTTTTTCCAACTTGGTCAATCAGAATTTAAGTTCTTCCTCAAACCAGTCAAGAATATGTTGCTTCAAAGCATCCATTTTTCAAACATCCAGCTTATATGGCACAAATAACTTAAGGTCGGTGAATGTGAGCTATAAATCTTCTCATTTCTAGAAACCTATACTTTGCTCTGTTCTACCAGTGTCACAGTAAATTCATCCATTGCTTCTGGAGTTTTTAACTAAGGTCCTGTGTTGTGTGTATTAGTTGGGTTTGTCTGTCTATTGTGGAATTGATACTTTTCGTCTTGCATGTTTTCACTTGAGTTTCGTGTTTTATTTTGTAGATCTTGCTCTCTGTTGCTTAGTTTTATCTCCTACCCTTGGGTTTCCGTCCTGTTTCAGTGCACTCATTAGTTTCTTCTGTGTGTTGTCTCACACCTGTGTCCTCTTGGGCCTCCTCTTTGCTCGATGCCTAAAGTCCTGACATCGAACTACTAAACTCAACTCAAAATCCTCTCATATTTGCCTTCATTGGAAATGTGTGAGCAACTTACGTGACTTCTCCAGCATAGTGGAGAATCCGAAAGTGTTTCTGGAATTCCATGGATTTGTCTGTGGGACTGAGCTGGAAGGGAGAACAGGACGGTGTGAGCACAAAGCCAGCACAAACAAAGACTGTCACATCATTAAATGTTTACAGATACAAAATGCTATAATTATCTGAAAAGGATCTTACAAGAGAAGAACAGAGAGAACTGAGCAGCTGATTTAACAGCAAATTGGATAAATTCAACTCAAAAATTAAACCAAAGTAGGATCCTTTCAGAACTCTTTGAAACTATTAAAAAAATGTTATCAAAATGTCATCACAGATTTTCACCGTCTCTCTGTCCCGATTATTACATAAAAAAAACCTCTCTAGAACATTCATGATGACATGTGAGGCCAACCTAAAAGAAAATCAACCTTTCAAACTGATTTTCCATTAAAATCCCTTTTGTTTAGTTTTTTTTTCTTCTTGAGCAAAAGCTAAATGAACTTTATGAATAAAACATTTCCCAGCATGTTATATCCCTAACTGGAGCCCATTGCAACCAGCTTCACTTGCGTGTTTCCTAAAGTCAACCTGAAATGATTACAGGAACAAAACATCTCAGCTTTAAATTCCAGTAAACCAGAGTTAAAACATTTACAAGTAAAGGAAAGTTTGAAGCAATTTCAGTTTGACAGAAGACAACCTTGATTTGTTGACAGCAAATCAGTTTTACTAAGTAACACCCACAGTTCCAGAGATATTTAATGTTTTTATAATATCTCTTTTTACTTTTTATAAATACAGGATGTTAGTTGACATAGTTTCTCCTCATGCAGATCACAAAATGGTTTGAAAGTGCATCTTCTGACTGCTTTACCATCTTTCAAAAACCATGTCCAAGTGCTTCTTCATCAACCCAGTAGTGACATACTTGACTGTTTTATGAACACTCTACATCTTCCTACTACTAGACAAATTCTAAGTGTTTGTGTATTTTCTACATTGGAAATATTGATGTCTGTATTCTGGTCTCACCTTGCGAGAAGTGTAGTGGGGATGTTGAGCCAGTTTGTTGTCCATACTCTCCAAACAGAGAGTGTCTGTGACTTTACCCACAGAGAGACAGGCTTCATCTAGGATGGAGATGATTCCTTTGTGCGGCTGCTCCACAAGATCCACGATGATCTGGTTGCTGAAGTATTCAATCTAGAAAACAAAAATCCAAACTTTTAGATGCACACTTTTTAATTTCTGACAGGTTGATGATGTGTGGATGCAGCATGGGAGTTGTCTTCATTAGCAGGCAAACACTCTGAGTTTTTCTGTGTTTACCTGACAGACAAATGAAAAGCAGGAGCCTTTAATGAAAACAATGAAGCTCTGGGTTTGAACATTGTTTGGAACATTTGGGATTAAGTTATGAAAAGTCACACTACGTGCTGAGATCTCTCAGATCCAACTCTCAAACAAGGCCGCGGTGAACCGAGACAGATCTTTAATCTTGCCATTTCTAGCTTGAATTAGTTTAGAGAAACATCTTAGTAAACTGTTTGGTCGCTCTAACAGAAAGAAAGTTTGAAACAAGGCACTTTTTTCCTGCGTTAATTTGTCACAGCCAAAACTTGGCACTACATTACATCACCACCAAAAGAAGGAGGATTTAATGGTCCTCTGGTCTCAGATGTGCCCTCCCCAGAGATTGTTCTTTGTAGCTCCAGTGCTCAAATCTACCAAGTATGAGAAACAAATCTTGTCATTTTTTTTTTCAATTTTGAGACTTGGGAATGTTAGAATGTTATACTGTTAATTTAGAAGAAAAAATCTGATGTTACCCAAGAAAAGATGCAATTCAGCATTTCTTTTTCATGTATCAGTTTACTTGCAATAGACACTAAACTGCCCGTCTTATCCTCCTTCCACTTGCTTAGATCTCACTGATCACTTTTAAAGGACAAGGGCTCTGGCTTCAGCCAACTCTCAGCCTTAGATTCAGCTGATTCAAAGTGCATCTCTCTATGTGACCAACATCTCTCTCATATGGATGTTTTCATGTGTCCCTCACGTGTTGCCAGGTGATGCCCTCCCTCTCGTATTCGCTCTGTTCCTGCCTCAGGATGATCTCGATGAAAAGCTGCTGAAGCTTCTCATTGCAGTAGTTGATGCAGAACTGTTCGAAGCTGTCGAACAACAGAGGAACAAACACTTGAGCAACATCATGACTCATTTTTCTCTGTGTAAAGACATATGCAGAGGGTTTCACAATGCAGACACACCCACCTGTTGTTCTCAAAGATCTCAAAGCCGTAGATGTCCAGCACACCAATGACTGTGTTCTTCCCATGAAGCACTGGGTTGTAGTTTTTAACTTCTATGACGCTGTTGATGCGGCTTACAATCCAGCCAAAGAGTCTCTCGTACAGAGCCTGCAGGGAGGAAATGAGATGAAAAGAAGCATGTTTCAGAGACAATGTTAACACTGTATTATCATACTGTGGGAAACTGAACAAGAAATTATCAAAAAAGGCATGACTTTTATACTGATCCTGCAAATAAGCAAAGATGAACAGTACCTTTGCAAAAGCATCTCGTCCAAAGCTCGCCTCCTCCACTGTGTGCCCCTTCTCAATTACCTCCCTGCCCCCAGTGGCCACAGTGCGGAACAACAGACTCTTTTTAACACTTTCTGACTCTGTGTCCGTCAGCTTAGAGATGTTATCAACAAGTTCAAGTCCCACGATCTGAACATCCTCTTCATCTTTCTCAAACTGCAAATTACCCTAAAAGACACAACAAAACAGTTCCTCAGGAGCTCAGAAGTACTTGAAGAGAAGGAGAGAATCTGAGTAAAATATTCACCCTGTTATCATTTTTTTTAAACTTACAAGTTGAAGAATGGAAGCCAGGATCTGATAGATCGAGTTAATCTCCTCCTGTGAGAAGCCGATCACACTCAGAGCGCACATCACGGCTTTGTGGCTGGAACTATCATTGTTGGAGGTCTTAAAAAAAAAGATTTTCAAAAGGAAAAGTTTTAACCGAATGATCAAATTATACTAAAGAAAGCTGCTCATCTTATTCAACTTAATTTGTCTTGGCTCAGTAAAGGTGACAGACTCACAGCGGTTTCAGCTCCCTCTCTGGTATATGTGTAAAAAGCCGGGTCACCCTGGAGATAAAACGACTGCCGCCATTCATTTGAGCCTCCACGCAGCAACTGTTGAACACAGAACAAACACTTTCAAGATCAGGCCCAACATCATGATGTTTAAGTGTTTTTATTTAAGTCTTATATCTCACATTAAATTCGCAAGAGTCAGAACTAGGTAAGCTAAATTTAGTTCTTGGCTAATACATTTAGGTAGAACTTTTCAGATGTCTAAGAATTTTGGGAGTTAAGGCCTCCAAGTTTTTGGTTAGTTGAGCTCCTATAGTGTTTTTATTCCATCCTTTGTTCACGAAAACTTCACACATTGATAGATTTGGTTTGTATATCCTTTCGTATTGATGTACTGCCTTCTATTGGTCTGATGGCGTTTTGCGATTACCTTTATTAACATTTTTTCTCCATACGCCACTGACTTTATTTACAAAATCAACCTGGGTCTTTAGCTCTTGGTGAAAATATAGGCACAAAACGAGTTGGAAGTGGCAAGGAGGAACATTAGTTTGTGTTTTACCTGGTAGAACGAATGGAAGTTCCTCTCCCCGCCTTGCTGCTGGACCACCCTGGACTTAAACAAGAGACACCATTATAATAAATATTCAAACTCACATAAGCTTAAAAAAAAATCTAAGGCTGCTCTAAAGAGGTCAAAGTAAGTTTTCTAGTCCAAAGACAAAAGAAAAATCATCACTCTGAAATCAAAGAATGACATGTCATACAGCTGCTCTGAAACTGACTGTCACTTTCAAGTGTGTGGGATAGATTTCCCCTTGGAGTTTAGCTGAACTTGGATGAGAAATCAGACATCTAAAGAAGATATCTTTGCCCTCTGACTTTGAGGGATTGTTATCAAAACTTTTCATAGAGTGCTTGTAACTGTAACTGCTCTCAAAAAATCCGAAAGTGCCACTTTTCACTGAGCGTGTTTCGATACATTTTAATTTCATATGTGTAAGTTGGACTCTTATACCAAACTGATTACCGACTGTTTGACTACAGCAGCTGCACTTTCATGTGAATAATTCTGCCCTCTGAAAATGAATGATGGCGCCGAATTCACACCAGCTTTGAGTGCCAGACGGTGGTTTAACAGAGTGGATAAATACAGCAGCATCAAGTTCCCCCAGGTGGGCCATTCATTAACAGGCAGGAGCAGCAGCAGCAGCTTCACCGACACATCTATTCATGGATGTTCCCTCACACCTCTTTGTCACCACCTCATGAAACATTCATGTTTGGAGGAAAAGACGTAATTTAAATCCTTATGAGTGAAACTTTTTCTGTACTTTCCCCCAGGGCCGGGACTCTACGCCTCAACAGAGCCCAAAACATATGCCTTTCTGCTGTATCAAACCTCCTGCCCACTCCCTCCCTCACCTTCTCCAGCAGGTAGTTGTTGATGTGCCCTCCAGTGGGATCGCCGTTGAAGTTGAAGTTGATGTCCATGTACTTGCCGAAGCGGCTGGAGTTGTCGTTGCGATTTGTCTTGGCATTCCCAAAGGCCTCCAGTACACAGTTTGACTTAAGCAGCACATTCTTCACACTGGATTCATCACATTATGGGAGCATAAACAGAAACACGTGAGAAATATTCATCAGTGAAGGGAAAATGGAGCTCCGGGAAAAGAAGACAGTAGGATGATTCATGGTAATATCATATTCTTTTGATCAAATAATCCATTGGAGTTAGATTTTATGCTAAAAACCCATCTGGTTCTAAATTTTGTTATATAACTTGCTTTATGAATGCTCCTTTGTGATTTAAATAAAGTCTTTATATAGCACCACTCACCTCTCAACCTCTGCCCTTTGCGTAGGGTTGGTGATGGCTGCGATGTATTGCATGATGTATTTACTTGCCTCTGTTTTCCCTGCCCCACTTTCTCCTGAAACAGAAAACAGACAATGATTTGCAGAACTGTAAAGCTGTGAATCATTTATTTCCTGAGTTAATCTCACTTTTTAGTGTGGAACGAGTTGGTTTAATGAGAGGAAGGAAAATAAACTATATGACAAGTTCTCTTGTTGACAATACCTACCATGTTGTAATGCAGATAAGCATTACTTATGCTTCAAGACTTAAGTTAAAGATGAACACAAGATTTTCTGATGTTTTTCCACTAAGTAGATGATTGGAAACAAATTATTCCTGATCAAATTGATAATAAGACTACCCCCTTGCTGTTACTCCTGGTGAGATGAAACATAAATTAGGCCTATTATGACACTTATTAGACTGATATGTGTCACATATATTGGACAACTGTCATATTTCAAGACATTACAAGGCAAAAAGGGCAACAGAATTGCTTGTAAAGATGGAAAAACTGCCAAGGAGTAAGAAACTTTTCCTTGTTGAGTTTTTTTGAAATAAGAACAACTAGATGCCAACAAGTACATTTTAGAAACAATTGAAGTATCATTGTTGTCTTAAAATGTCTTGAAATAAGACATTTTTTTCTGTCCTCAGTAGATGTAACTTCTATAAAGTCTAATAAAATACTTTCCACTAAAAATAAGACATTAACACTTGTGTGGATATAATTTCTTGCCTTGTGTTAGTGTTTTCCGAATAAATATTTCATCACAATTGCTTGCCCAATAACTAATTTCCTGTACCCAGTATAGCGAGTAAAATGTCTGAAATAAGACAACATACAGAAAAATGAATTACGTAGATAGATAAGTCCTGCGCTTTTTTTTTTTTTTTCATTTTTGAAACCATGAATTTTACCTTTCTGTCACACAATATCAGCTGCCATGTAATTCCATAGACTGTATATAGATTATACAGTCTATGTGTAAATCCCATAGTAAGTGAATTACCAAGGTTAAGAAAACAACATTGGTGAAATGTCCCAAAAACTAGCTGAAAAGTTGTAGAAATAGGTGAAAATATTAAAACTACAGCATGCTTGAGAATGACTCTTGAGTTTTTGCCATGTTGTTAGCCCTCAAAGCTAAAATAACGTTCATGTTGTTAGCATGTTGCAACGGTTGCACCTGCACATAATAGTACATGCTAAATATTAGCATGTGGCCGTTGGTGCCATAACGGTCGAACTTCTTCTCTAAACTAACGAATAAAAACAGCCGTTTGGTTTACGGTTTTTAAAGTGTAAGAAAATAAGCCTCGGTCGAGTTAATACGTAAAACTAATCAAACAGGGTCGGTACTTCAAAAACAGCCCATAATCTCAAGCTTGCGTAACATACCTCCATCAAAGTAAAGGTGAGAAGCTGCAATTAAGTTTTCATTGGTAGTTGCTGAGCAAAACCTCAGTTAAACACAAAAAATAGAACCAAATGTACCTAAATCTACATTACATTTGTTTAGGATGTCTAATTTCGTCTTGTTGGTCCTTAAAATGCATTTTGAGAGTCAATTATTTGTGGTTACTTATATCTTCCAAAAATTAAGTATTCTCTATTTTTAAAGCCCTATTTTTTTTACATGCAAATTGCGCTGATATTAAAATCTATTTGTTTGATATTTTGTGTACAACTTTATGCATTGGGCCAGACAGTCAGCCAACTGATGGACAAAATTGGAGAGAATTTTTTTTTTTGATATTCAAATAAACGCAGCTCTGAGATGAAGTAGTCAATCCATGACTTTCCATCTGGCGCCATCTAAAGGCCCAAACTTGAAATTACTAAAAGTTAGTTATAGAGAACTATGGACCAGGTTGTCCACAAAGTCTCTTTACAATTAAAAAAATATATCAAAAAAGCAACTGATGAGATATCTGAACCAGAATTGTTCTCTTCACTCAGATATCTAAGTTTTTAATCACACTGAATTTGCTAATCTTAAGTGTCCTGTTAATGAAAGAGGTTTTGTTAAATGAACCCCCCAAAAATGGCCTTTACTTAAAAAAAAAAAAAAGGCACAATGTGTGTCATGGTTTGTTAAAGCAAAATAAGAAATGCAGACTCTGCAAAACTACAGAATTAAGTATTAAGAGATCCACAGTCAGGCCTGTGAATTTTTGCTTGACAAGAAATTAACAGAGACAGTGACAATGTGGGATAAAGGAAGGAGTAGATGACCAAGAACATCTGAGGAAAACATCAATCATGTAAGAAAAGTATTGCAGTGTTCTTCTAGAAAATTAGTCCTGCCATTGAACTAGTTAAAAAAAAGGGTGAGTAATGCACTCTTAATTGTGCAAAAGTTTCCACATATGTCTGTTCATTTGTTTTTGTAACAAATTTCCTAAATTGTAAAGAGACTTTTTGTCTCTGCTGAGAACAGAGTAGTTGTGTCCATCCTTCCATCCATCGATCTAACGGCCTAGTTCACAAAGGTTTATGTCACTCTTTGCACAAACAGTAGAGTACAGACTAATGATTAAGTTTGGATTAGAAGTTTGAGTCTGTACATATTTATTACACCAACAAAGTTTTAGGATCATATGAAACAGACCTGATATGACTATGCAGGTGTCTTTGGCTCGTCTCTTCATAGCTTTGTATGCAGCGTCAGACACAGCAAAAAGGTGAGGAGTGTTTTCATAAAGCTCCCGGCCTCGGTACATCTCAATGGTATCTTTGCCGTAAATGTCCATTTGTCTGTACGGGTTTACAGAGACGACGACTTCTCCAATGTAGGTGTAGATGCGTCCCTTTTCAAATCTGTCCAAACACAAGAAAATTCAGAAAAACTTAAAGCCACATCTTCATACATGTACCTCACAAAGACACCTGTGTACATATTCTATCCTTTAATAGGTGTGATAGTTTGTATCTAAGTATTGATGGAAAGAAAAGCCTCACTTTTTTATTAACTTGACATCTTACCCGTAGAAAAACGCTGAATTTGAAAGCCCTTATAAATACAGCTTTATGCCTTATATGGCAGACAGGAAGTGACACAAGTGTTTGTATACCGAAAGCAGGAAATGAGAGTTGTGGTTTGATGGGCGTCAGTTCTGTGTAACCCTCTGTGCCTTTTTTTTTTAGCAAATGTATAAAATTGACATGTCATTTGGTGTAACAAAGAGAAAGCAAGAAGTATCTTTCAGCTATGTTGCACAAAAGCTTTAAAATTAGTCAGTGATGAAGATGAGTTTAGGAGAAAGCATTGGCTGGGTCTGAACAGATGTGACAGATTTGGGCCAAAACTAACAACTTAAACTGCAAGTTAATAGTAATGATCTCTGCAATCTTAAGCCAAGAGTGAAATGGCTGAGGTGCTCCAGCTGTGATACTGGCATGAGCACAGGTGATCAGGGGATATGAACACACAAATTGATAGTTTGTAAATGGTACATGCACTGTTTGATATAGCATTAACCCTTGTCTTCTGAAAACTCAAACTCTATTCACATTCAATGATGGCACATCCACATGGGGGCAGATCAATTCCTTTGACTTCACACTTGAGAGACAACCCACTCTAGCCATATTCACTGTACAATTATTATTATTATTTTTAATCAGCTTTCCAAGCTTTCACCAAGGTCATTTAACTCTTTCTAGGTATAATTTTTGGACTGAGAGAAAAACAATGAAGTGGTAAATCTTCTTGGCTTCAATATTAAAGGATTGTTATAAAATATATTTGTCTAAAGTCACACGTGAAGGTACCTGCGAAAGACAAAGAAGTTCCTTTAATGATAAAAACAACTATCATGTAATATTTCACAGACCAAATAGTGGATATTTCTAAATAATGTACATGGTTTGTGTTGACAAGACAAATTGTAAATCAGACCTCGGGATTTTGGGTTGGCACCTCAGGAGTCCAACCATATTTTACATGTTTCCTCTTACAACTCCTTTAGACACATGTTATTGGAAACACAAGACTTTTTTACAAAAAGTTGACATGCTAGAATTATCCTAGTGCATTATATAAACATAGCAGGGGGTCCCAGCTCCTTCTCTCCATTAGATAAGGGTCCTTGGTCACTCATATAGATTTTTAACAAAACCACTAAATGTCTTTCACCTAATTGGCCATGAGAGTAAATCAGTCTCTTCATACTTATAGATACTGTATATTCTTAAAATAATTTGGGTCAGCATGGAGCACCTAAAAGCACAGTTGAGTTCATGCCTATGGGATGTCATTTGGGACACAAAGCTTTGGGTTCAGGTTCACTGCAGGGCCTGACTATATGTGTAGCATCACAGACGATGACCACTGCTTCAACACAGTTAAACCCCTTCCTTGGTAACGGTAGTATTCCTTTTGCATTGCCACCAAAAATGTAAGGCTCCCTCAAGGTGTATACTGTAGTTGGTGACAGAAAAATGAAAAGTGGGGGAAAATTGTGCAATGTGAAAAAGAAGTTTAAACCCCTAAAGGCACATATTAGGTCCAAGCAAAGCCTGTTTTTTTTTTTTTCCATCAGACAAGTCTGATCAAGCTCAGTGATGAAATTCAAGCTAAGATACATTATTTGCCAACTAGAGATGACTGAGAGACTCCCAGCCAGCCAGAGCAGGAATTCTAAAAATGTTCATTTCGACCCATCTGCTGTGCTGACGTCAGCTCAGAAAGTGTGTGAAAGTGAGCTTTCCCTGTCTTTTTTAAAGTGGTTTGATGCAATTTTTGTGCTTTTGCTGACACTTTCAGAAGAGTGCTGGAAAAAACAATGCAATGTCTAACAGGGTGAACTTAAGACATACAGGCTGTGAGGAAGTGAGAAAGTCCAGTCCTGAGTTATATATACTCAAAAGAAGTGACAGAAAAAGTCATATGTAGTTGGAGAAACTTTTGGTTTCACAATAGAATCACATGAAGATCAGCTAACAGCTGCACTTTTTCCTCCAAGTTTATGTGACAGTCAGTCATCCCTGGTCCCTCTGCTGACACAAGTCTGACAGTTAAGACTGGCATCGTAATGCCCCCGTAGAAAGACAGGAAGTGAGAGTGACAGACAGAAACACTCTCCATAATTAGAGAAAAGTATAATACTCCAACACTTTACACACAGGAGAAAGTTGCAGAAAAGTCTTTCACACTCTCAACATTTTCCCCCCAAAGACTGAGCTTGTGGCATCAGTGGTAGAAACCTCAAGCAGAACCAGACTCATTGGTTTGTTGTTATTAACTGGAATGGATAACAAAAGGACCTCTCCTTTGGGTTTCTTTCTCATCAGCAGTCCCTGACATATCACTAAATGAGTCAGAAAGTGACAGACAAATAAAACCATAATTGAGACTCTGGTGGGGGCTTTGTCCCTCCTGTAATATGAGGTGATGATGACATTAACCACAAACTTATATGTGAGACATTCAAGGGAGCGGGAAAGGTAGAAGTGACTCACATCTCTTTATTTTCTGTTAACCCTTACACAAAAAAATGTATTTTCTTAATTTAGTGGTTGAGTTTTGGAAGTTTGAGAAATGAGAGACATCAGGGGTGACGTAAACCATGACAGCACAAGTTTATCACGAATCCTAACATATTTCATGGCAGTAGAAATAACAACTTGAAAAATAGTTCCTTGTATTACAGGCATGTATGAAACGTTACATCTCTGACATCCAGCTGCTTCCCCTCCCTTCCTCTCCTCCAACAGTCACTCAAACCTTACCTCAACTTTAGATTCTCCATAAACTGCTCCATGGTCACCTCATCCAGGAGCACAAAGTCTGACTTCCCATACTCCAGACCCTCCAGCTCCGCCATCCTGATCTGCGTTCACCAAACCAGAAACAAAAAAAAAGGGACAAAGAAGACGTAGAGGAACAGAAAGCAGCTCATGAGAGGAAGGAGGAACAGAAGTGTGGTTGATTTCTAGGGCCCCGGTAGTGAAGACAGTGTACAGTGGGCGTGGCGAGCTCTTTTTGGTGGATTCAGGGTGTGCTTAGTCGTGTCACAGAGATCTGTGGTCTGCAAGCTACAGCACGTCATCCTGTCAGTCAACCAATAACCTCACACAGTTGTCTTTATAAATAGGTGGAGGCTATCTTTAAAAACCCAGACCACTTCTGGATCCTCTCTTCCTGCAACAAGCCTCATAATGTCAAAATAGTCTCTGAGTGGTGTGAAGCTCTTTGACACTTCACTCTCTCACTTTCTCAACTTTGTGTGGGCCTTTATCCTTGAGACTAAAAGAAAAGGGCTCTTAATTTTACTAATTTTGTGGTTGGAAAAATGGCCTTTTTCTCCTGGGAAGGGTTGTGGCATTTACTTTTTTTAACTTGGCATTGGCAGTACAACATGTCCCTTTGGGTTTCCTCTTAAATTAGACGTTCCCAACTCACAGAGGAGCCAAACTACAGCTTGAGAAACTCCTCTTTTTCTAAATTGGAGCCAACATGTTTAGTAATACTCTTTTGTTTGTGCCATGAAAGAACTAGAAGAAGCCCAGGTGCGTGGGAGTGACGGCAAAGTGAACGGGAACGCTGACTAATCATGAAAGAGATGATTTCTTAATCTCCCTTTAACTCTACAACACTGTTTTGTTTTGTTTTGTTTTGTTTGGTTTGGAACTTTTTCAGGAACTTTTCTGTGCTTCATTATCTCTTTCTCATCAGCGGCCCCTGACATATCACTAAATGAGTCAGAAAGTGACAGAAGTGACAGTATTGAGTCTGACAAATCAAAAACATTAAGCTAAGATGTCAATTCTTGTAACCAGCAGCTGTTTTGGTGCATCATTTTGTTACTTTTAACATTTTATTTTGTTACATTTAGTTCATCCAGAAAACAGCTGTTTCATTTTAAGAATAAAAGGAAAACGACTGAAACCTAAGTTGTCATTTTTGCACCAGACTAGTAACTATTTAAGGCTGCTAGCTCAACAATCTTAAACTAACGTGTTGCTAACAAATGATTTCAAGCGACGATAGATGGATGAGAAAGTTTAAGCTCCTCTTTCTCATTTTTCTTTCTCATAGATCTTTTACAGATGTGTACCATACATATTCTTTAAATATGAGAAATGCTAGTATGTGAAATGCAGGGGTAGAAATCCTGTGGGTGATACTAACTTAAAAACGACTTCATTACAGTACTAACAACACAACATGAACATGAATTAATATTTTTTGATTGTCAAGAATCCTATCCATACTTCAATCCAGAGGTTTTTCAATAGCAAACCAATAATTTTACGGTTTCTTGCCACAAAATCACAAATTTCAATGTGTCTCCAATTTTTGAGAAGGATGAGTTTTATTTTTAATTTTCAAAGGAGCAAAGAAACCAAAAAGACATGAAAACTACAAAACAAAGTTGATACAGTGACTTTGGTTCGGCTCATTTATATTTTAGATAGATTTTCAACTTTGACACCACATCCTTTTCTAGCTCAGACTTGGAGTTATTGTCAGTCAACTATTCAACAGATTTATCTCAGTTTCTTTGTTTTGATCAAGAAAGTTTTTGAGTTTTAAGTTTTTTTAACAACCTTTCATCCAATGAAATACAAAGATTTGTATTTTAGATTCCTCAGAGAAAAACAGAAACAGTGGGAAAACCCCAACTCCTACCTCTTCAGCCGACATCTCTATTTAGGTTTTTGATTTCAGTAAAAGAAACAGCTCTGAGTCAGACTGTAGGTGCAGTCTTGTCTGAATGCTCCCTTTCATTCAGACTTTTTACCAGAACTGATTTAAAATGATAAAAGTGAAGGGGCTTTACCATCAGACTGACATATTTTAAGCCAAAGAATTGCACAATATCTACTTACTGTAAATCCCCCTTTTTGACACCCAGTGGTGCTTAATTTAAACTTTGTTTTGATAACTATCCAGTCATCCTCGTTATAACTACAGCTGCCTTTTAGATCCTCATTGGGCACAAACACTTCCCCTCCTCGCATGAGTTTAGTAAGTTTTCTGAGCCTGTTTCACTTCCTGCTCACACTTCCTCTCTTATCTGCCCCTGTCAAAGTGTTGCGTTCAGGTGCAACAGTGACTACAAGTGCAGATAACAATCCATGACATTAAGTGCTTCAAATCAATCAAGTCTATTTTTTCTTCATTTCAAAACATTCAAAATTCTGTAGAAATACCCCCCGGAATACATTCAATAAATACAAAATCGGTAGAAGAAATTAGTATACATACATAAATTAAATATTAAGCAGTTATAATCCTGATGGCTAAAATGAGTAAAAATATATAAATAAATCACAGCTTAATAAAGAATAAAAATGAAATCAGTAAATGTAATGAGTAAATAAAAGATCTTACAGTTTAATTTTTAGTGATATTAAAGGTCATTTCCCTTTTCATTGGAAATTTGTCTACATTTCTTTGTTCATAAAATATGTTTAGTGTTAGGCATCAAAGTGGAAGATAATCCAGTGCAAAATGATTCAATAACAGCATCATTAACAGTGCAAAAACTTCCAAAAACTGGAATAAACTGTATCACACTAAGGTGATAAGTCCATAAGATTTTTGGATACAAGTTCATTGGTGCAAAAAAAATCTTTGTTTGAACATAAACAAACATTTTGCACAAGAAGACAGTATTAGATGTATTATCTTCATATTGCACAGAGGTGAAAAACAACATTTATAGACACAGCTGTGAGAAATTTGCAGGGTTGCAGTTGTTTAAAGTTGTTTAAAGCATTTTTTATAGAAAACATTAGTCCAGAACTCAATAACTAAACATCAAAATGTTTAAAATGACTGTGAATCATTTTGAAAGCTTGAATGATTATTTGCTTAGATGTTTTTAATACTATAACCAATGAAGTGTTACATCTTCCATCTTCTCTCATCCGATATGAAGTATAATGCTGAAGCAGACCAGGCTCAGGATAGTTTGCATGTTTAGTTTGACACCAGAAAAAATGTAATGGTCAAAATTAAAAAGAAAGAGGGAAGTTTTCATGCTCTCAAAAATAAATTACTTCTTTTTTTTATTGCTGTGTAATTTCCTAAACGTCTGTGCTATGTTTCCAGCATTAACATTCAATAACTGCTTGATTCCCTTCATTTGGGGTTTAGCAGGCTGGACTTTCTTTTCTGTATCTGGAACGTAACCATTACGAATCTGTTCAGGTTGGGGTTTTTTGCGAGGCTCAGAGGTGCTTCTTCTTCTGAACATTTTACTTAAACCAGATCCAGCAGCTGGTACCCACTCCGGCTTGAAGCGATTCTGTTTGTCGTCCTGGTATTTTGTAGGAGAGTAACCTGCAGCACCAGCAGGAGACAGATTAGCACCTTTATCTCTGTCTGTGCCTCTTCTGTTGATCGGTGGCAGGGAGGAGCTTCTTTGCCTGGAGTTTTTGTCCAGTGTCCTCCCTGTGCGTCCAGGGTGCTGCACTGAATTACCCAACAGCCTCTGCTTCAGTTCATAACTCTCTCTGGAGGATCCTATAAGGTGGAGTCTGTCGTACCTCTGGCATACGAGCACTGAATTATAAATGTGTCCGTTTCTGTCAATTCTCTCCCAAAGAGCTCGGCCTCCAGGATCCATGTCTGTCAGTCTGACTTCTTGAGTGCGGAGAGATTTGTTGAGCTCGTTCAGGAGACTCTGGAGTTTACTCGCAGCAGTTTTTGCACTTTTTCCCATTAAAGTCACACAGCAGCTCTCTTCAGTAACATCGTTAACATCCATGATGACATTATGACTTATCAGTATGAGATCAATGTCTTTTTTCTTGAGGTGTTTAGCGTATTCCCACACATCTGCATCAACAGGGAAAGATTCTTTTCCAGGTCTGAAAGAGCCATGCAGGTCTGCTCCTGAAGAAGACACATCTCTGCGAGCATCTCTGTACTCTGGAGAAACTGGTCGAATTTTGGAGGACGCTTCATATAAAGCAGTTGGTGTTGACGATGGAGAAGGATTATATCGAGATCCTGTTCGTCCTCTTTCACCATTAGTGTTGTAATATTTGGAAATGGCTCCAGAAGAAACTGGTGGGGATGCAGGCAGCCGTGTTTCCATCTTAGTTTGAAGGTAAAGAAGCTGATCTAGAGAGGCCTTAGCTGCTTTAAGTTTCAGAAACGACCCCTTGACACGAATCTCATCGTACTGTTGGTCTGTCAGCTCAAGGTCATGTGACCTGAGGATTTTTCGTACCTCATTTTCATTGTGGAATCTATTCAAATGTACAGTGGCCTCCGCTGGGAAATCCATCTGGGAATACAAGAGAAAGAGAAACAGCAGAAATTGAAATGTGAGTTTTTACCATAAAATACCCAAAACGTTGTCATTCTAATCTCACTTGGACTTCAGTAAGTTTCTATAAATGTGTCTATACCAACACAAGCCCGCTAAAGCACAGCAGCCTGACCTCTCACTAGAATGAAAAGTGAAACCATATTACTGTTTTAGCTTCTCTCCACTGGCTTCAGATCTATTTTAGAATTGATTTTAAAATTTTATTATTAACCTCAAAGCAGGCTCTGGACATATAACCAAGGACATTTCTAATTCCCTCACTCTATACATGAGTGCTTTCACGAAATCAAACTCAGTGGGGGAGTCATTTTCATCTTTTTATCAATGTTTTTTTACAGGACATAATATCAGAGTGCATTTTAATACTAACAATTCTACTTTTATTCCCTCTCAGACAGAGGCTTTAATCTTTAATTGTTTTTATTTTTGTAATGTATTACTTCCTGTTGTTGTCGTGCGGCGATGTTGTTTTTATTTATCTTTTCACATTTTTTATACACTTGTGTTATTTTTGTGATGTTATTTGTTAATCCTGCCTCGTAATAGTGTTTTGAAAAGAGCTGTATGAATTAAGTTTATTATCATTATAAAGCACACCCTTTAAAAACAAACAGATTTACATTGACCCCAGCCACATCACACCTAGAATGCATTAATTGTTTATCATATTGCTTGTTTATTAAGAGCCTCTAAAATGAAATAATAGGAGCCTACGGACAAGAAATTCAGTGATATGAAACTGATCTAATAAAGGAAGTAAAACTTTGTTTATGTTCACTTACCTCATGACGTTCAGGGTGTTTCCCAACTTAATGATTCAACTCTTACATGTGAAACTCTTAGATGATACCCAGTCAGGGACTGTGTAGGACATGAACATAAAGTCTCTAAATACAGATGTCATTCAGAAAAATGGCTTTTCTAGGTTTATTGCTCCAAAAAGAACAGATAATTAAACTGGAACAAACTGATGATCACCTGTTTAAAAAAGGGATTTGATCAAAAGCTAAATATACTTGCCTCATAACATTACATTCACTTACTATTGCTGTTGGGTTTTACTCATTTAACTGTTAACTTGACACTTATTTGAGATTTCATTATGATAAACTGATATTCTAGGACACACTACGTGCATGTTTGTTGGCACTTGGTGAAACTGTAGTGAGATAAGACGATTCCTGGAGCGAAACCTCCCCCTGATGGTGTGATCAAGCATTGAAAATAACTACATTGAGATATCAATCTTGTCATTGGTCGTTAAGGTTTTCTGCTTTTTAGTTCATGTAAGTGTGCCACTTGTTGAAATAATCTGTCAAAAACTCTTCACAGAAGCTTTACATAAATGTTTAGAATCAATCAACCACTTCACACATTTGATATCCATAAAAATTACATTTTTTTATTTCCCTTATCAAATTATTATTCAAGCAACAAAAAAATATTTCTATAATCCGTCGTGTTTTTCTTCTCAATAACAAACCAACTTTTAGTTCTAGTGGCAGCTTCTAATCTGAGATCGTTTCGTCGAAAATGAAAGTTACCTGTTTAACAGTGAGTCTGCGGAAAAAAAACTTTTAGCTCATGATATCTTTAAGACATTATACGGAGCGAAAACATAAACTACTTACTGTGTCTTAATGGATCATAAATGAATCGTTTTTACTTCATGATTTTATTAAAAAGTTTCCGACAGGACCATAAACTGAGGGCAGGTCGAGGACAAACCGAAACTTATGTCGTCATTTCCGCTCCAACTCAACTCTTCACCTCCAAAATTAAAATACATAAAATAAATTTTTTCCTTAACATTTTTTTTTCTTTCAGAAATAGACGGTATGTACTCATCATTGTGAGATCTAATAGTTCTTTATAGTATTATCATAGAAGTGAATATAAACTTAACACCTTTGTTTAAGATTGTGTTCAAACCAAAATCAATACTCTCATGGTTTGAGTTCTTACAAATTTGTCTCCAGGAAATTCCTATGAGATATTTTCTTTAAGTTCAGCTCCTGTAAATCCTGCCTGCCTTTCTTAAACAAGAAACCCACTACTGATTTCCTTTACAGAATCATTAAATACCCGCAAACAAAATGATTGTTCACATTTTCACAGTTCAAATTCAGAGCTTAAAGACAGTTCTCTCTCCGCATGCCCTGACAAATTCCATTTCACATATATCAACAAAGAACACCAGAACGTCTTCCACACTTCAGAAAGGCTTTCTTTTTTTTACTATTGGAATAGTCACATCATTAAGACAAGAACAGCAATGTGTTTGAATTTCTTTTTATTTCAAGCAACATCTAATAAATAGCCCAAAACATTACCAAACTTACACACAGGGATACTTCATGTTCACTCGCCGTCATCTTCATCAAGTTTGTACGGTAGTTTCTTGGCCAGCCACATTCAGCAGTACTCACAGCCCGGTGCTCTGAGACATGTCAGTACCATGCAACGTTTGTGAATCTTGGTTATGCCCTGCCAGTGCTCATCTACCAGGCAGAGCAAACGTAACCTGAATAAATCCAAACAATCATTTTCAGCAGAGGAAAATATGGATCTTAACCGCCAAACTTTGTCAGTCAGCGTGAAGCTGTCCTAGAGACCTTGACTTGCTGTAACTCAAACCAGTCTAGTCAGGAAGTTAGGAATTAGCATTTAGAAATAACGTACTTTAGTGCCAACAATATCGTCTTGAATTGGGGATTATGATCAGGAATAAATCTAAATATGAGACTTTTTCAAGATCACTTAGAAAGTCTTCACAGTCCCTCTGAATCACAGAAACTGACCACAAGAGTCTCTCTGGAGCTAAAGATGTCAGTCAGGAGGGGGTTCATCTCTGCAGGCCTGAAAAACAAAATCATACACTATCAATCTCTGAATATAAACCAGAACTTTAGTCACTAAGACTTAATTATTATTAACACAGTATATTTTGTCAGAGGTTTACCTATAACTCTGCTGAGAAGAGTCACAGCAGAGCCTCAAACAGCCTCAGATCTCTCTAGCAGAAACTTTAGGAATGAGCAAAGCCACTACAGGCTAAGTCAAGCTGGAAGTCTGCCAATTACTATTTTACACCAAAAAGTGCACATGAGGATTGAAGCATCGTGTTTTCCAGTTGTTTCAGACTTGGGACAGAACTGTTTCCATTACAATACATATAGGATGTGAGATAACAACCAAAATACTAGAAAGAAAACCAAGTCACAGAAACTGACCTAAAGTGTCTCTGGGGCAAAAGATGGTCAGGAGGGGTTCATCATTGCAGGCCTGAAAAACAAAAATCACACATTATCACTCTCTGTATATATACTAAAACTTGATTCACTTTGTTTCAATTCTGACTGAAAAAGTTAAGTGTTAAAAGTAAGAAATGTTCCTTGTTGCAATACACTTTATATTCACTCTCACTGATGAAACCTGCTACAGTTTTGCACTCATTCATCGTCTCCAGGTATGGAGGTATTTTGCTTCACTATGACTTAATGATGATTAACAGTATATTTTGTCAGAGGTTTACCTATAACTCTGCTGAGAAGAGTCACAGCAGAGCCTCAAACAGCCTCAGATCTCTCTAGCAGAAACTTTAGGAATGAACAAAGCCACTACAGGCTAAGTCAAGCTGGAAGTCTGCCATCTACTATTTTACACCAAAAAGTGCACATGAGGGTTGAAGCAACGTGTTTACCAGTTGTTACAGACTTGGGACAGAACTGTTTCCATTACAATTCATACAGGATGTGAGACAACAACCAAACATCTAGAACAAAAAAACGAATTACCTTTAAATATTTGGTTCTTGAAACAAGCTTATCCACTCTGAAAAAGACAAAAAAAAGAAAGTAAATGAAAATGCTGGAAGACGGACTTGTTCCCACGTTAGCCTAAAGAGCAGAGACACCTTGAAACAATAATTCTGTCCACAAATGCACAGTTGCGAGGGAAAACTAAAAGCTACTTGTTATTTCTTTGAGTCAAAAACTGAAAATATAATCAAATCAAAGCTGGATGGATGTCGATTCAGAAAAGCTCCTTCCATACTCACCGGCTGAACAACGTTGTGTGGCTAGACACGGATGTGACGCACTTTAACGGCCGTTGCTGCATCTACGGGGTCGACCAGCAGGGAGCAGCAGTGTAACAAAGATGGCGTCCCGGGTTACTAGTGGTTACCAACCGAGGGATGTCACAGATTTTGACGTTTTCAAATGGAAACAGAGTTAAAAACTGTCACACCTCAGGCGTGAGACACGTAGACATACAGGTGTATCCCAAATGAATTAATGTAATGGATAAGTTAATTTCTTTCAGTATTTTAATTCAAAAAGTCGGAGTTATATACGTTCAATTGGTACACAGAGTGAAATTCAACCACTTTATGGAATGTACAGTTGTGTGCCTAAAAGTTTACACCCCCTCCAGCAGAATTGTCTGATTTTGTGGTCTTTTCTCAGAAAATATGAATGGTAACACAAATACCTTTCTATCACCCATGGTTAGAGGTTGGGTGAAGACATTTATTAACAAAAACTGTGTCTTTTTACAGCTCTGATTACAAGCAAATAGATCACAGGTGAGGATCGTTACCTTAAGTAGGCATTCAAACACATTTTTGTTAACTTTTGTGCATTTAAGAGGCCAAAAGTTGTGTAAACTTCTTAAAGGGGTCATTTTTGAAGTTTCTGTTGTCATTATGATTTAAAAAGAGTAAACTTTTTTTTTTCAATAAATGTCTTCATCCAACCTCTAACCATGAGTGAAAGAAAGGATTTTGTGTAATCAGTCATATTTTCTGAGAAAACGCCAAAAAATCAAAAATTCTGCTGGGGGTTGTAAACTTTTGGGCACAACTGTATATAACATGGTATAATACAAGGAGCACTTTTTTACTTCTTCGAGGCAAGGCAATGCAGAAGTAAAACAAAAAGAACCTTTAAAAATCTTTATTTCAAGAATTGACCAAATGACTGATTTGCTTAATAAATGACCCTACAGGTTTAGCAACTTTGATACGGCGTTACTGCAAGATTTGGTATGGATCCAATACCAAGTATGTAATGGGGCTGTATTGCCAATATCAATACCAATAGGTTATGGTAGTATGACAAAAAATGTGTATCATTGCCTAGATACAGTAACATTTATTTATGTATATGTTAGGTTTCTTACGAGACGAAAAGGAAAACTTTACCAACCCTAATAGGGAGAATTCAGCTTTGAAAGAATGTTTATTTGTACTCTTGAGTTAAACACTTGGTTGGGGCACTTTTTGCGTGAACTTCTGCACCAGTGTGGTTGTTCAGCTCTTGGGTCTGACGTCTCTAATCTTCCTTTTGATGATACCTCATGGGTTTTTTCTGGAGTACAGGTCTGAAGAGTTTGTTGGCCAATCATTCACAACAATATGGCCATTCAACCAGCTTTTGGTACTTTTGGGCAATGTGGGCAGGTGTCAAGTCCTGCTGGAAGATGAATCACCATCTCCATAGAGCTGTAAGCCATAATCATTTAACTCAAAGTTTCAAAATGCTTGAGATATTTCTCTCAGTGTGTATTGATTCCATAATAATATATTTCACTTTTTAAGTGAAACTAATGAAATGACCAACATTTTCTACGTTATTCTTAGTTATATCCTTCATACTTTACCCATGAGAACAATACTACTCAACCCCTTTCTCAATGCTGGAAATTTTGCAAAAAGAGCAGAAGCAAAGAAAAAAAAATTCTTATAAGTGATAGACAGGCTTTTTGTTGACATCACATTATTTTGTTACTGCCAGTTTATTATGATGTCAGGTCCCAATCTCATGTCACAAACTCCATATGGCTCAGCACTGGAGCTCACCTCTTACTTGAGTCCTACTTAAGTCATTTTCAAAGATGTGGGCGCAGTATTTTATGTTTTGTAAGCATATTCTTTAGCTAACACTGAGCAACATTCTCCAGATTTGTTTATACACGATTCTGGAGTTAATCCATCAACTTAGTCCATAGTAAGCTATTTAAAAAACAGTTTTTACAGCCACTGATAGACCGTGTCTATGTAGGAGGTATTTTGTAACGAAGTGAACAGCCTTTGTTTGTGGGTGTTGGCAGCTCTGGAGCATCTACGAGGAGGGCGCTCGTGGTGGATGACTCAGACTGCATTGGCGAACAACAATACGGCCCATAGAGGAGCAGACTTTGCCTTGGCCGTCTGTTGTGGCCTGCACCATCACCAGACGTCCAAGATGAATTTAAGCTTTGTCTGCTGGTCATGATGCTGAACAGTCGCCCAGCTGACGTGATTTGCATACTGATTTAGGCCCAAAACTGACAATCCGAATCTGTGTTTATACATAAACACTGGCTGTTTTCGCTGATCCATTCATTTCTCCATCAGAGTGAGACGTTCAGAGGAAGTTTGATATAAAAACAAAAGTGGAGCCAAGCAAACTGGGCATCACAGCTCTGTTGTAGCTATAAATAAAAAAGGCTGCTCTATGTTTGCCCGTAGTCTCTGACGTCTCCACTGAACCCAATACTGTCCCTTATTATAAATTGATGTTTGCATAATCCTATTCCAACCATGTCCTTAAATCCTGACAGTCTGTTTTGCTGTTTGAACACTAAAAAATAAAAACATAAAAAACACAAATAGAAGAGATCTGACCATGCTTAAATAATTCAACAAATTGAGCATTCAGTTGTTACATAATTAAGCTGATGTTGGAGACACTGAGGTTGAGTTTCTTTGTTATGATGCTGTGGCAAACCTTGTTTTGCCCCCAGTAAAACTACAGGTATGGAGACGGTGTGAATCCTTCTCAGGCCAAATGATGCAGCAAAACCAAGCCCGTGCATGAGGTAACTGGATTGTTGCGATCACAGGAAGCGACCCCCTCATCAAATCAAATCTGTAATCCACCCAGAGGATTTTTGGCAAGCAGACGACACATATGACGTCACAGCTCTCTGATTTGTATTTCCAAAGGTAATGTCCTGTGGATAACCCCCAGCAGGAGGATGGACGTGTTACAACCACATCATTTTCTCAGAATCACTCCGGGTCACATCTTATATCCGGTCAGTCCAGCTGTTGGGATTACATGATGTGTGTCACAGCATGCTCTCTGGCCTACAGGGCTGCAGGGGAAGCTTCTGTGTTAAACTACAGATTTAAGTGAGAGTTATGTAAGCGTCATTACACCACACTGGGGTGGCGAGTGAATAATGCCTTTGTGTAAGCGTGTGCATGTGCGAGCGTGTGAGTGTGTTACACGCTCACATCATCTGACCAGCATCAATGAGCTCCAGGAGATCTCTAAGAGTTGTTTGTAATTGTGTTAATAGAGCTGCAGGTCACTATTTTTCATTGTTCAGCCTGAAAAACCTTAGAAATTAACTATATGACCATAATTTTTTCTGACTCATTCCTCTTGAAGATATTGAAGTTTCACACATTTAGGGGCATGGTTGGTTTAACTGAATGGAGTGCAGGTTGTAGCTGTTTGGTATGGGACTAAAAACCCACCTCTAGGGGCGCTGTTGACATTACAGACCTCTAGCCATGACCCTCAACTGCATGGCTTTCCACTTTCCCTCATCACTACATTTCACCTCAGTGTAAAACTGTCCTGACTAATAAAGTCAAAATTACCCCCAAAATAAGTCAACCGCAACTCAACAGCTTTCAGGTTGATTAAAAGTCAAGTCGACTCACTTTTGCCGGTATGGCATGCATCATCATTTGACTACCAAAAAAGAGCTTCAAAGGGCCTTGAATATTTGTAGGCAATTGATTTTGCATCATTCGTGAATGGAATACCTCCCAGACTGAGGCACCTGAGTGGCACCTGGCAAAAACCACAGAAACAGCAGTCAGCTTTGCCAAGTATTAAATGTACTGAAAATCAGATAAGAAAACACAACTACCTCTAAATTTTTCAAAAAGCAAACTAAAGGCATTGGAGAAAGATAACTTTCTGTTATGTGATGCAGGACATCATGATGTATTTTTTTGTCTTAGTTTGTAGAGTCTGGAGGTCTTGGCAAGGACACTCATGTAAAAGAGATTTTACAGGTTTCTGTGCAGTTATAATCTTATTGACTCACTTTTGGAGGCAGCCTCAACAACTAGCAGCAACCAACACCAACAGAACTGCCAATGTTGACTTTTGGACCACATACTCAAATGACTTTCCAGTCATTTTCATGCCATGCAGACTTAGTCAGCGTCTTAACACTTCGCAGCACCTGATCCAGGATGTTCCCTTGCTGTGACTCTGACTCGACCCTCTTCACCGTCTCTCGCTGCTGTCACCATCCACGCTCTCTTCCAACACCTAACCAGCCCTGCTTGTGTCTCTCAGGCTTAAACCCAGGTTATTTAGGGAGATCAGATCCCTCTTTAATAGCCTTATCACATGACACACTGTCCCAGCTTCATGACTCTGCAGTTACTCTCACCCAAGCGCACCTCCTGGCGTCATGTCTGTCCTTTAGCACAAGGAAATCCACACCATGAATGAACGACATGCAACCAGTGTACAAGTCAGGACGCTAAACTGATTCTAATCTGGGAGTAGCGTGGCCTGCACATGCGAGTCTTTGTGGACACCTCACTGGTTCCTGCATGCTGTGTTTTGATTTCACAACAATCAGAGCTGGAAATGTGTTACTTATGCAGAACAGGTGACTCAAAATGTTTGTTCTTTAGCTGACAATGTGAGAACATGTTGCACTGATGTGGACTCTCCTAAACAAAGTAATGACGCTCATGATAAGAGTCATTTACAACTGCCCTCTAAAGTTTTATTATGGATTCCTCGAATGTATTTCATTGTGGCTGAACAGGTTTCAGTGGGAGGGGACAGTTAGATTGTCCTCACGTTTTATTGCTGTTCCGGTTCACCGTGTGAAATACAAATACCACATTGATTGTTTATAGCAAGGGTAATTAGGTTTGTTTTTTTCCGCCTTGGAGTGTTCAGTCTGTGCAACAATAAGGTTTCTGTTCTGTCACATGTCGTCCAAAACAAACACTGAACTTCAGGATTTTATAACACCTGCAGATGACACAGTTGTGATCAGGCTAGGTCAGGGTCCGCTGTTTGGAAAACACTCAGATATGTGGAAAAAGACAAGTGTTTGTCCTCTGTTTTGACCAGATTCTTTGGCAGAACTCAAATTAACTTCCTCTATTGTTTATATGAGCTCATGCTAATGCAGTGTGATGATGAAAAAATTGCATGTTATAGCAATTTTCTAATGATTTCAAAGACACCTAGATGTGCATTGCTTTTTTTTCTCTCTTTTGTCTAAGTAAGGGATTTTTAGTCACTTTGCTGTCCAGCTAACCAAATAAACTTTCCTTTGGTGTCTTTAGGCGGAAAAAAACTGCATGAATGAAACTAGTTCAGGCAGGAAACTTGAGCTTCAAGTCTTGAAACGTGCTTAACTCCCGACCAATCAGAATACAGCAATATGGAACACATAATTATTTGGGGTATGTTCGGTGTTTCCTGTAGACAATGGGGTATGTTCATTTCTTTTCTTCATGGATTGAAAAAAAATTTACCATCACGTGCAGGAACAGAACTCTTTAGGGAAAAATCTCCCCCGGCTTCTTTTTGACACGTTTATGCTTTGTGTGACAATCTTTGTCATCACGGGCCTTTTCATTCTGCTTTTAATTGCATCTATGGAATCTGACTGGGTGACAGCAATACTCATCAAAATTAATAGCTCGGGTATACAGTACAAGTTGCTTTTTAGGTCACAGAGACACGTGCTGCAGACTGTTTAAGAATTTTGCAAAACACCTGGGAGCTTAAGTCTGCTTCAAAGAAGTTTCAATAGGCACGCAAGACATTTGAGGCAATTTGACTGCTGCCAAATCCACACTCAATATGCAAATCTGATGAAGTGTTTTGACTCATGGATCGTACATTCAAAGTATCTGAATAATTAAATGAAACCCCACCTTACTGTCAGGTGCTCAACTTTGTGGTGGCAGTGGGTTTAGCCAAAGAATAGCCCTGAAATGTGGTTCACAATAAAATGCCAACAACATTTTTAACTCCTTTGAGGACGACCCATTTTGCATTGATTGCAGTGACACCTGTGGTCCTAAGGGCCGGTGTTTTTCCAGGACAACAACTCAGTTTCTAACAAGCACCATCAATCACTGTTGCAATGACATTCGTCCTCCAAGGCGTGCATTTCTTTATCATTTGATTGTTGTAAGTCAGTTGTATTGCATAGCAGATTTATGGAGAGCAGATCTTGACGAGGTGATGTATTTATTGTGGTTACATAGCAACACTGTATGAAATATTTTTTTAACCTGAGTGTTTCCGCCAAGGTTCATTTAATTAAAGTTGCAATCATACAAGACACTGCAAGTACAGGTCGACACATTTTAAATCACATAAGAGAAAGTTAACAGTCAATGCATCTTTTTTCAATGCCTACAAAACATTTTTGAAATTTTGAGAGACAAACTCCAACCCAAATCTTCCTGCTGTATATCACCCAGAAAGCCTTAAACTTATTTCAAGACACACTTAAGGGCCAGATATCAAAAGTAAGTGTTCCAAGTGGGTCACAGAGTAAAAGCTGCAGCTTCCAGAGTTTTTCAGACAAATAAAACTGCATTAACAAGAAGGAGCCAAGTAAAAGACTACCTGGTAAACAATACTTCATTCTGGTTGGTTGAGAACACTCAATAACATCAATCAATTCTCAATTAACACTAGATAACATCAGTTATATTATAAAATCAGGTATATTTATGCAAATTTCCCCTCATGGGACAAATAAATAAAGTATATATTATCTTATATTTCACCTCTGCCTGTTGACCCTGTGGTAGAAACAGGAGGCCTTCTTTGTCAGGATTTTAATCTGCATTCACCAAAAACCACTCTTTGAAAGACATAAAAGATAAAGAGACAAAGACAAAGCCAATATGAAGTCTTGTGACGTTATTTAAAAAATATTATGTAATTTGTAAATTTGCAGTTGAGCAGGCCCAGCAGAAACAGGGGATCGGCTCTGAAGCCTGTCGTGATAGCAGCGGTGATTAGCGACTGTCAGACAGGCTGTAATTGTGAAGTAGATGTGAGGAGGCAGATGGAGGCAGGGGGACGGAGCACCAGCAGCTTGACAGCAGGCCAGGTTAGAGGGAGGAGGTCCAGGACAGAACACGCTGATTTCTGCTGCTGATCATAATTGGTCGTTTGTTTCCCGCTCCACCTGTGGGTGGTGTTCAGACCACGGCCACAGTGTCACTGCCAGGAGTGAAGTTACTCAGAGTTTAATGTTGCAGTACGTTTTTGATCTCCAAAGGGGCTCCACTGAGAGAAATCAATGAAGAGTGGCTAATGACTGAGACATTTTTTGACTCTAATTGATCTAATCCTTTAAACACGTTTCAGGGACAGCTGTGTAAAGGAGGGGATATTTTTTCATTAACTTTTCAAAGAACTCACGTTTGTGATTGTATCACTGACTTCATAACGTTACATAACTCTGTTATGAAGTTTTCCTGAGTGCTTACTTTGGAGAAACTTAGTTCATTGTGGCTTTTTTAAAGACACTGCTGTCTTTGCAAGATAACATAATAATAATATGAATGTTGTGATATGGAGAGTTATCCTCCTGGAAGTCTCCATCAGAAAATGGGCACACTGTGCTCATACAGGGATGGACATGGTCAGTAACAATATTCAGGTTTAAACCAGGATCAGCTGGCAATAAGGGCCCAAAGTGTGCCAAGAAAATATTCTCCACACTGATACACCGGCAGCAACAGCCTGAACCACTGATATAAATCGTAATGGATCCATGCTCTCATGTTGTTTATACAAAATTCTGGCTCTTGAGCTGCTGCCATGTGATTGGCTGATGTATATTGTGTTAACAAGCACTTGAACAGGTATAAACTAACCAAAAGACCAGGAGTTAATCTTGGTTTTCACCACATTTCTTGACTTAGATGAAAATGTCAAACAAAACCCCTACCAAAAATTAGTTAATGGGACTATGAGGACTTTTCAAGTGATTTTGAAAATGTCTCATATCTAGATAAATGTCTGATCATAATCCACAACTTCAGACGAGATTATCAGCGCAACAGTTGATTATTTCTAAATTCTAACTCCTAGCTTCCCAATTGGGACTGGACTGATTTTCAGCAAGGTGAAGTCCTCATACGGATTCTCCTCACATTCACTTTAAACACTGATAATAATTCTCCTATTTCGTCCCTCCACTCATTTATTCTCTCTCTTTTCCTTTTTTTAAAAACCATGATATGTTAGTTTCTTGATTTATGTTTTTGTATTATGGTCACATGATTGTTCTAAATGTGTTTTCTAAAAAAAAAAAAACTCAATTAACTGAATCAATAATGGAATGTCTGACGTAAGATATCTTATGTTTTACAAACACACTCTCATTAAAACATTGCGTAACTGATTATTGACAGACTGCAGCCATTGGTGGTCATAAAATAAGAGTAATAATCTGAAATGTTCTGGGTGTTTCCACAAGGACTCAGGAGCTGATAAGAGGTGATCACAGAGTCTGGTAGGTTTCCATATCAGCTCACTCAGGGATCACAGCTCATTGAGAAAAGAGGGACGTACTGCAGGGGTGTGAGTTTAAGTCCATTATCTGGAGACAAAATCCCACTCAATCCCCCACTGGCTCCTCCCAGCCCCGTCACCCCTCTTCTCTCTGCTGTTAGGCCGGATTAAATCAGAGGACAAACATTCGTAACAACTTTTATGCAGATGTTTATTTTTTGTCTTTGACCCAAATTAGAACAAACCCAAACACTCAGCTTTTAGCTTTTTCCATATTTTGCAGCTTTTACCTGAAATTTAGTTACTTTTGACTCCTGACATCCCTTATGGTGTCACACTTTTCACTTTTTATCAATACTCTAAGGACGTTCATGTTCCCCAGAGGATGTACACAGCTCACTTTAAGGCCCTCTGACTCATCTTAAGAGCTCGTTTCATCCATAGATTGTTCTATCTATGAACATAGTGTCTGTGACATCAGTTGTTTCTGATATGAAGTTTTGAAGTCTTCTGATCCTAATTAAGCTTAGTTTGAGTTTGGATTAGATAAAAAAGAGGGTCTTTAGCCCCTGTGCAGAAAGCTATGAGGTGTCAGTCTCTGGGCAAAACTTTTAAGTTCAACAACATTGGATAAAACAAGTTATCAGAAAATTCAATCCAGTTCAGTGTGTGCTAATAAACAAATGATCCAGTCACTGTATTTTGAACCAGGCTGTAAACATTGGATAATACACTGAAAGAAGGAACAGAACAAACCAAAATCATTTTAAAGAATATGAGATATCATGAAAAGATGTCCACGGTGCAAAGTGAAACTAAAAATACCCAGTTGATGGCAGAAATAATTTCAGATGCCATCTGCAAGTTAAACCCAAGATGATGAAAGAATGATTGAATTGGCTGCATCTTTTTTTGTGCTGCTGGATCCTTCATTTCCCGTAACAAAACTCAAAAGCTGATCCTCAAGTGGGGAAAGGCGGAGCGTTCCTCGAAACTTAGTCATCTGACTCCTGGTACTGTTGACAGCCTGGAGATAAAATGTGTTTCATCCCACATCAATAAGTTGGGAGCAAAGCTGTGTGACCTTCTGTCTCATTACAGGAAAGCTCAAAGCACAGATAAAACAACAAAAACAAGTGTTGTCTCATAGTGAACTTTATCCAGCAGGAGCCCGTCACAAACCAAGGAGCAAAAATTCACATAACACCAGATGTGTGAACCCGTCTCGGCCGTTTGACAGCTAAAATTAGCCAGACACACTTGAATCTGAGCCAGAGAGAGAGAGGGAGAGGGAGCATATCTGCAGGAGGCGAAGTCCAAATCGCCCACAGTGCGAGTGGGAATCTCTCTGCTCGCTTTGATGTCTCTGCGGGAAAACACTCGTGACATAAAAATATTTCTCAGAGTCCTGAGGGAACATTCACTGTGTGAAAAACACACACACACAGGCTCTGGAGTCTCCACCTGAGACACGCCAAAGTTAACCTGCGGGGCAGTGATTTCTCTGTATCCAGCACGTTGGGTGCTGCAGAGGAAGCGGATTAAAATTCTGCACTTTCAGTACAGACTGTGTCAGTTCAGTACAGTCAGTACAAATCTGTGCTTTTAATCTCTTAAAGTTTGATGTCTGAGAGTTTTTTTCCCTTGATTTCTGTTTGTGTCCCTGTGGCTCCAGCTGTTGTGCTGACAGCGACGAACATGAACAGGATGAGTCAGCACGGTATTAAGAATGCTTTATCCTTAAAATTACATAAAAATGAGACCTTCAATCAGATAAGAAAAGATGAGCTGTGCAGTGAAACTCCCATGCTCGACAGAATTTCACTTGTTGGGCTGTTGTTGTTTTCTTCTGCAACTCAGTGGACGAATCACAGGCCTTGCAGTTGATGTTATCTCCAGGAGTGGTTAAAAGTGTTGCTGTGTTGATAATTTAGCCTCTTTGTCGCTACAGTTAATGTTTATTTGATTTTTTTATCCCTCCAACTATCATCCTTTTCTCCTACAGCATCCATGACACTTAAACGCAAATGGTTAATGGTGCAAATTTGGTGATGACGTCTTTCAGTGATTTCTAGGACAGCCAATATAAAAAATGTACATCAGGCTACATAACACAGGAAATTCACTAGATCTATGTTCTTTTCACCCCAACTCTGTGTCTCGACTACGTGCTCCCTCGTCTGTATACTCACACCAGCTGTGTTTAGTCCAGCACGTAGCAGAACAACCAGACCAGTTTCTGAGCTTCCCATGACGCTGAGCGATGAACCTCAAACCTCAGACCTGTTGACTTCTGGCTTGGCTGTGCTCGTTATGTCAGTTTGTTGTTGTCGTCAAGCTAATTACAATCTAGTTTTGACAGTGTTTTGAGAGTCAACATGCATTTTTACATGGTTTCCAGTGCCCAAGTCTCTGCTTAATCTGCTTTGACCCATCACTGCCCCAGCATCTTGCAAAACCAGGGGCCTTGTGAATCTGATGTTAAGGCTTTGGACCTGTCGAAGCTGAGACGCTGCTAGAAGAGCAGAGTGAGTTTGTCCACTGAGCAGAGATTTTATCCACCGTTTCTCAAGCCCAGAAGTGGAAGAGACCCTGAAACAGTCAGTGAAGCTAAATTAATCTTGCTGTTTACCAGGTATGACATGCCTGCCAACAATCCCGTTTTTTAACCTGTCCTCCAAACCTGAGAGTCTCTCACTATAATTAAGGGTGAGGTTATGTTTGCTCTGCTTGGTTGATGAGCACCTGCAGGACATAACCAGGATTCATGAATGTTACACATTACACTCATCTCAGAGCACCGTGAGCAGTATTAAATATAACGAGCTGCTAAACTAAGGTACAAACATGCAAAGTTTGCTCTTGTGTTGTAACAGCAGCGCTACTGGTAAATAATATTATATTATATTGAGGTACGGGCAAGAGGACAGGTGGAATCTCCCACTTTGTCAAAGTCAAATGTTGACAAGTGTAGTATGGTTACATAATGACATATATTACATTATATGATGAAACTGGGATCCTCGTAACAAACAGAGCAATAAAAAAGTAATTTGATTTCCCAGGTTGATAAATTTTCTCTTCCTTATTCACTTTAAGCTCTGCGCTTAACAATCAAATGTAACAATAAATGAATAATCACACTTAATGATATATTTCAGCCATCTTATTCTCTTCTTGACCTCACAGTTTTCTTTTTGCTTTTTGAATTCTTGGTCTTTTCTATACTGTATAAAAATCTCTGCACGTCCTTGAGTCTGAAATGTAATATGCATGAATAAGTTTGCTTTGCCCTCATGAATTTTCCGGAGGTCATTCTCTCCTGAGGAGAACAGATGATGTGTGTTTGTTTGTATAACTCCTGCACCTTTGTTCACTGAATAATGGATCCTGTCATCCGAGGCACACCGGAGAAGTCGCTAACCCAATAAGCTATTTTCCATTTTCCTGTACCTGTCGGAACATTGAATGCAATTATGATGACAAACACACACACATATAAACACACCGACACACACACACTCATGCCCTAAGAATAAACCAGTCGACTCATCTCCTTCTTCATCCCCCTCTTCATCCATTCATGAAGTCAGATTAAATGAGCCTGTTAATCCCTGCGTGAACTGTTCTCACCAATCCCTGTCGTCCACACTCTGCTGTTGCTATCCCAGCCGGGTCGTCTGCGCTAGATTGATTTTTTTTTTTTTCTGAATGATGCGCCTGTGCTGGGATTATGGCACAGAATCATGCAGAGAGGTTTAGCTAATCCCAATTATGCACACAGAAGATGAATAATCCAAACAACAGCCGCTGCTGCTGTTTGGGAGCCAGAATATTTGACACTGGTCGACCTCAGACATGTTGGATTTCCCTCCAAATGTCTGAGCAAACACACTTCCTGTCCCTCTCTATCAAAAAACAAAAGCCAAAAAATAAATGAAAGTAAATAACAAAAAATATCCAACACTGAGAAATTAAAGCTCAGTCTGTACTTCAAAGTTTTTCTTAAAACAGAAATTAAAATCTCAAAATAACATGAACAAAAATCCAAACCACTTGGAAATTGTTCACATTAGCATTGAATTCCATGAATCTCTTTGAACATTTGATAAATTGCTAATTTCACAGTCAGGTGAAACTAGAACTTGACAAACAAAGGAGGAGCTTCATACATTTCAGACGACCAATCAAACAGTGTTTCGTTACCTGACAGGTGCTCTCCATGATCGTGAATGCTGCCAAACACGTAAAACTAGAGTCTGACTTGATTTACAGCACTGTAGGCGACATATCATCAAATCCTTATTTTCTGTTAAGTGTTTATATTACAATATATCATCCTTTATACATTTATTTTTTTCTTTATGTGTGTGTATAGTAATGGTTACAATTTCATTGGCAATATGAGCACAATGTGTGATGTCAAACCTTGGAGACTACTCTTTCTATAAAATCCTTTTTTTTTGTTAAGTTTTATGCACAATTGCATTCTTTTAGCTTGACAAAAAATGGGCTAAGACTGGGAGGTGGATATGAAGGATATTTCAACAGTTCTCTGTCTGCCATACTGATAAAACATCTAAACATTTTGTCCTGCAGTACTTACCCAGCGCCAAAGGGACGATGCATTTTGTTTTACTGAACCATTCAGGTTATTTTGGCAAAAGCACAAAGAGTGTTGAGAATGTCTGGTCTGTTTCAATAAATGAGCCAAAGCAACTGAGAAGTATCTTTGCATTTTTGGTGGCACTGGCTGTTCATATGAGAAAGGAATTTAGTTTTGGAACACGAGTGAACAGTTTGGGGAGAGATGTGAGCTTTTACAAGAGAGCTATAGTGTTGTGCTGAACAGTAAGACTGTTTTGCCAAATGATCTCAGAGTTTTGAGAATATAATTTCTGTTTCAAGAAATGGGCCAAACCAACACAGCCTGACTCCAGTGTAAATACTAAAACTCTGACTTCTTAGACAAAACCTTGTGACGTCTTAAGACCAAATATTTTCAGAAATATTCCGTATTAAACACGAGTGAGCGATTACCGCAGTCCTCGTGCCTGATAAAGACTTTTAACAGTTTGATCATGAGAGCGGAGGCTCACTGAGCTGAATCATGGGAACCTGAGGTGCAGACTTGAACACGCCAACCGTCTGCTCCCTGTGCATCATATGACAGAAGCTGAGACACACGTTTACTACTCACATTCCTGACCCCACTCTCCTCCCCCTCTCACTCTCTCTCTCTGTCTACTGTATCCACACTTTTTTCCACTCATGAGAACCGTTAAGTGACTGCATTCCTGCACAGAACCACATGAGAGGAATTAGGCTAATATCTGATGTGAGAATTATGTAATGCTGTATTTACACCGCACGCGCCCGGCCTCAAACCTTTATTTGGATGTTTTACTCTAAATCAGCCTCATGAGACCGTTAAGACCACAGGCATGAATGCCCCCTAACAAGAAGGGGAATAAGGAATAAGGTTAATCTTTGTTGAATTAAAGTTGTGAGTACTCACATGGTGTCAAAAAAACAACCTTAAAATGATTCCTGCTCACTATTCACTTTTATTTAAAGCATTGTTAGCTATCATTTCAACAAATGTCAGTCTGCTAGGAGTCCTTTGAAGTCCTATGAGGAGTTTATAAATGATTTTAAAAATAGTCTCATTTTTATGTAATTGCCTGTTTATAATCTACTTTCTCAAATTAGATTTTCAGTGCCAAATTGGTTATTCCCCAATGCTATTTCTTAGTATCTGTGGTGTGTACGTGGTTTCAGGTGTCTTTGCAGCCTGCCTCAAGTGGACATTTGGGGAACTACAGTTTTCAGCACTTCTGCATCAGCCTCATATTTTTAGAGAAGAGTTGTCGCTTGAGTGAAGCTAAAGGTTGGTTGATGGCAACAGACTGAACTGCCATTCTTGCATCTTTGGGGAAGTCACGAGTTGAGTGAGTGCATGATATTTATTTGCATTTGGTGTACACGCGACATCTGTAGCTCATAAAAAGAAATTAAAAGTTCACATTGGGAAACCATGCCAATAAAACAAGTCCTTCTTTAACTTTTATTGACTGTTCTATGATTTCTCAAGAAGAACACTGTGTTCTATGACAGTAATAAAGCAATAAATGTCACCTTTATCATAATTTCACTGTCTGTTCAGCTTCTATGTATACTAAAGCTCTGCCGAGATTTGCTTGAATTTTAATGACTATTTAATTTACCGCAGATAAGAATCCGCTCTAATTATTCCGGCTCCTACAGCGTCCCAGTAAACATTTCACCCCAGCAATAATTCAGCATGTTTACACTTTGAAGTTCAGCTTGTATCACAGGTGCCTGCGGCGCTCTGCGACCACTCTGTGGTATTTCACACCGTCCTCATGGCGACATAACGTGCTGCCTGCAGAAGTCGAGCTATGTTTGGAGTCTCCTTGGATATAGGACGGTTATGTGATCCTATCATTTCATCACTCTCTTTTATATAATCCAAGGATGCAATGCTATTAAATGAGGCTGGTACCAGGACAGGGTGTTAAATCAAGTGTGTACATTTCGTAGGGAGTAGCAGGAAAAGATGCAGTATGCTCTTTTATCCCGAACTTCAAAGTGTGAGGAGCATCAGGCTGTGAAAACAGAGACCTGTGCTGCAGACTTTGATCTCTGATCTGGTTAAATGAAGCAGCTGCTCTCGACTGAAGCACCTGCGTCTCCACTTAGCTTTTAGTTTGAAATGATGTAATGGTCAGGGTCGGGTCAGGATGGGGACGAAGGAAGATTCACTTTAAAAAGTAAATCAAAGTTACATTAATGAACAAAGGGGTTTAAAAGTGGCTGCTGGTTTTCTGTAGAGATGCGCCACTTTTTTTCCACAATGTTTTTTTTGTTTTTCTTGTACAATACAACGAAGACTATGCTCGCCACATATGCACATAGACACACTTAAACACACAAACATGCACACTACACAAAAGGAATAAGCCAGTACAGTGAGCATTAGGTGGGCATTAGGCCCCTGTCCGGGTTTACGTCAAACAGGTCATTAACTCAGCCCCAACCAACTAGCACCTGGAATAAGACAAAGGGTGCAGAATAATACATATAAACAGCATGTTTACAACTGAGTCTCACAACACTGTGCAACAAGCCCCCTTGGCTGGGTAAAGAACAACCACACCCACCATATTCTGATATCATACACGTAGTAGCTATGACCAGTGTTAATATGTCATTTTGACATGAGGACAAACTTCAAATGTTGTGCTGCTTCAGTTTTGAGTCAATGGCAAATCAAATTGTTTGGCATTGGCAGAGAATGTTCAGCAAATTTTTCAGGGGCACAACCCACATTCATTCATTTTTTTTGTGGTAAGTTTATACTGTGAAGTTGCTGTCAAAGAAAACTGAAATAGTGCTGCTGAATGAGGCTCTGTAGAGACATGCTGTGTTTACTGCGATTACTTTACAGTAGAGGTCAGGCCTTGTCTGATTGTTAAATGACCTTAGCTTTAAGTACGCAGTAGTACAACGCAAAATTGGATTAACAGTAACTTAGAACAGCTCTGACACGTTGTCAAGCAAGTTACCAGAGACGCTGTAATCAATGACATAAAGTTACAGTCACACATTCTCTAGGTTACATGAAGATTTATTTTTAGGGAAATTAACTAGAGAATTAAATGGTAGATTTAAAAAAAATAGTTTCTTGTGGAGTTAAAAGACGCTAAAATTGCTTTTCAACCAGGTGCAAACAAAATTTTGGTTCAGGAACTTATCTTTAAGATACCAAACATCCTTACAATAAGAAGTACCAGGAATTCTTAAGGGTCCCCCCAGCTACTCTTCAAGAAACTAATGGTGGTTTTCACCTCAAATACCAGAAGTTTTGATGCAGAAACTACTTTTCATGTTTTTAACTGGGAGTTTTTCATTAAGGAACTACTCTTCAAGAAAGTGAATATACTTTTTAACATGGGGCACTGGGTTCCTTGGTTCCACGAAAGGTAATTTTCAACTAGGAATACCAAGATTTTTTGGTTTTGGGAACTACTCTTCAACTAAAAGTGTTTTCAACCATAAGTATCAGGAGTTATTGGCTCCGAGAACCACTCCTCAGGGAGCTAAATGGTTCCTGTGGGTCCTTGTTGACTGTGATTTCTGATTTTGCACTAAATGTATCCCCTAGTTCCCCCTAGTTGAGGAAGTTCCTGCAACTCAAAAGGCGCCCTGGTGGATTCACATCCACAAACAACTTAAATTCACACCCTTGAGACTTGAAACCACACAAAATCTTACACACGTCAATCACGACTTCAAATTAAATTGACGACAGGATGGCTTCCCGTTGCTTGATTCTTTGGTTCCTGGTACAACCATCATGGTTGTAACTTCTGGCCCTTGTAAGTTGGATTGTGGTTTATTTGGCGTTTTTCTTGCTTCCTCGTTCCCCAACACAACTTAAAAACTGATCATGAATGCCAAACATATTAAAAATCTGTGTCGCACTGATCTTCTTCCATGCAGATCCGATGAAGTAAAATTGCTCTTATCGTTCCTCAGAACAAAAGAAATCAGACAAGATAATCTTATGGAGCATCAGATATTTGGGGGTTAGCTTTCTTTTGTTGGAAGGGGGGGCTTTGGGCTCAAAATTAGCCTGATTTTTTTTTCAGTGTGCACCCTGAGTTAGTTTGCAGCTCAAAGGAAAAACACCCACCACGAATATGAACACTTTGTCCTACATTCCCACAAACACATGACACCGGAGATTCCTTCTTTTGTCCTTGTCTGAGAGAGAAGTGCCAACATCAGTGTCTGTTCCCGCCTGAGCAGATTATTGTGGTGTCATTCATTCAGCTCAGCACAGGCCTGCAGATAAACTTAGATTGGCTGTGCAAATGTTTAAGAGGATTAGTGCCCCGTGTCATGACTTGGTCTTTCTCACACACTTCACTCAGTCTAATGATGGTGCATGTGCAAAGGCAACAAATGAACCTGTATCTCAGGTGCATAAAGATGTTCTGAACTTTTGCCAACATGCTTCACATTGTCTGCATAGCTGGATTAAAGTCAGCTGGGTGAGGTTGAGATATGGCCTGGTGGTTTCTTTGTTGCGTCAAAGAGATGACACTGTGCTATATTTAACTGGTATTGACAGGCTAACGATCGCTGTAAATGTGAGGGCGGCAGCTAAATTAAGCACGATTGTTAATCCACGCATGGTATTGGTATACAATGATGTGACGTCAAAGACAAAAACTTTGCCCTGGGGCTCCTGACAGCAGCTTCGTTTTCATGGTTTTATGCAAGCGTATGGTTTCATGCAAGACCAAGGAGAAACTGATGACACAAATTAGATGCACGAGGCTAAATTAGGCACCATCTTGGCCTAAAAATGAACATCAGCGTTTTCTGCGAGAAAATAAATGATCAAAGCACAGATTAACACCCTTGGGCAGATGCATCAATATTTTCCCGATAAAGACACTGTCACACGCACTGCAGTGACCCACTTCCACCTGTGTCTATAAAACAAGGGAAGAAGAAAGCTGCTCTCTCCAGGGAAGGCACGAAGTGGAAAATTCCTCCTTCAGTGGCCAAACAAACAGCGTGGGGCCCTGAAGACGACTGCACAAACTTGGCATTGTTCAGAAGAATAACTAACTGCCTTATCTGAAGAATCCCTGAGCGTTGCAGGAAAAGGAGGAGGAGGTTTCAGAAGCTGTTCTCGGCACAAAAACAATGACATTCCTCCAAGACAAGAATGATTCAAACGGAGAGAAGAAAGTTAGTCAAAAAGAGTCTGATTGATAAATAAAGAGACGTCTGCATACGTCTCCAGTCGTCATATGACCCAGTGCCCTTTCTACATGTTGAACAAACCCTGAAGGACACAGTGGAATGAACTTGCGTAACAATATCTTGATGATTAACCTCTCAACTACTCCTCTTCTCACAGGGCTAATGATATATCTCTCCATCCTTGACCTTATGAATGAATTCCTGAGTGATCCAAACAAAATGATTCACCAGCTTTTCGTAAACAAAATGAAGGTTGAAATCCAGCTCATAAACTTGCATTTTAAGACCAGTTTCTACTCTTTGAACTGTTTATGACAGCTACAAAGTAAAGCGCTTTAAAGACTTCTCAAACATAATAAATCACAAGCTTTTATCCCAATGATCTACCTGCTTATTTTACTCTTTTAGGGTTAAATTTGTCAGCTTTTACCTGCTCTGAGCTAAACACAAGAATTATTTCCATTTTAGTATTATCTTTATATAAATCTATAGTCAATATTTTTATTTGTGTGTCTGAAATTAAGAACTTTTAGCTTGTTTTGAAACACAATCACAATAATACTGCAGCATCTTTATGAACTTAAGAAAAAATATGACCAGTATGGATATGGATTATATCTTTAAAGGTATTTAAGTTCCTGAAATTGCCTCAGTGGGGAAGATGTTGGCGCCTGCATCAAGAAAAATTTTAGATGAGTGACACATTTCACCTTTAAAGAACAGTAGAGAAGATTCCTCTCTTAATGTACATGATAAATTTGGAAGAAGACATCACTTTGTCCACAAGTGTAGCAAAATTACTACAGAATGACTTGTATATGTTCATATTGTTGGTCTGAGGAAAATGTGCGATGTAAATGAATGGGCCTTTGTTTAGATGGGGGCAGGGAAAGTGCTAAAAACTAAATACCTCAAATGGCCACTAGATGCTGGCTCCAAAAGTGAGTCCATCCCCATTGAGGTCCATTACTTCATATGATTTCAAAGGTAGTTGTGGGCTCAAAAGCTCCACTTGAGCTGAAACCAAAAATAATCTTTACTAAATAAAGGCCGACAAAGTTAAAAGCAAACATTCTCAGCCACAGTGGAGGAACAAAAGAACAAGTTTAACCCAAAAAAGCTGGAAAATTTTGATCAACAAAGAAGCAACTTAAACTCACAGTATCTCCTGGTGTCTTACTACAAACAGAAAAAAGATACCAACTCTGAAGAAAAACAAGACGAATGGACAGCAGAAAGACTAGCATAAATGACACAACCATTTGGCACAAGACAGAGAGACACAGGCTGTTATATAAGCAGTAAAGGGGCACAGGTCAAAACAATGGGCTTCACAGTTACAATGGCCTGAAAACTTGAGAGCATGGTGGTAAATTGCCTGAAACAAGAGGAGAGATGTGCAGACAAACGAAAAGCGGACATGACAAAATCAAAGTCAATCTGTCTAACATGAGTCTAGATCTGAGGTTTCTGCCTGTTAAAAGGAAGTTTTTTCCTCTTTCCACTGAAACTTGCCAAATAATGCAAAGTGCTGTACTTATGGTGGGTTCAGGTGATAAAATAAAATCTTTCTAACGTTAACAGGTTTAGACCTGTAAATACTGTTGAAAAGTGCCTTCAGATAATGTTTGTTGTGATTTTGAGCGATATAAATTAAGATTTATTAACAATATGAAAGACAAGACGGAAGTAAATAAGTGCAACTTGATGTAACTGCAGAGACATAACATTTCTCTGATTTATATCAACCACAGCAACCACGACAACCAACTTTATCTTTTAATAAAGCCTGATGCGCCTCCAGATTCCATCTCTTTGGCCACTTGTCAATCTGGGCGTTTGGAAATGACGACAGTTAGTCAGATTATAGACCTGGGACGTAGCAGTAAGACATGATAACAGTATTTGAGCTTCCTATCCTGGGCATGATGTCACAAGAAGATGGTCAATTCAGTGCCTCTTTTGTGGCTACATCCACCTCTTAAATATAGTGTGGTCTGGTACAGAGTGTCTGTCTGTTACAAAAGTGATGTCATATCCCTCTCCAACATCAAAATTTAATCTTCAACAGGAACCACAAGAGAAACGACATTTTTTCCAAGCTTTAGCTGTTAAACTGTTTACATACTGGAACCCACATTGAGCCACCACCGTCCTTGTAAGGAGAAATATCCATGACTTACTGGTAGAAATTCACCGCCTGTAAACCAATTATGTACCACACACAGAACAATCGGCCATACATCAAAAAGACACAGGGGTTACAGGGAAGTCGACACAACACTTAGCAGGCACTCAGCGCCAGAAATCATGTCAGAGCTTTAGCCTACGAAATCATCCAGTACACAGATGATTCAATTACTCAGCTGGGACAGTTACATAAGAAGGAACACGAGCGGCAGAGGAGAGGGGTGGTGAGATGCCAAGCAGCCCCTTCAGATTGTCTGTGGCTGGCCTTCACTTAGGTCGAATTAAGATCAAAATTGGCAAAGGAGATCTGATCAAGTTATTCTGCAGCGTGTGTGATCTTTGGAGGTCTTTGAGTCTCCTGGATCTGGGGTGTGTCAAAGTGGTGCCAGCTGGACCAGCAGCAGAAAGAGGATTGGGACAATAACATACATGCACCAGCAATGAACATGGGGAAATATCATGCAATCAGCTTCAAAGATAAAAAAGTGAAACCTTGAACAACTTAGACTTCAGTAAACCATCCAATCGACGCATGATATTTGATTTTAACACGCAACAAAGGAGGCAAAAGTTGATCTTTGGGCACTATTTTGATTTCTGGATTCTGGATTGGATTCAGAAGGTATACTTTGAAGGTTTAAAGCCAAATTGAGAACATAAAATTTCTGTCCCAACTGTCCTGCAGCATCACTTTGGCAACATGCTTGGATATTTACCACAAATGTTGGTTTTGAGAAATAATCACAGCCATTGCAGCCATTTGTTAGGCTTCGAATTCCATTATTGTCATTGCACAAAGTTCACAACATTCGTCGCATTTGGGAATTAATCTTCGTTGCATTGGCTTCCTGAATGTAACAACACTGTAAAAGGGTATGGGTACATATTATCTGTTTACAACAAGCATCAGCCAAGTCTACGGGCCAAGACTGAAACACCATTGGTGACTATTGATAGCTCTAGTTGTAAAGCGTCTCCTACGTTGGTCTATTACCAGTTGCTGGTGTCGAGTTGTTGATGCTGTGCTGTGTTGACGCTCTATTTACAGTTGTGGATGTCTAGCATGAGAGACTGTAATGATACACAAACTAAAACTACAGAGTAATCATTTATTAATGCAGAATAAGCTGTTTGGCATTGGTAGAGAATATTGAGCAAACCCACATACTCAGCTCACAAATTTATGTGGGATGGGAAGCATGTTCTATAAATGTGGCACCACTTAACTTTAAAACAAACAGGTGTTCCAATGGTATAAGATTCATTTCCATTGTTACAACAACAACAAAAAAAATTACCAAACACAAATTTCCTCACACTGTGCTGTGCTGAGACAGCAAAGTCTTTCAAGTGACGGTTCAGTGGTTACCTGATACGTAAACACTGAGCTGGTTGTCAGTTGTGCCACTGTTCTTGGCTTTGCCTGACAGATGGCATTTGAAGTGTAATAGGACACACCCACGTCTCGTCTAACAATAGTCTCAAAAGTTTCCCACAGGGTATATATACTTTTGTGCATCACTGTTTTCTTTGCACGTATGACTTTTACATAATAAAGGAGAGGGAGTTTCCAAAAAGTGCCGCCATCAGCATTGCATGCAGCGGGTTTCCACTGCCAGCCAAGCCAACGAGCTGAGTGTGACAGATGGTTAGCATTGGCATGACATGCATGTTTGGTGTGTAGTTTTGGTGGAAGGGGCAAATTTGAGGAGGCAGAACAAAATGTGGAAGGTTTTTCCAATTTCCTAATTCCACCAGGCACAGGGACAATCGATGCCCAAGGTCCATTCCCATCTGGCCTCCAACTTTAAAATAACAATTTATGGATTAGGGCGCTGAACTTAATCATGTTTTCAATTACACGTACATTTACTTTTTTGTCAAGGTCACAAACAAAACCAAAGTTTACCTAGAAAACTACATTTGGACTGTTCATCAGTCACTTGTATAAAGCTAAAGCTCAGTACACGCAGCAGAAGAAAGGCTAAAACACAAGCTAGAGGCTAAAATACAGGTGCAGCAGTTATAGTGCAACGATCTGATGACTTGACAGTCTATCAATAAAATGAGTAGCCAAGTTACGTTTGTTCTGCTTGGTAGATGAGCACTGGTAGGGCATAACCAGGATTCACTAACATTACACAGTATGGATATGTCTTAGAGCACCAGGCTGTGAGTAGCGCTAAATGCAGCCGGCTACTAAACTACAGTACAAACTTACAAAGTTAGCTTATTGTCACATTTTGAACAATAGCTCTTTATAAGTGTTGATAGATACAATACTCCATTGCATTGTATACAGTAAAACTTGTCTTGAACAAAGACAAGTAGTGTGAAAAAAAAGATTAAACTCATGCATTATTTGCGACAGTTTGTGCGAGTCCTCTGGCCAAAAGGGTTGTTGCATCTACTTCATATGGATTCACTTCACAGTCCCCTCAAAGATATTTGGCGAATAAAGGCTATTTTGTTATGATGGCACAAGTCTGTTTGACCACACTTTGTGACTCATTTGTTCCAGAAATTATCGAAAAAATACTGAAAATCAAACAAAATGTGTGGACACCCTGGATTAATATGTTCATGTTGAAAATGGCACTGGGTATTTCATTAGACTTTCAATCTCAATATCTTTTTCACAATTTCACACCCGTGTTTCGGAGGCTTGACCATGTCCCTGAGTAGAGCACACTGAAGCTCCAGGTATTCAGTCAGGTGGGATCCCTGGCATGGCTGCGGGGTCTTGTTGTGTAACTGGGGGACATGAGGACTCATTGGCACAGATATAACTGGTTGTTTTAGGTCGATGTTCCTTCTATTAAAACTTAATGTACTGTTAATCCCCAGTGAGAATCCACCCCTTGACCGACTTACACCTGCACTATCTCGCTCCAGTTGTGCCTTTCACTCTGTATCAAAGTCTGACAGTGGCTCTGCCGGCTGAAACACTCCAAGAGGAGTAAAAAAAACATAACAGAGTTTATGTTCCTCTTTCCTGGCTGTCTCTCTGCATTGTTGTCCTGCAGAGGGGAAAGGAGGGTTTTCACTCTGAGTTAGCATTTTTTCTCATCCTAAGGGGAAAGTTGGACAAAGAAAATTTTAGTTTCTGCTTTGTTTTGATGGTTTATGCCTCAATACGAGCTACACAAGAAAAGAGACGATTTTTAAGACTTTTAAACCTCTGAACCGATATATAACAGATCAGAATTATGGGTTATGACAGATTCAAGAGCTGAGTTATGTGACATTTTAGGTGCTAAACTGACTGGTCTTGTTTTTCTTGGTAAATCCCGGTCATATCACACCAACAGAGGAGGTGAAGAGGCGAAATTAAACTCTCACCCATCATCTGTCAACAGGAAGTGAATCACATCTTACAAATCTCACATCTCTAAGGGCTCAGTCAGACTGCTGACAGCCGACACCTCCCACAACACACTGACTGTCACAGCTCATCACCACAAACACTATTTCTTGGACATTCCTGTCTGAGACAGCTCTGGGTGCACAGCTTGGGCGAGATTAATATAGGGGTCTTTACATTCAAGTGTCATTTTAGCAAAAACACCAGATGTTGTGGTTTGGTTTCAGTGCAAAAAGGGGCAGAACGTCTCAAATCAAATTTCCTGAACTCTGTCTGATGTGCTGCACACAGTTGCTCTGGATTGAAAGCATTGTACAGACCCTAATAGTGACCTCAAAATAGTTTCACTTTCATATATTTGTCTGGTCATAATCCACAGTTTAAAATGAGATTATCAGCGCCAAAGTCGGTCATTTCTAGATTCTAGTTATCAGTATCTGTGGTTGAGTTGGATTTCCCCTGGAGAACACAGATTCAGTTTCAGCACTAAGACAAAAAGTCCCTCTGACGTGTTTGAGGTGAGTTAACGTAGACGGAGCCTCATCTGTTTGTTCTCTCTGCAATAAAAGGATTCCTTGTTTGGGTTTTTTTTTTCAAGTATGAAATCAACCAAAAGCTCATAAAAGAAACCATAACATAAAAAGACACCACAAATGAATGAAAGATTAACCCAAAGGCTTTACTAAACCCAAAATGATTAAAATTGATAAGAAAACAAAAAGCGCTGGAGACCAAAAATAATAAAGGGAAATGAGTTAACTCAGCCAAGCAATGAGACGTCATGCCAGCACCTCCCCTCAAACTAAACTATCACAAAACTAGTTTGAAGAAAAGAAGGAAAACTGGCCTATCAGAGGTCTCTAGCTCAAACCAAAACGTGGGGGGAAGTTAATTTGAGCTGAAATTCTATACTATGGAGTCACAATTGGGTCAAAAAGCCAGCGCACAAAATAATGTCTCACGAGCAGTGTTTTTGATTTCACATGCACAGATTTTAACTAACAGAGCCACTGGTCTTTGATTGTCAACTCTCAGGAAACTCGAGGTTGTCAGATTGGGGAGTTTCACATACAGGATACCGGCATAAGGGCGAAAAAAAAAATATCTTCCACAATTGTGTAAAGTTGGCATATTATCAATCATTATCATTGTCAACACAAGCCTCACTGAAAGTGACGTCTTTACGGCAGTGGGTGATGGTGCTCATGGGAAATAGAGTCTTTATCCAGCCAAAGGTGCCACAGCAATCAACATGGGTTTTACAGTCTTTCATATTTCTTTCATCTCCCTGTTTCTTTGTTTCCTCACCATTTTCTGTTGCTGTTTCCATGAGTCTGTTTTCTTCTGTTTCCCTGACCTTCACATCAAACCGGGAAAACACCCACACCTCCTCCTTCTCTGGTCTCACAGGCGACCAATTACATGCTGTCAATCTGTGCAGCGGGCCACACACCAAGGACTGTCAGATAATGTTCAATTACAGCCACAGCGGGTGCTCAGGATCGCCACCAGAGGAGAAACAATGGTCATTATGAAGAGTTGCAACGAGAGCCATGAAGGTTAGCTTGATGCAACACGACAACTGCTATATTCAAATGATATTTATATAACCAAGGATTGTTACTATTAAATATGGAGAAACAGTGAGTGTTATCTACAGTGCATTGGGTTTATCTGATTGTCTTGAAGTATGTGCTCCCCGACTTTTATTTAAGGGTAGAAGATGCTAACACTATGACTAGCTAAAACATCTGGGAGCACTTTATTACGGCTGAATGATTTATACAAGTTTTGGAGCCACAAGTAATGCCACCCAGACAATTTCTTTTTCAGAGAGGGCCTCACATAATGCAGCAAGAAGATATCAAACGTACCACAACAGCATGGATCAGAAGTAGAAGAGTGCAGTTAAAAAGATTTGATGCACAAGAAATGAGACAAAAGAGACCCCAGGCTGTTCAGCAGCTGAAATTAAATTAAAGTTGTACAAACAGTAAATCTATTTGTGTGCTTCTGCTGTTTGCTTCCTCATGGGATAAAAAAAGCAACAAACCGGAGCTCGGAAATAAAAATGTCAAAAGACTAAATCGTTACAAAGTTATATGACTGAACAAATTGTTGAGACATGATGATCTGATTTCCCGGAGACTCTGGATTACTTTTTGTTCTTTAATTTGCTCCTCACTCTTATGTTTAAGATCTTCATCTTCCTCTGACGTCAAACTGCTGAACTGGCAATCTTAATCTTACATAAACCAACAAGGCCGATGCAGCAAAGGAACTCAAATCCTTGTGAAAGACCAAAGCTCTTTAGCTTCTTTCTGTTGCACTGCTGCATGACTGCCCTCTCTCTTGACTTCAAGCGCTTCCGTCATTCTTGGCCTCGAGGAGCCGCAGAGAAAGAATGTGAAAGCTTTCACCGCGTCACAACCTCCGGTGCTTTTGTTTGCTTTACATCTCTGCGATGCTCTTGTCTTTTCATTCCTCTCTGCCTCGGCGTGCGAAGAGAGGATGAGACCGGGGTTGATGCTGCTCCGCTCTGATGAGAGGGTTGCATAAGAAGTCAGCTTTTTCCTCCTCGTCCAAAGTGCTGAATCTGGGTTAATGCTGCCAGAGCCTGACAGGAGGAGCACAACAGGGTCTGATAAAAGGAGGTGACATGTCTTGATACATCGCAAGCAGGTCGCATGAGCTTCTCTTATGACAGGAAGAGATCATAAACAATAAGTGGGTTAACACTTTCTGAGGGGTCGAGCGTTGGAATCAAACCCGGAGCCGATTCAGCACCAAACTACAAACAACTTGAATGAAATCTATTTGATCTGCTGCCATGAAGGAGCGGATCAAATGGAGCGATAGTTTCATCAAAGAAATCTACTAAACATAAATGACCTTTCTTTACATTTTAACTGGACTGGACTCAAGCTTACAATTCAATGAGTCGAATGAAGTTTATTTTTACATCTGTTCATCACATCAGCAAACTAAAGGCCAAGTTCAACAGAATCAGCATATGTTAAGTTGTTGAACAAAACAGTTTTCCAGTGTTATGTAACTGAAGCAGAACTTTCCTGAGGTCAGCAGCAGCAGCGACGTTTCTCCCCTGATACAGCAAATTCTGAGTCCAATCAGCAGCCGGAGACAAGAAGCTTCACTGATTAATGGAAACATGTAATTCATTAACCTCTTAATGGTAAACATATCCCAGGGATACGTTCACACTTTGCAGAAAAGTGAAAGCAGATTGTCCAGATTAAAAAAGAAAAAATGAGAGAAGCTCACAGTCCTTTTTGACCTGCTGATGACTTTTAAACCGCCCCCGTGCTCTGAACACCATTATTAATCTCTGGGTTATATATCTGCTACAGCTGGCAGCTCCAGACCTGCTGGCAGAGTGACCTCCTCTAGTTACACAACTCATTTAAATCCATTTTATTCTAATTTATGTGTCTGCTTCCCTGCACTGGAGAGGGAGACCTTTCACTCCTACAATTACGATGATTTCTTATCTTTATTTCGGCTTTTGTCACAAAGTTGTCTCAGCAAACTCGGCAAATGAGGTTTAAGAAGGTAAAATTGAAAAAAAGCATTAACAGCAGATTTTTTTTTTTTTTTGCATGTTTCATCACAATGTGTCATACACTTAGTGCCGAAATTTACTTGTTCCAGAAACTTAAAGCAGATAACATTTCATGGTCAGTGGAAGTAACTTAACTTACATCTGGGAGTTTGTTTACCATAAAGACTTTTTAAGATGCAACACTGAGCTTTGTTCTCACATCTTTTTGCACCATAGGACTAAATGAGAATAAACCCAGCAGATCTTTTCCAACCTTATGGAAACTGCAGCCCACAGTCAAAAGGTCATAACGATGAGCTCAAAAACAAACATGGCGACTGTGGAGGTTTTGCTAATATACTTCGTCCACACAGACAAGAATGGAAGCAGCGTTGTTGGTGGTCAATGTGATCACGTGTTTTTAATATCTTCATGTCTCAATAGAGCTACGTAATGAGTTGTAACTGCAACACTACCACCACGGTTTTTGGTGATACAAAGAAAACGTGCAGAAATATGGACTAAATGGACGCAGACTATGGACAGGAGGCTCTGTCAGTTAAATATTCAACATTGGGCGTAAATGGACATTCACAAAAGGAATCTGTTTTGATCCCTGTTCCGATGTCAAACACGAATTATTTTAAAAAACAATGCTTCCATTTTCCAGGTAAATAAATATTTATCTTCTATGTAAATACTCATTGGTACGTCACATCATACATCCATGGAAGATTTTTGTGTTCATCAGCTTTCATGATGAATATGATTCACTGAGGATCAGTGAAAACAGTTTCATGTACAGCTTTTGTGAACACGAAAGTACATCTAGATGTATCACCCATTGAGTATCTTTGCTATTGAAAATGTAAACAGAGACTTTTCTAAAGCTGCTCTGACATCTAACCACTCCCAGAGGTTAAAGGAGGTAAGTTTCTGACGCTCTTGTTTGCTTTTGTGGGTCATCAAAAGGCAACGCCGCTGATTTCATCCTGTTCAATGACCGTCTAAAAACTCTTCTTCAGGAGCTACAACATATAGGATAAAGGAAACATCATATTTGTGATTTTTGCTCTTAGTTGAATACACTTCCTGCCTGAATGCCAGCTAAACTCCAACATGTTAGTGTACACTGGAGGCATTGTTAATACTCTTTGGATAAGGATTTAAAACCTCAGGCAACCTCTGGGGCTGAGGTTGTGTTATCCCAGGGTGAACTCTAATCATCAGCTTTACTGTTCACTAAAAAACAAAACAAAACAAAAAAGGGTGGTGCCAACTGGGACTTTGATTTTCAGGAGTGCATTTAAACATGACAGAACAGAAAACACTTCAAAGACAGAGAACAAATCTTCACCGAAACTGCCAGTACATTGAAAAATGTAGGGATTTACTGTAACTTTTGTTGTTATGGTCAACTTACAGGCCTGTAACCTTTGCTTTTGTAAATTTAGAATAGCAATAATAGTTTTTCCAGTATTTCATGTTTAGTCCGACGTTTTAAGACCCAATTGCCCGATGAGAACAACTGGTTGCAACTAGAAGGGACGCCATTCTTGCAGTTTAATCCAAGGCCATGAGAAGAAACGGAAAAGTTGTTGAACAAGCAAAACAACAGAGTGAAGCTGTAGGTGGATTTACAAGAACTGTATGACTACAGAGACACACGGGAAGATAAACTCTGTACAAATACACAGAGGGGATAACTGGGACAGGTGAGAATATTCAGAAACAGGTGAAAATAATATGGAAGGAACACACAATGACAAAGTTTGGACAAAACAACAACAATGTAAAACAAAAGTCATAAGAGACAAGAAGAGACAAAATGTCAAAGAGGATTATAGTGACTGACAAATCTTGGTTGTTACTATTTTTTCCTCAATTCTGAGATAAATGTCAAGATTCTAAAATTAAGATATTAATGATTAAATACTGATATCAAGCCCAGCATTCTTAATTTAAATCAAGAAGCAACAACTAGTCTGAAAATAGGAACCCATTGGGGAAGTATTAAAAAAAAACTGCAGTTCATCAAGTGTCAACTTGAGGCAACTGCAAGAGCAACAAAAACCACACACACACCTGTTCAAAAAAGCTGATCTTTACAGTAAAAATAAAAATATTTACAATCTGGTTCAAAAATTGGTACAAGGCTGGGTACCTCACTTCTTCATTTTTTTATAATTTTTCATTTTGAAGTTAGTAAACCAGTGAGTTTTTTCCATAAAAGAGCATACCTGAGTTGATTGGCAAGTGAGCAGAGAGGCTTAAGTCACACCTTAACTTCATCGTAACTTAAGCCGAATTTTCAAAGTCAAAATTATAGAAAAAGGGAAGATTGATTTTTCAACCCACATTTTTTTCTTTACTGTACAAAATAATTGTCAATAAACTATAAAAATGCATAAGCAGCAGTTACACCCTCAGTGTGATGTGATACAAATCGAGCATCAACTACTCTGTAAGATCAGAGATGCCATCAAACTTGTCAGTGTTTCATGAAATCTGGATTCATGAAATTTAAGATTTTTGCTATGAGAAAAAGCAAATGATGAAAGTAAACTTTGCTCACCAATAAGAAACCTTTAGTCACCTTGTGAGTATTTTTAATATTTATGTGCTATAAAGGTGATATTCGTGTTGTTTGTTTATTATTCTCCTTACTTTAACATCTGATATTCTGTAAATTCAACACATCTGTGAAAACAGTCAAAATATGACCTCAACATACGCATGTAAACACTATTCATGAAGCACATTTTGTTCCTGTCAGTTATTGAGGGAGAGTTATGTAAGAGTCCCGTCTTTCCAGGGCAAATTTTCCATTTAAATGAACTATTCAAATCACTGACAAGCTGACACTCAAGCACCAAAAGCATCATTGCTTTCCATTTAAAGCAGTGGAGGAGTAATCACTGGATTTATATGTACCTTAGCAGATGCTATATGTATTTTTTATGATACATGCGGCATAATATTAGCTACTTTAAGAGTTAAAAGGTTTTAGGTTATTGTTTGAGCTATTAAGGAACAAAAGCACGCAGCTGCTTCCATTGTCCCATCAGTGACATGAACATAAAGAAGACCTCAAATGTAGTTTCCCATTCACTTGTGCTCAAACGTCGGCTTTATGTTCCTGCTGCTGAGAGTGAGTCACACTCTGTTTGCTTCTGGGTTACTGTTCTGAATAGCATGGGCTGGTTAACCTAGTTCCCTTTGTTGATACTACATCCAGCAACCAAGTTTTTTTTTATCATTACATCACAGCGGAAATTTTCCAAACTCATTTCCTAAACAAAATATTTGGTATCGGGTTTGTAAATCCTCATATGCTTCCAGAGTTTACTCTGAGCGTCCTCTGAACCTGTGATAAACACTCTTATATGATTTTTCTGGGATGACTTTACATCCCGTCATGGGATTTAAGTTATGATAACTGGAGAACAAAGAGCTTATTCTGCAGCAAGAATGTGAGTCTCTGACTAGTAATGAGAGTGCACATGCTTTCTACGTAGCACCACATGAGCCGTGTGGTTTCACGTGCGCTGGAGAGACAATCTGAGAGTGTTTGTGTTTTCTTATGACAGGAAGAAAAGAAGAGGTCAGAGACACTGATACGGTCAGAGGCCGCTGACCAGTTTTCCCCTTGTGAATAATGAAACAGTGCTTCATCTGTGTTTATCCAGTCTTGGTGAACTTGTTTTCATTTACACACATCCTGCTGCACAAGACTACTTTCTTTGTGGTATTAGATAAAGAAAGGAAAGAATAACCTGGAGATGAAGATGAAATCAGGGTTAGCAGCTTTATTGTGCAGCATTTGAACATTTGCTCCTACTACCCTAATTAGCCTGTTTAACTCTGTTTCAGTCCTCAAAAAGCTGTTGCTCAGCTTATTTACACTGTGGCTGTTTCACGCTCAGGTTGGTTAGCCAAACACAAGAATAAGGTTGTCCTGTTTTCAAGGCTGGAAATAAATAAAATGGATGAAATAGCGCTTAAAAAATGAAAAATCTCATCATGTAAAGGGTTAAACTGCCATCAGAGTGCCATCGCAGCTTCGACATCTCCATCATTTTTGGTAAAATAAAAAATAAATAAGAACTGAAGTGATTAATTCATAAGCTCAGACATATCTTTGTTCCTCTTCTTGAACTTCAAAGCTGAGTGCTTGTTTATGTAAGCTTTTTCAAAACGTCAAGTATATTCATGTCTTTGATCAGTTCATGCAGGCTTCACTGCTTTTATCAGGGCACAAATAGAGTGAAAGGGAAGAGATTAATGTTTTAGTCATCTATTCTAGGTAATCTAATGGGAAAAGGCTTACTTCTAAGACAATTATTTTTTCTATGACTTGAATATGAAAACTTTGATATCAGATAGATACGACTATGGTTATTGTGTATAAGCCGGCTAGTCAGCAACGGCAAGTAACATTAGTAGTCTACACCCCTGAATTGTCACATAACTTAAGACGTTTGTCAAGAGCCTGTTAGCTAAGCCTATCATAGATAAAGGAATAAGAAGTGACCATAGACATATACATATAAGCAGACATTGCATTGACAGTGTTGGCCTTCTGCTGCAAAACATAAGCAAGTCGACCAAGTTGGTGGTGACAACTCTGTCCTGAGACTCAGGATTGTGTTTTGGCAACTTCAGACTGTTTTAACTTTGTAAACCAAAATAAAAGTAAATCTCTCATAAGAAAAGGAATTACTGTTAAACTTAAACCTTGGCTGCAGAATCTTCCTTACACAGTTACATTTCTTCTGCTGAAAAAAAGTCTGTTCCATTCATAGTCTTGTGCATAACTCGTATTTTTTAACTGGAGCTCAAAATCACAATCTACAGTTATGCCCAAAGGTTTATACCCCCTTCAGCAGAATTTCTAATCTTTTGGCCTTTTCTCAGAAAATATGAATGAGAACACAAAATCCTTTCTATCACTCATGGTTAGAGGTTGGGTGAAAACATTTATTGAAAAAAAAATAGTTTACTCTTTTTAAATCATAATGTCAACAGAAACTTCAAAAATGACCCTTTTAAGAAGTTTACACAGCTCTGGTGGTTTTGGCCTGATAAATGCACAAAGGTGAATACAAATGTGTTTGAATGTCTCCTAAAGGTAACCATCCTCACCTGTGATGTATTTGCTTGTAATCAGTGTGTGTGTACAAAAAATCAACAGGGTCATTTTTTAAGTTTCTGTTGTCATTATGCTTTAAAAAGAGTAAACACAGTTGTTTGTTAAAAATGTCTTCACCCAACCTCTAACCATGAGTGATAGAAAGGTTTTGGTGTTATCATTCATATTTTCTGAGAAAAGGCAAAAAGAATCAGAAAATTCTGCTGGAAGGGTTGTAAACTTTTAGGCACAACTGTTTATTGTAGTCTAACGATGCTGTCCAAGAACGGTAGCAGATCTAGACTTTCTAATGGTCCACTTAGTTTTTCCTGATGGACAGACTCACAAATTAAGCAGTAATTTTGAAATTAACTGTAATTGACATTACATAAAACTGGACAAACAATAGTTATTCAGTCCACCCAGTGTTCTTGGATAAACTGTGATTTCTTTGTGCCTAAATTTTCGGTGACCTCAGTGTTGACTGGCTGCTCTCCAAACGATGACAGTAAACCAGTGTCGCCACAACAAACACCCGCTGCTCCTATTACATAACGCAAAAGCACAATTATAACCTCTCTATTCATCAAGTTTTCATTATTCGGTTAAAAGTTAAAAACATACTAGACAATTTGGGGACATAGCTTAGGGTTTTTGCAAAAGATTCAATCTTGAGGTACATTGTAGTTAGCAGGAAACCGAAATATCGGTTTCAAAATAAAAGCATCTGCAAGACTTTCTCACATTTCAGACGGAATCAATACAGGATGAAATAATCACCGTTTGGTTTAATTGGTCACAGCCTCATTTGACGAGAAATCACAACATTTCTTAATTTCAAGCCGTTACGACACAAATAGTTTGAGGGATCACGCTCTGACAGACAGATTTAATATTTACTATAATAAAAATCGACTGCAATTAAAGTATGTAGAGTAATCCAGTTCTTAATGAATCCACAGACAGCTCAAAATGTTATTTCTGTTGAGTTAATCAGTCTTTGCAACACTACACAGCCAGAAATAGTTACTCCACCCAGCAGGATTTGGCTAAAACCTCAAACAGACCCAAAATCTCTCTGAGCAACGGGCGGTGCTGGTGGACGTGTTTTTCCCAATAATCCTTGTTTTCTGCACTTGTCTCTGCATGTGATGTATGGATTATTTAATGTTTGTTTGGGTACGTTTCTAAACTTGTATTCTGGGTACAGCAGCCAAAAACAGTCGGTCCTCCCACTGTGGCTGCACCTGCAGGTCAGAGCCCGTCTCCCCCGCCGGCTCCTCTCTCTCTCTCTCTGTTACATAACCAACTCCTCCACTGGACGACGGAGAGGAGAGCAGTCAAAATACATGAGACTCAAAGCTTCTCCCAGGGGAAATTATCTAATAAATAGAAAGACTTTAAACCCAAAATTGGACTTACATCCCTTCCCAGGCCTGTGAAGATGTAATGAAAGGATGTGCTGGAGTACTGGAGGAACAACTGATAAACAAATTGTTTCCAGTGCTACAAAGGAGTCACTTTTTGTGCTTTTATACTCAAATATAGAGCAGTTTTTAAAACCTTATGCAACATTAGCCCAGACTAACACTAAGATATTCCTGCTAAAATGATGCAAAATTCAGAAAAATATACCTAAGTTTCTGGTTGTTTTGCTGAAAACTAGACTGTGGATAAAGAAAAAGTTCGTTCAAATGAATTCATTAACTGGCAACAATCATTAAAAGAGCATAAAATGTTATTTGATAGAAATAAGATGCCAAAAGTGTTGTTTTTTCCCTTAAAAGTAAGATTTTTTTACATATATATATGATCTACTGGGATGATATACTGATCTAACAAAATATACAGTGCTACACTGTAAAAAATGAAATCTAAGCAAGTCATTATGTCTTATTTTTTAGTAATAATTGCCTTATTATTCTTGATATGAGCTACATTCAGCTGATAAGTCCAGGAAACTGTCGTATTTCAAGTTATTTAAAGACAAAAATGAGGTCTGAATTCTTTGTAACAAGTTAAAAAAAATATGCCAATAGGAAAGGAAAAAGTTTCTTAAATTAGACAGATTTCTTGATACAAGAAACTTTTTGAGTAAAAGTTTCTTGTATATGAGTAAATTGTAGATGATTGATGAAATGACAGAACAACTGATCTTCAGTGGTCTTTTTGTCTCAAAATTCACCAATACTAGCCCCTTAGATAAAAATATTACAAGGCTATTTGTTCATTATTTCAACAGATTTGGTGATAAAACTCTTGGTCAAGAAATTCATGGCACAAAAAAGGAGTGATGCGCCGACCCAATCTTGGTATTGGGTATCAGATACAAACCAAGAAAGATCTTAAATTAAAACTAGAATTGGATCAGTACTGGCTGATTTCAAAGCCCAAGTATTGGTTTTAAGATTTTAAAAGGTTTGGGTCGGTATTTGAAACGTGATAAAACAAACATCTGTGGGTTGTGTGTAGATGCTTTACAACAATGAGATGTTTTAATTGTAGACTTCTAAACAACTGCAGATGTAAATGAGCTGTCTGCGACCTCTGGTATACTGCATCAAATGGTCACATTTATGAAAAATTTTGTACATGGTCCCTTCATAAACTAGATAAAATAAATACTGCACATAAACTGAAGAGATGTGATTTCCAGGCTCCACAGTAGAAGTTGCTGCATGATTAATTTGCAAGACTCTGCAGTGGATCTCACTTAATGGGCTCAAAACCCACAGTTTTCTTGGACACCGTTTGTCACTTAAAAACTCCACCAATGCAAAGATGAAACCAAATATAATCACAATCCAGAAATGCTGGCCACCTCTTCAAATGAGCAGAAGTGAAGCAGAGAACTTTCCTATAATCCGGAAAATCTGAATTCAACATATTTTTGAGGAGTATTTTTGAGGCCTTTGTTTCACTTGGGGTCTTCGATTTGCAGGGACTCATGCTTTGTCCAATGACACTATGTGAAGAAAGTCAAAGTAAACTCCCACTCATGGAGACCTTTTGAGAACAAACACTCACCTAAAATCTACCATCAAAATAAGTTTCTGTAGATCCCCAAATGTCTTGTGTACTTGTGCTATGGCTTGACAAGATATAATGACAACAGATTAGAATAGAAAGTATAAGAATGGTTTGGTCATGGTTTTGAAATTCTAGTAACTTTACACCAAGTCTACGAATAACCGAAAGGAGCTTACCCGAACAGACCTCGGTAAATAAAGTGAAAGCAAATACAATCTAAAAGTAGACTGATGAACGACTGTGGGAACTTTTTGGTCTCTATTACTTCCTTTATCTCTGAGTAAGGGGTCATCACTGCGTATTAAGTGTGTTTGTTCTTACACACACTCTCACGCACACTGAAATATTATGTAAATGTTCCAGTCATGTTCTTGCTCAGTGATTCGTCATCACTTCAGGCCTGCACCTGCTCCCTGTTTCTCTTCTTCAGAGCTTTTTTCCCACCGACTCAATCATGGCTGAGAAGCTCATTAGTATTAAACTCCACGATGACGTAATCATCCTCTGATAAACTCTCCGATGTCCCGCTGCAGTGATGTCATCAAATGCCCAGCGGAGATGAAGCTGCACATTTGGATTAAGACCAAATGTGTGGTGACGCTGCACTTACTGTATCTGTTTTTGATATAGATATGTACAAACAACTTAAAAAGAACATCCCTATATCATTTCTAAACCTGTCTGCTGGGAATTTGTGCAGAGAACTCATACAAAGCAAAGTCTGAAAACGTGTACAGTCATTCAGCGTTGTTATGTAAAAACATGAAAGCCTGCAGCTGAAAACAGAGACAGAAAACCTACTTTCTACATTCACTTTGCTTTTTTCATGAGCAGTTTAAAACATTGTGAGCAGTAACAAGTAATAAATGCATCCATTTACATTTTCAATAAAAATGAATTAGGACTAGTTATTCAACCAAAATGCAATTCAGATGTGATTTCTGGCTTCAAATGCCAATACCTTTCATTTTCTTGTTTTCATATGTCATGGTTGACTGAATATTTTTAGATTTTAAGCTGTTCCTCTGAGAAATAAGCTGTTTCTGTGAGACATGAAGAGGACAGAAATAGTGTTTTTCTACCATATTTTTTACGTTTGATGTTCAAATGAAAGACCATAATGAAAATAAACAGTACTTGCATGTCTACTGTTTCACTTTTATGTCATTGTAAAATAATGGCTGACTTATTACAGAAATACTTTTAAAATATTGATTTATAATTCTTGAATCATTTGATATTTTCTTTTTTTTAAAGCTTTAAATTCCCAACTTTTCCCTAATACAGTGTTAGACCTACATCAGTTGGAAATATTGCTAACCTGTGAGGATTTTCTATTGAGGTACTGATGCATTCATTTTAATATTTAAATCTTTATTTTATTCAAACATCGTGCATACATTTAAGCTGGTAAAGGTGAAACATAGACTGGATTGAAGAAAAATTAAGTTTTATGTAAAAAACTGTGGACTGATGGACTGAATCACTGAAAGAAGAGGCCAAACAGCGTCAGTCAAACAGGAGTCATCTGTGTTCAAGTTCACACCCCATTAAACAAATACAAACACTCCAACTCTCACTGTTACATTCCTGCTGCATACCAGAACACATACCTACACACACACACACACACACACACACACACGTATATACAAATCTAACAATGATGTTACTGTCAAAGTGTTGCCATTGATTTTGCACAAAGCTGCATTAGGGTCAGTGATGTGACGCCTCCTTTTTCTGTCTAACTGAACCAGTTCAAACTCAATTCAAAGATATTAATTGCCCTGTTTTGCGTAACTTCTAACATGTTTTGCATTCACTAACAAATTTATGAAGCACTTGCACTTATATTTTATCACATAGATGTGTTTTGTTATAGTATTTTCATTATATGTATCATCTGGGGCCACCATCAAGAAAACACAATTTTGGGTCTTTGGTTTGGATCTCAAGGGCAGGGTATGTCATCCGAGGAATCCAATGAAACACCTGGGAGGTTAAGTCTTTCTCATATTTGCCCATAAACCTATTTTTTTTAACTCGAGCTATTTTTGGGTATCATGTGGAGCAACCGCCCTAAAACTATGAATAATAGGTTTTGTCTGCAAATCTATAAGCCTGTCCTTCTTAAACTGTTTATTTAATGACTGATACTTGCTATGAGTAATGTTTAAGAAATATATTCACTTCGAGACAAATAATTGTCGCCCCAAATTACTTTTTTTAGAGCTGTCATTTTAATTCAACTTTAGAAACACTTAAATCTCTTAACTTTATTTTTTGCACGTGTACACTACATTCCAGATGTTTGAACAATGGCCTAGTACATAAACATATTTTTAGTATCTTAAAAAATCTAAAAGTCTCATCCGTCAATGACCCATTAATATTCTCTGAATTTGGATTTGATAATTTGCAGGTATGTACATTTTTGCATCATCTTGGAAACTCAAGCTAACGTCATCTGAGTCATTTTTTATTTGTGTATAAAACGTTCATGGTCCCGAGGTGATGAGCCACACCTACAATGATGAAATGATAATTTAGCTGTATTCGTGCACCACTATCCGATTTAATTTTTCTGTCGTTATTGAAATGTTTTGACAGAAGTTTAAAGGACTCCCTCAAAAGCTGTTACACACATTCATGGTCCCAAGAGGATGACTCAGCATAACTTAAACCAACAACTTTGACCCTGACTGTACTTTTCTGTGTGGTTATTAACATTTTTTTTAGGACCCTAACACACAGAGATATGATGAAAGTAGTTGTTATAACTGTGAAGCAGCAGGCTAACATTGTACAGATTTTCATGGCTCTCAGAAGATAAACCATAAAGACTTTTTTAGTGATGTGGTTCAAGTTTTTGACTGTTGTGAAGATATTTCACAAACTACCGGATGCCTTGCCTTATGTTTTGGTGTTGCCATTCATATCCCCCAGAGGATGAACCACAATAGCTTTGATGGCACTTTACTCCAGAAAAGGATCATGTAAAATGTATTACTTGGCTTCTTACTGATCTTCCGGCTTTGTGAAATGCTTTGTTGTGAACGGTCAAAACCTCCTGACAACCCTTTGATGACGGCCGTTAACTTCCATCACCAGAAACGATGCCAGAGGCAAACTAATCATGTGACAGCAAATCAATCCAAGGTACAGTGGAGTAAAAGTGTTTGCCTTTGGGCTTTATATTTGCTACCAATGCTGTTCAAACATTGGAATCAGTCCATGTGTTATTTCAGCATGGATATTTTCATACTGGATAGAAATGAGAGCAACTTTATCACTGCAAAAACTGAAATCTAAGCAAATCATTATGTCTTATTAGCAGTAAAAATTGTCTTATTTTTCTTGATTTGTGCCACATTCACCAGACCAGCTCATAAAAATGTCTTATTTCAAGTTATTTAATGACAAAAATGAGGTCTGAATTGCTTGTAACAAGTCAAAAAATCTGCCAATGGGATAAGAAAAATTCCCTCGTAAAGTGTCTTGTATTGAGAGATCTTTCTAATTTCAAGAAACTTTACGAGTGAATTTTTCTTATCCCACTGGGAGATTTTTTTTTTTACTTGTTACAAGCAATTCAGACCTAATTTTTGCCATTAAATAACTTGAAATGAGACCTTTTTATGACTTGGTCTGGTGAATGTGTCTCAAATCAAGAAAAATAAGGACATTTTTACAACAAATAAGACATAAGAACTTGCTACAGGTTGCCATAAATGAACTTTAATCATGAGTGTTGGTGATTTTAAGCATGCTATCCCAATAAATTAAAACAAATATGGCAAATCTATTATGTAAACAGGTTTTACTGTATGTAAATGTTAGCATTTAGTTCAGAGCACACAGTGTTTAGCCTCAAAAGCTTCTAGCATGGCTTTAAACTCTTTGGATATACATTATTTATCATGACATATAACCCAGCACCATTACTTGCACTTAACTCAAGCTGCTGCTTTAAGTAGAGGAAATGAAATAATCCTGCAATTTCTGTGAAAGCTTTCATTTACTCACTTTAAATATCACTTCCCTCATTCACACACACACACACACACACTCTCATTCACATCTTTCCCAGTGTCCAACCCCGTCCCCCGTAATCCTCCCCAGTTTAGCTCTGGCGTTAGGTAAGACTACGAGAGATGTTGTGTAACTTCGCACAAAGCATTCGACATTCGGGCTCATTCTGCTCACTGGTCTGCACCCGTTTGTGGGTTATAGATGCATGACTACACAAACTCACGCACACACACACATACATACACAGCTCTTCTTATACAATAAGCTGGCATCAAGGAATTGGCAGATAATGACATTTTTAATGGAAAGATTAGGAGTAAGGGTACCAGGAAGCAGTGACATTAACGCTCTGACCTTTAAGAGTGATGTAATGTGTCTTGTAACTTTTTTTTTTACGCAGAGGACTTGTGATAATTACATGTAAGGGAGCGGGGATGAGCGAGCTATTTTTACATGTTATTTTTTCCACCCCTCTCTGTCCTTGAGGCAGGACTGGCCAGATGCCCTACTAGCCAAAGCGAAAGTACGGTGTCCTCATTAGTGGTAGAAAGGAATCTGTCACATTTTACAGAGCAGTGGGACAGGCGGCCTTAACTTTCCTTTCTCAAGTCCCTCAGTACATTTAGTTTCACTCTTTTGGAGTCTAAACTGGGTCACTTTCTTTCCCATAAGTCTGTTCTCACTTATTTTGACTCAGCTTCAATTTTAACTCATTTTCCTGGCGACGGTTTCTACATGATGCTGTCTTTCAGGGAATCCTGCATGTGATATTAAGCTCTATCTTAACATAATTGGGTCTTCACGCTCCGAAGATGAAAGGCTGGAAACAAGCTGTTAAGTGTTTGGAAAGCATTTATCTTGTCTTCCACCTTTTTTGAAGCGTACGTCTGAAGAGCCTGAGGGTCCACTTGTGAGTGAGGCGGTGTTGACGTGAGGAGAAAACATAAAGCATCTCATGACTGCTGGTAAACATAAACGTCTCCTTTCATCCGGTGGAGTCACCATCAAGCGTAATCACATGCATACAAATACAAAATCCTTTTACTAAAGAGAGTGTCCATTTTCCTTCCTAGATTATTTAACCTAATAATTTTTTCTTTCACTTCACATAAGCATCTCATGCACATTCATGTAGCTTACCTAAAACTTTTACTTGTAGATTTCTTGTTTGCCTTTTGCAAACACAAGTGTTTAACTTCTTCTAGAAAGTACTTCAGTTTCTCAGGTCAGGACTTAATGTGAGGAAAAGTTTGTTTAACCTGTTATAATTGTTAGTATGCTGAATTGTTAGCTAGTAAACAGAAAGTAAAGCCAGGGGCATGATACTACTTTTACAGGAATTTTGTCTTCAAAGCTGCTGATACAAACTTTTGATTTGTGTCAGTTTTGGACCCCCTTTCTTTATTTTACATACACTCTGTGGTGCTTATTTCAGAAAATATCTCATCTTTCTATCTTTCAAAGGTCAAACTCGCCAAGTTGTTTTGTCTGTGCGCTGTCGTTGATCTAATCTGACATCTATCCCCTTGCGGTGATTTTCGACTTCAGAAATAATATTATAGAAAATGTTTCTCTTTTTCCTAGTGTTCTTGTTTGTTTATAGTTTTTTGAAGCCAGAAAGACCTAAATAAGCATCAATTTTTTTCACAATCACTTTAAAACTCCTCACAGGAAATTTACACCCATTTGAGATTAATTTTGATCCAATGCAAGGTCAGAGAATCTTCTACAATTCTTCAATTCCTCCTCATGGAAACATGAATATGTAACCTAAGTTTCACTGCAATCTGTCCAGAAGTTTTTGGTAGATTTTAGTCTACATAGAGTCTTGAAGGAAGCCAAAGAACTTAAGAAAACAGAGCAGTACATCTTTTGAAACCAGAAGCAAGATTTGACGGTAATCAATTGACAGGGTGGGTCAAAAATTTCCATACATATAATAAATGTAAGAAATTATTTTAACCTCTGTGCAAAGGTATTTTAACAGCAGATATATTTTCATTTGGGTGACATCATGGAGACTACACCCATATATTAAACCGTCTGTGTTACGCACTGAAAAATTTGTCACATGAATAAATAATGTTGAGCCTGAGTCTCTCAGAGGTTAAGATATGAAGAGGTTTACTACTTTATGAGTGACAGCATGAGCAAATACCTCAACGTCATACAAAAAAAAATAAAAAATCAACCTAAAATGCCAAATGTGGACAAAAACCAGCTTTTATAAATGTATAAATCTTGTGATTTCTTTCGTTATACTGAAAGTTCTGTACTAGCAACAAGACCTACATGCATACCTCTGTGTAAAGGTGTTCTCACAGCAGATATTTTGATTTGTCATAGTAGGAAAGTGCATGTGTTACCAATTACATCAACAGTGACTCTATTCTATTTCAGTCTCCCCGTCAGCCATGACTGTTACTGGAAGTCAGCATAAACATTCGTAACACTGTGAGAGCAGCGTAATGGTATTAAACCATTTTTATTTTTAGAAGTTACTAATTTGTTTGTCTTCTCTCGGTGTGTGTAAATGTGAAATGAAAGTTTGCATACATATAAGTGAAACAGAAACTAACATGTAAAGATTCAGCTTTCTGCCAATGCCAAGTGTAACTCACCGTTTCACATTTAGAATCACACGCTTCTTAAGGTGACTAAAGTAGCGTGACCTGTTTCTATTTGTGTGGCAGCAGGTGGTAAGCCTTTCTATGTCTGGAGCGCATCCTTTAAATCCATCCTCTACCTACTGAGTGACCTCTTAACAGAGACCTGCTCATATGGTGCAAAGTAAGTTTTCCACAGCTTTCATATAGCTCAACAGAGAGACAGCCTGCACTTTGGATTTGATTTTCATGAGAAACAAACTCCCCAACATTTAGAGTAAAAGGGCAAAGACAAAAAATTTACACATATACCCCGAGCACAGATCAGACCTGGGGTTAATCAGGTTAAAGACAGCAGCAGGTGAGCCGATGCTGTTCTCAGACTGACCCACTACACAAGCTGAGTGATCTCAATCCCTAACCTCCTCTTGGCTCCTCGCGCCTCCTGCTCACAGATTATTTGTCCTTCTTGCTCAGAAGGTTGACAAAGCACTCCTGAATCGGCTGAATAATGCTGCAGCAGGAAAGTGGTGGGCAAAGAAAGAGCAGAATGAGAACAAGCAACTTATATGTTACTATAAGCAACTGCAGGTGTTTTATTCTTTCTGTTTTTGGCATTGGCAGAGAAGATTTATTAGGGCAGGGCAATTAATTTTAAATTAGATTATATGGCAATATGACCTGCTGCAATATTGTAATCACAGAAAGTGCAATATTTCTTTAAGCTCACATGTATCATGACACCAGGAAGCTCTACACCAGTGTTTCTCAACCCTGCAACCAAAGAGCCAAATTGAGGAAAACTACCTTTGCAAAAGCAACAATCTAAGAAGTGAAAAGTGACAAAAACAGCAAGAAGAAGCAAAATGAATAAGCTTTCGGTTGCAAATATGGTTATAAAGTAGAAAATGTGTGAAGAGGGGGGAAAATTAAGAGAAAACTTAGAGAGAGCAGCAAAACTTCGCCTAGCAATTCTTTTCAAAATATACATTCTTTATTGATTTTATGCAATACTCTAACTTTCTGGGACACTAAATTTGGGGTTTTCATTGTCTGCAAGCCGTAATCATCAACATTTTAAGAAGTAAAGGCTCAAAATAATTTATTCAATGTATGAAGAGTCTTCACAAAATCTGGGTTCCACTTTCTGAAATGAGTGGGAAAAAAAATATTCAACCTTTTCAAGACCGTCTAATTTCGAGATGAACCTGTTTATGCAAATCCTACTTTTGTCCGTCATGTATGTGTTTTTCTTATTTAGAAGGAGAATAATTATTTAAAAAAATAATTCCCTTCAATATATCAATTGATATCAACAGCACATGGGAACCCAAATTCACAAAATTAATTGCTATTGCAATTGAGGGAAAAATGGCCGCAATTAGATAATTTTTGCAAACTGTTCAGCCCTGAATTTGATATATTTCTCAGGGACATTGTTGTTCGTCCCTAACAGGTTTTCCAATGATACATGATTTATTGCCAAGAAGCATCGTTACAAGTTACAGTGCTAAGTTTATGTGCAGTGAAAATCTCCTCCGATAACTTTCCCCTTTGTCTTCTTATTCTGACGTATAATGGAGATGTTTTATAGAAGAGGGAAGCATTGATAAAAGATTTATGCAACCCCTGGAGAGATGATACAATATTTGTGCGATAAAACATTCACAGGTCGTTCATTCTGCCTTTATTGATACTGAAATCAAAAGCCTGTGACGCAGATTCCTCCCCTGCTGCTGAACTCAGAATTCACAGCAAACAAACTGCTCCCACCGGCAACTAACAAGTATTATTTAAATTTCAAAACCTCCAGAGGTCAAGGGGAGTTTATGGCTGCACTCATTTCACTGAACTATAAAATAGAGAACTGGGCTTCCTCTTTAAAACTTCCACTGAGTCATTTTATATCTGCAGCCCTGTTTTGAAACGAAGCAACCTCGCCAACAAACATATTTACTCAGCCTGCTCATCACCTTGAAGAAACAGTGCACGGCACAGTTCACAGGGAAAGTGAAAATAAATAAAGGTTGATTTCACGTAACTTGAGCAAAGAGGGCAAGGATGATGTGTTTTTTTCTTTTTGAACAGAGTTACAGCAGCCTGAGGGTTTCGTGATGAGGCGGTGAAGCAGGAATAATATGTGACAAATCACTTTGACTGGACAGATTTGCATGTAATTTAAATTAGGGATGAGTGAGAGCAGAGGAGTGTGAGGAGAGAATGAGTTAGTATGAGAAATGGCTGATACGTTGACTCAGACGTGTTTGTTTGTTTCTCATTAAGAAACTTTGGCTTCATTGTTGAAGAGTTGACACACATTTGACAGAAACAATTGTTGACAGTCTTCGTGGTTTATGGAACTTTTCCGGTCGGACACAAACATTTAAATCTAATATTTCTTGTAGCGTGACTCACTTTAACCTTTACCCTAATAAACTGAGGGGCCATGAGAGTGAAGGCTGGTCCACCACAACTCAATTTCCAGCTGTAATTGAGAGTGTGTTGTTGAATCTTGCATTGAGCTGGTGCAGTGAGGATCCCTGGTTAAAAACAATATTGCGTCCTGCAATCCAGACACATCACTGTGAAGCTGAACCAAAGGCGGTCGAGGTTTAATCATGCGCCCCATGTACAGAGCAGTGTTAACTTTGTCAGATATTTTAAATTTAGTCACTAGAGATTTGTTTTTGACAAATTTTAGTCTTTCTTCTTTTTTGTAGTCTTAGTAGATGACGACTCAAACCAGGTGAGTCAAGTTTTAGTCACAACTTAATCTTACTTAATGTATCTAACAGATTGCCAAACTAGGCAAAATGGGGCTGATGTCATTTATTTTCATATCATAAAATCTGGATGTCTGACAGTCCACTATGAACATTTGTGTCTCATCCTTGTCTCATAAACATAAAAAAATGCATTAGTCAGATTTTTTCATCATCAGGGACTTTTGTAGCCACTAGCTGCATCTCCATTACAATTTTTTGGAAAACTAAAATGATATTTCTGAAGTTTGGATTAAGTACAAATGCGCCTTGCCAGTGTTTCCAATCTCGTCCTGTAAGATTCATTTCCAGAAAGGAGAGGGAAAGAGGACTGAATCTGGCAGCAACCATGGAAATCACAAACATTATAAGCGCTGGAACTGTCACTTTGATGGGTGCTACTGTTGTTGCTGATGTTGTCAAGACACAAAGGCAGAATGCATTAAAATATAAACGCCAAAGTCCGTATGTGTGACAGCGGCCACACACTAGGGACTTCTGGAAGGATCAAGGCCAAGGAGTGAACAGAGGCCTCCATTATTCACAGCCTGAGATGTGTTTTGGCAAAAAAAGGTGTTTCCATTGCACTTTTGAAGTAGACTTAAATGTTGAGACTTTCAAAAAACTGTATCATTCCGTAAATGTGATACTTAGGTTTTGCGCAATTACATGTGCAATGGAAAGACAGCTACACTTATGACTCCTTTATTAAAAAGAACAAAATGTTGACAAACATTTACTGTCATAATTTTCATGAAAAAAATGAATACTTGTACGAAGGAAGGTGCACAAAGGAAATGGTACAATAGAAATAGTACAGAGAAAGTGTTATGAAGGAAGTGGTACCAAATGACATGGTATGAAGAGAAGTGATATGAATGTCTCAATGATGTCATCAGTCTGTTTCTGAGGCTGAGTTTTGAATAAGCGGCAACCTCCAGTCAGGAAATATGAGACAATGTGGAAGTGCTAAAAACCTGCTGTTCCTCAAATGTCCAAAGCTTAGATCACGTGACTCATGGTTACTCAATGGCTGTTAGTTTGGGCACACTTCTATTGTCCCATTTCCAACATGGCCACGCCAGCCATTTTGCTTCAAAACTGGGCTTCAGAAACAGACGGGTGACGTCATGGAGACTACGTCCATCTATAAAACGGTCTGTTTTTGAAGCCTGTCATTGGCCAGTGCCTTTTAAAATGCTGGTTTAAACTAACTTTTCTGCCAATGTTAAAACCACACCAGGTTATCTGTTCTCTCTGATTCATAGCCAGTCTTCACTTCAAACTTTTCATTCTTTATCGGAAATATTTGGCCTAACTCTGAATGGTCCACTCATCCAGCCTCCACAGCTACATCTTAATTCACAGCAGCACCTCACTGCCTGATAATCGAACTGACTCATCAGTGATGCTGCTGTAGCTCCTGTAAGTCAACCCCCACAGACCTTTATCCTGTTCTCATTGTATCTGATGGCCTTCAGCCCCGAGGCAGCCAGCTAACAACGCAATCAGGGCTGGCAGTGTGACTAACTGGATAATTTTACCCCTCAAAACTCCTCTGAGAATAAAAAATGACGAAGATAGAAGAGGGTGATGAGAACTGAACGCTCCGTTTGTTAAAGGTAGCCAATTAAAAACTGGTTTTGAAGCCTCTCTATCTGTTCTTTGTATTCCTCAGGTGGTTTCCGTGTCATGGAGACCAGCTTCCCCCTCCTCCTGCGGGACTCCCACACTCACGGGAGCCGTAACCAGACACCTGCTTTTTGTTTTGTTCCTGGCTCTCCAGGTAGATAAAAGAACAGATGAGGGTGGAGGAGGTGGAGGAGGGGGGTCTGTGGTGTATAGAGGAGGAGAGGCAGGTGCGTCACAGATCTTTGGTTTCAGCTTATTTGGTGTGATCGCAGCCAGGGTGATAAGAGGAAGGAACAGCGGAGAGAAGAGGGAAGTGCAGCAGGGAAAGTTATTTGCCTTTAAATCGAAGAGTTTTTTCTGACCAGAGCTGCAGTGAAGAGACGAAGACAGAGAGGGAGGCATATTTTACAGGAGGACTACATCCTTTCTATGCGCTCAGGTGCCTGGATGCTCTGCAGCAGACAGGAGTGCATTCATCAGAGACCCAGAGCCTGACAGCAAATATAACCAACACTAAAAGAACATGAAGACCGGCAAAAAATCCTTTATAGGTAAGTGCTCCTTTTATTCCCTGAGTGTGATATGAGACAGTCTGTGCAGCAGAGGAGAATTCAACTTTTCCTGCAAATATTCATCCTTTTATTTCCCAAATCAATCATGTGACGATTAAATGTTCACTACCAAAATAACACCTCTCCTCATCATGGTATTCTCTCTTTTTGCTTTGACGTCATTGTCACCACTTAGATTGCTTCTTGGCTGCAAAAGCCACCAGATGCCAGTTACAAAATGCATCATCAAGGGCTCCTCCGTCTGTTCTCCAATTGTTGTGTTGCTTCATTATGTAATGTCCGAACACAGAGCCTCTCACCTCCTCCCTCCGGATCTGCCTATTTTTCATCTCATTGGTTATTTGAGAGGATAATAGCTACAGCCAGACCTCATCAATACAACAAGGAGTGAGAGAATCAGCTGATTTTGGCTTTCAGTAATATAAAAGTGTTGGAGAATTAACAAAGAAAAGTTTAGAATAAAAATAACTAGAAGTCTGTCAAAACTTTCAAAAAAGCAACTCATGCTAGTTTGAAGTTAGGTCCGATTAGCGTGGCTTAAAGACTGAAAATGTAGGCAAACTGCAAGCTATTCTCTCCTCACATCAGCCCATTATTACGTCTTCAGTTACCTGATTTTATTTCATTTATTCAGTCTGTTGTCATCAAAGTTTATAAATAAGTCTGAGCTGTTTGTCTGTGAAACTTAAGGTGATCACAAGATCCTAAGAAGTAACTGTGCCTGGTTAGCATGTCATTTAGCCTGTAAACACCCCTAAAACTGTTTTCTTTGGTTTTTAATTTGCCTTATTTGCATTTAAAACATGATATATAAATTTGTTTGTTTATTTAAAAAATTCCCGGTGCATATCAAGTTGGTCTCCTTACTGTCAGACATGGCTAGGCCCAGGATGATTAAACCACTTCATCAACTATTCTGGCAATGAATCAAGTAATTGAAGAAGAAAAGTTGTATGCCCACCAGTCTTTCCGATTACTTATAGATGTTTTTGTTCTCACAGTTTTTACGGAGCGAAGTCTCCTTTATGAAGTAATTTAAAGGCTTATCTTTAGCTCTGTTGTCTATATGTATCATACCAAGCTATGCTAACTGGTAGTAAGCTGTTGGTTTTAATTAGCAGTCTCATTTGTGAAGAACAAAAAAAGTGGTTTAGCTTTGTGCTGCCGACTCCTAAAGAAAGATGCTATTGGCTGTGCTGTAAGTTGCCAAAAGCTGCTAAATGATGTCTAATTATCATTACAAGTCATTTACATGTACTGTAATGGTTGTGGACACTGTAGGCAAGAGGAATAACATTGTAGGAGAGGTAGTAAGTGCGTAAAGAAAACTATGAATATGTTAAATCTGGAACTCCTGTGCAAGCAAGGAGGACTTGTCCATCTGTGACCATTTTGGATTATGAAGTAAGATTAATGTGTGGTTTCATATAAGAGTCTCCAAACTCCAGAAAATTTGCTAGATTTGTCACTCGTCGCTGAAAAGTTGCTAAGTTGGCAACACTGGTGTTGCTCTTTTTAAAGAACTCTTTTAAAGGTAGGGTCTGCAGGATATTCTTAGAAAATTAAAATGTAAATTTTTACAAGAGTAATCCTGCTGAATCATCATCTTTGGGCCTCTATGTGTCAGTGTCTGCCTCAGCCCCCTCCCCTGCCAGTTAAGTTGATTTATTTGTTGTTTAGAAGGTTTTAGGGTAGATAACAGGTGTGGCGACCCCAGCCAATCAGCGCACCCAGTGCTCATGTGACTTTCCGTGTTGATGTTAGTCAGTGGAACAAGCTATCCCAAACAGCTATGATAGCAACCATAACAGCAATAAAGAATGATACAATATTTGCAGAATACCTCATTTAAAAGTCAAGTGTATGGCTCTTGAGTCTCTCCCATAAAGAAACGTGATGCTGCAGGTGCTCACTGGGCTGGTGAGTGTATTCATATAGCTTCAGTTAGAGACATAAGGCATTCGCTGGCACCGAGCCATGGAGGAAGAGCCCAGTTTGGATGTTGTGTTTACAAGCAATAACAAAAATTCCTGCAGACCCTATCTTTAAGACAGATAAAACTCCAACATGGCCTGTACAATATAGAAAAAAACATGAAATATGCTATAAAGTAAAATCTAGGATTTCAATTTACCAATGTAGTATTGTACTTTTCTTATTTTAAAAACAGATTTTTAATTAAATTGTTGGATGTCAACACTGAAAATCGACAAGGTTTTATATTAAGATGTTGGCCAAAGATGCCTCTTGTAGAAATCCCTTGTTTACTTCGCTTATGGGTTTCTAGGCCTCTGTTGATTCTCAGCTGGTGTTTAATAGAAGAATGTCTCATAACTGATCTCATGAGGTTTACATAAGATTTCTGATGCTATCAACACTCTGTATCAAACTAATACTTTGGCGATGGTTGGTGCATGTGAGTCTACTTTATTTAGAGTTAGTTGGTTGGAAAAGGTTGATTTTTTTCCCCCTTTCTATGTCATAACATCATAACATAAGTCACAAGAAGAGAAACAGGAACTGCAGTAGAAAAACAGAAGCTACCTCAGCTCTGATTCAACATATTTAGCCTACATTGGAAACAGATGCAGTTTGTGAATGAGAATCTGGAACTCTGAATAAGAATGGCCTCAGTCTACTTCCTTTTTGTATACCATTATAGTTTCAGTAATGTGGTAGGTAAACAAACAAACAGCATAGCAACAGCAGAGGCATGATGTTAGATCTACAGTCATTTCAGAGAACATTCGGACAAAGCTCATTTTGGTATAATGATATTAATTATAGCAGTAACAGCGGTCACATTAATATAATTAATAGAGGTTTTAAAATAGGCTGGATCATCCTACATGCCTGGCAGGATATTAAAGTAATACATCATTTGTAAAATAAAATTCACAGCAATTTAGTGAGTCATTACGTAAGAGAGCAAACACTCCTTTGCTCTTCTTTATCTGATGGAGCAGGCGACCGAGCAGCCATCTAATCCCCCCGTGGAGAATTTGGAAAATAAAAACACATCTCATATCCTGCCTGGGAATTCAGCAGGGAAAAGGAAAACACTGAAATTTAACTGTGGCTTCATGAGCCAAGATCTGCTCCCACGCAATCGAGGCCTGAGGCTTCACTGCGACGCAGGGCGGCCACCTCCGGTCTGTATCTCTGCAGCTCCCTGTATGAGTGATGATCAGTGACTGAGAGAGAGTGATGCGGACTGAGAGCACAAACAGAAGAAAAAAAGACTCTGTAAAGAGATCAGAGGCTGCAGAAGTTGGCATGACTCTGTAGGTGTGTGATCGCTCCTGTGAGCCGCCGAACAAGACCCACATAGTAATTAGAGAGCCTCCATCCTCATTAGGCAGCAGCCTTCCTGCCAGCCAAACAGTGGGTCACTGAGGGCCTGTTTGACTGTGTGACTCATGCATCCACCTTCTGCTGCATCCGACCCACTGCACTGAAAGCAGACAGGAACAGGTCCAGTCTCTCATGGACTGCTAAAGTGAAAAGCATCTGATTTCCCGACAGAAATACTGAGCCATCTCCGTCAAAACAGAATTTTTAACCACACACAAAACCATCCTGAAGCATGTCTTGAATTATTTAACACTTCACCACACACAAGGAATTGCACCATTTCTAACAAAGTGGCCCACACATCACATGATAACTTGACTGACTTTAGGTCCAGGGACTCAAAGCTATTAAATAATTTAGCAGCTAATATGATAGTGGTAGAAAAAACTGTTTGGCATTGGCAGAGAAGATTTGGCAAAATTTTTCACCAGCACAACCAGCATACTCAATCCTGTGCTCAAATCACAGAAAAAAGCATGTCCCTTAACCCTGTAACACCAAAATTAACATCATATCCGATACATGAATTTCAAAGTCATCTATCTCATCAACATGATAAATAGCTACCTTAAAAACCTGGTTGGCAAATTTGGGAATACGGGGAGTGGATGCGTATGGACTACAAGACCAACATGACAGACATTTCAAGGATGAAAAAATACCAATTTTAAATGGTTTCAATTTTTTTTAATGTTCCAATTCTGCTTTGGATCATTAGAAATTCAAACGCAAAAGTTTCTGGGGGGCTTTTTTGTTCCACAAACTGAATTGAAGCCCTGGTTTCTGGGCATATCTTCAAATGTAACGTAATGGGCGGTCAGGAAGTTGCTTTTCATGTTGAAAAATTAGCATCATAGCAAAGGTTGGCCTCCAATTTCCAGAGATAGAGAAGGTCCCTGCTTATTATACGATAAAGAAGCTGAAGCAGTCGTCTTTGATATTCCTTGCACAATATCTGGGGCAGTCACGGTAGCGTCTGAATAAATCTAGCCAGCGGACTTGAATACGGGGTATCTGGGGAAAACGGATATGAGCAGTTGAGAGTGGTTGCTTTGAGCTGGAACAAGCAGATAAAACAGCGTGATCAGACTACATATGTGTGTCTGTTCTCAAAAATGGTGGATCACTGTGACTGTTAGTATTAAACAAGAGGTATAAATACCTTTTGATTTTGTATTTTTTGGTACCTCTGATGCTTCACGAATGGTTCATTTTTGGTGCAACTGATGTATCAACTTTCCGCCTCGGAGAGAGTCTAAAAACATGTGGCACAAGTGCTTTCACGCAGAGTCTGTGGGCGTTATGATCGATGGCTCCCTGAGAGCTCTGGAAAGGCTTTTACTGGATCCACTGGCAGGTGACTCACATGACTGCTTGACAATGTGCGAACAAGGAGAAGTGCTGCTGGTCTGCTCAGCATCAATCACAAGAGGGTCAGGGAGGAAAGTGGGTCTGCTTTTGAGATGGCGCTACATAAAACCAGATTAATCTGGAACTGCAGGGATGTTTCCAGAGAGAAATGGAAACAGAGAGAAACTGTGATGCATGTTCAGTTCATTTTTGGTAATCTAAAGGACAGGGCCGAATCTCTTATCGGCACGGTGTGAATACGGGACTTTTTCTTCTCTTCAGGCAGAGATAAACAAAACCAAGATAAAGGGGAAACACTACTTTTAGTCAGCTGTGGCAGACATCAGCTGACTTGTTGTTCCATATCAGCGGAAACAATGCAAACAAGTAGCGTATGAATGTTCACTGGAACTGCCCGAGGCCGTGTTTGTCCGTCTGCACGTAACCGGAGATGACAACCTGATACACTTAAAATATTCAGTGGGACAACATGAGGTGAGGGAATAACCTCACACACAGCCAAGGAGAGGTGTCTCTGTCAGAGGAACTCGATCAGTTGTGTTTCTGGGAGTAAATAGAGCTGAAGCTGATGCTGATGAGTAGTCAGAGAAGCTTCCAGCTAGTTTCGGTTTAGGCCTTCATGCTCGTTTCACTTCCCCTTTCACCCCCATTCGTGAACTAGCGGTCCTGTGATGTCTCATTTCCATTACATTATACATGAGTGTCACATGTCACACTCCTGGGACAAGAGCCAGGAGTTTCCCACTGACAAAGCTCAGCTGAATGAGTCCCTGAACACTGTAGCAGATGTTTTTGGGGACATTGAGGGAACAAATACTCAGTTACTGGGTAAAAGTAAAAGTAGTGCCGCAAAGGTCAGGGATAGATTTACAGGTTTAAGGTTTTGACTTCTCAGTGTAGGGATGTAGGAGATCATGATGGCTATTTCCAATAATATGAAACCTTTTATACAAAAACTATCAGGATTTAAATGCTCAAATGTATCTTATAGTGATCAAGTATGTACAAGTTTTTCTTTGTTTTTACATACACTGCCTATCCAAAAAAAAGTCGCCACAAAAAAAAGGTCACATTCTCTAATATTTCGTTGGACCACCTTTAGCTTTGATTACAGCACACATTCGCTGTTGCATTGTTTCGATAAGCTTCTGCAATATCACAAGATTCACCTGCCTCTCTTCTTACCCTGATGCACCCATCACTCTGGAACAAAACTAGACTCAGTAGACCATATGACCTCCCATTCCAATCGTTTTACTCCAAACTGAAGTCTTTTTTTCCAGTTGGCCTTACAGATAAATGGTTTTCTAAAGGCTACACAGCTGTTTAACCCCAATACCTTGAGTTCTCTTTGCATTGTGCGTGTGGAAATGCTCTGATTTTCACAATCAAACATACTCCTGGGCTCAACCTATGTTTTTTTCTTTTATTTGATTTGGCCAAATATTTAAGTGACTGCCTATCACAATTAAAATCATTCAGGATTTTTCATTAGATTAGATATTACTTTTCGGGAATAGTAAAGAACCTCAGGAAAGAGAGCCAAGACTTCTGAAATAAAGAAAGATATTATGCTTTTTTTGTTACCCAGCATCCCTCAAATTCACTATGGCTTCTACAGCTACAGAGCAGAATCTGGCTGTACAGTGGCGGCGCCTGTGACGCGGACCTTATGGCTTCAAAACCGCGCAACAGTAAAAGGTGGAGCCATCCTGCCCATTCTATACGGTCTATGGGTTTGGTGTCACTGAAAAAACGTCCACATTTAAAAAGTCTATGGATTCCTCTGATCAAGACAAAGCAATGTACTGATTTATGCTCATGGATTCTTGAATCTTCACAGTCACCTCCTGCAATGATTTAGGCGTTTATATGCTTTGGGTACAACATGTCCCCTCTGATCTAAAGTCAAAGTGATGAGTTACACACAAAAGGAACACAGCAGAGGGCCTTAAACTGTGGCAGAGATAAATGCTTTTGTCATTAACCCCCCTGTGGGAGAACACTGACAGGGACGTCTCATCCAAAAACCATCACTGCTCTGCAAGTGATCAAAGAACACTTTTAATCAGCAGACCGGAGAAACTCATCAGTACTTGCTTTAATTTCCACTGCAGCTCCCTCTCCTCCTCAGGCAGTATAGCTATCTGCATTATGGCACAGTTATGTAACTTTCAGGGTTAGTGGACCACAGCTCTGACAGCTGCTGGACTCATCAACATGTGCAGCTTAGAGGATGATGAGCCCATGATGTCATATGCATTTTCTATGAATTTATATAATTCTGTTGTGCAAAGTTGACTTTATATCCTTGACCTCCCAAGCTTTAGAACAGCGGTACTAAATCTGTGGCCATCTCTAAACATTATCAGCAGAACTGATGGGGAAAGTAATCAAAAAGTATGTACTCCACCCCAAGCCAAATTGTCTACGACAATGCCACACAGGCTGATGAAGTTAAAGAGAGAGAAAAGAGATCTGTGTTTTTCTTTGCTGAAAACAATTTCTGCAATTTTTTTAGCAGTTATAGTGGAAGCAGGAGCTGGACTGCCTGACACTGAAAAAAGGACAGAAGAGCAGAAGAAAGCCGAACAGGAGAGTGATAGAGCATGAGCTTAAAGCTAAAAAAATGATTCAGAGGCTGAAACACGAGTTAAATACTAGACACAGGTTAAGCTGTTTGTGCTATTGTTCGTTCCAACCCACATTCAGCAGTTTTACTGAAGTGATCTGTTCAAACCTGAGTGATTTTATTTTTGCTATGCCTGATAGATGAACACTGCCAGGGTATAACGAGGATTCACTGAGTTTCACATTACCAGTACGTTAAATGTAGCCGGCTACTGGACTGCAGTCACAAAGTTTTTTTGTTGTCAGGTTTCAAACAACAGCGCTACATAAAGTCATCTTGAATAAGGAAAAGTAGCGTTCAAAGTAAGATCCGTCTCCATTCATCTTCATGTCTCTTCAGCCGCTTTACAGTTATAGATTGAGAATATTAAATTGAAATATTTTCAGATTTTATTATTCAATTAAATGACATTTATAATCACATAAACACACAAAAAGCACCAAAATTGGTCCCGTGGAGTACTGATACTGGTTCCCAGGTACTGGGTGTTGGTACCGTACTGGTTCAGATGTGAAAGGTACCCATCCCCAATCACACACCACTACTGTGAAGATCTGTTTTCTTTCTTTCCCCTTAAATTATAGCTCTTACATGGATTACCAGGGAGAAAAACTGCAGCTGTTGCAGGCAGGGGATGAATGCAGCAGTCGTGACATACATTTCACTCCATCCTTTCAAAATAAAAGAACTGCAGAGAGACTCAAGGGGCTTCAGTTGAATTTTTTTTTATTCTTTTTTTATTTTGTCTGTGTGTAGCCAAGAAATCACCACATTCCAGTAAAATAGAAGATATTACAGATTAATTTTTATGTCCTTACACATGATAGTTATGGTCAGAAGGAGATTTCCATTCAGAGAAAAGGAAGAGGAGGAAGAGGAGGGGGTGTCCGCTGCTCACCACCTCCTCCTCCTCCTCCTCCTCCTCTTCCTCCTACAGACTGTGGCTGGTTGCGGCGGAATCCCGTGACGTCACGCCTCTCCCACCCCGCAGCAGCAGAGGTTGCCGTGGTTACGTAGGTGACGGAAAATGGGCGGGGCCTCCTCCTCCTCCAGTACCACGTGCCCGGTATAAAACCAGTGGCTGACGCTCGGAGCTTTCAGCGGTTGTTCAGAGCAGAGCGCGACCGGTGAGCTCTGAATCCTGCGGTGAAGTCAGTGATAACAGTGATAACCGGTGGAGGATCGTAGAGGAGCTGTAGCTGATTTTTTTTCTTCGTGTTTTACTGGATATTCGTGTTTGTCGCTGTCAACATGGCTGTGACCGAAGCTGGATGTGATCTTACTTACTGCAAAATGAGGGGGATTGTTGCTGTTCTAACCGGTGAGAGACAAACCGAAACAAAAATTATATTTTAACCATCACTTAAACTATGTTTGCATTTTTATACGGACCACTTCAAACGCATTTATTCTGGATTATAATGAAAAACAGCCGTAAATGGTTGAGATACCCCAAATCTCAAGGTGCCTTTATGGTTTAATTTATTAAATTGTTACATGAATCTCAGGGATTAAATGCAACTCTTAAGCAATAAGCCTTAAAAATCTCCAAACTGGCTATTTCTGTTGTGCTAAGACTCTGTGATGGAAAATGCTTTGTTGGCCATCATCACTGTTGGTATCTGAATGAGTGACCCAAGTGGTTGCATAACCTATAAGCCCGCAGCATTAGGTCTATGCACAACACGCAAATCTACCCCAGAACAGGCATGTGGATCACATAAACAGAAGATTACTGCTCAAATGTTGATTTTTGCTTCACATTGTGAGATTTTTTGGGCAAGTTTGAGATTGTGGCACTGATGTGCATCCTTGTCTCCCCACTGCAGCTTTCATCAAGGAGAGGAAAATGGGGCTGAATGACTTCATCCAAAAGCTGGTGTCAACCCCGCATATCTGCCAACAGTGAGTACTCCCCTTTTTGGGAATATGTTTTGTTTTGGATGGAAAATTGGCGTGAGAAAGAGGCACAATTAAGAAGCGTCATCTGGCGTGTCCTCCTTCCTGGGTTTTGTATTTATTCCTAATCATTAGCCCATTCACGATCTTTGTGCACCGGCCAATCCAATCAGCCACCTGAGTTTGGCAGGACAATCTGTGCAGAGCAATAATCTGAGCTGAAGAAACCAGGGTAAGAATAGTCCTGTCATGACGAGCCAAAAACAGCGTCTCTACATGCCTAATCACCTCCACAGCAAATCCTCTCTGTCCCCTAGACGAGGATAAACCGGTAATTCAGTTATTACATGATACATGGCTCGCAACCATGACATGCCAGCTGGTTAGGTCAGGAGTAAGAAGAACGTGGACCCTGGATCTGTCCCCTTTTGATGTTTGAGGGGGAAAGGGGTGTCTAAGCTGAGTCCTTGTAGAAACACTGTCATGGATCAGTAGCTTAAGCTTTTTCTCAGACAGGTTAGGCTCATGATCGCATCCTTAACTTGACCTGTCTCGAGAGGTCATTCACACCCCAGCTGGGACACTCATTCAGCTTTACAGCCTCGCAAGCTGCTCGAGATCCGGTGCATTTGCTGGAAAAACAAACAAAAAATAAAGATTTAACTCCCAACAAAACTGAAAATGTGTCAAATCAGATTTCAAAACTCATCTTCTAACAACCAGCTCTGTTTCTTTCCTCTAGTGTGGAAGTGAACAACTTCCTGAAGATTGATGAGAACCAGAATGAGGAGGTTAACAATGATCAGCTTCCTGAAAGTCCGGTAAGTGAAGACTGTTTGCTCAGTCTGACTCATTTTCTTTCCAAGCTGTCGAAACATATTTACAAATTTCCCTCTTCCTTCTCTTTCAGGTGTGCCTAAAATCTCGAAGCTCGCTGGCTGAAGACACACAGTAAGTAGCCTTAAAAAGATCTCTTTACGAAGCATATAGGAGACGTTTTTTACGCTGTGTCATAAAATCCTAATTCTATTCTTCGTTTCTCTAAATCAGGATCAAACCTTGTGATTTTGACTACCTCAAAATCATCGGCAAAGGCAGTTTTGGAAAGGTGAGTGTGTCAAAAAGCCCCTCTCCTATGCAGATTCACCTCTCACATATGCTCACATCAGTCATCACAACTGCATGATGACTAATGCTGATGTTTGTTCTACTACAGGTTCTTCTGGCTCGACACAAGGAGTCCACCAAATATTACGCTGTCAAAGTGCTGCAGAAGAAAATCATCATGAAGAAGAAAGAGGTATGACTGCGACTTCACTCCCCTTTTTCTCATAATAGAAAACATAACAGGGATGATTGCAGTCTGTAATACAAATCTTCATTTCCCTCACAGCAAAAGCACATCATGGCAGAGCGCAGTGTCCTCATGAAGAACATCAAACATCCCTTCCTGGTGGGGCTGCACTACTCCTTCCAGACAACTGACAAGCTCTACTTTGTGCTTGATTACGTCAACGGTGGAGAGGTAAATAAACTAAACACAACAAACCAGAATCAGGTCAAAACGTTTTAAATCAGGCAGATGTTGACGAGTGTTTGTTTCCCCCTCCAGCTGTTCTACCACCTCCAGAGAGAGAGGATCTTCCTGGAACCCAGAGCTCGATTCTACGCCGCTGAAATTGCCAGTGCACTCGGCTACCTCCACTCTCTGCACATCGTGTACAGGTAAACAGCAATCCTGCAGCACCTCCTAGTGGACATTTACAAACATAACCCATGCAGAGTGAAACCGAGTGAAGAAGAGAGTGGGAGCATGTTTTGAAACCCTTTTTTTCTAATCTGTCTGTATTTTTCTGCAGGGATTTGAAGCCTGAGAATATCCTATTGGACTCACAGGGCCACATTGTCCTCACAGACTTTGGTCTCTGCAAGGAAGGTCTCGAGGCTAATGGCACAACAACAACCTTCTGTGGGACTCCGGAGGTATATTACATCCCTAAACCTCTCTGTAGCTTTATTTTCTATCTTAAAAGATTTGCAGCCTCAAATTGTCAGCATACATTCATCAATTCTGTTTGTTTCCTTGCAGTATTTGGCACCTGAGGTTCTCCAGAAGCAGGCGTACGACCGCACAGTGGACTGGTGGTGTCTGGGGTCTGTTCTCTACGAGATGCTCTATGGACTTGTAAGTGAATTCTGAGATTCGATTCATCTTTGCAGATCAAATCCGCTTCTTTGCAGCGGCTAATGTAGCTCAATTTGCTCCACAGCCTCCATTCTACAGCCGTAACACAGCTGAGATGTACAACAACATCCTGCACAAGGCTCCAGTCCTGAAGCCCAACGTGTCCAACGCAGGACGAGAGCTGCTGGAGGGGCTGCTGCAGAAAGACCGCACAGACAGGCTGGGATCAAAGGATGACTTTGTGAGTTTGTAAAGATGATCTTACACACACAGCATGGGTGATGGGTTCAATGAGATTGTTTCCTGATCAAATATTTGTTTATTTTTTCCTCCAGCTTGAACTCAAGTACCATTCCTTCTTCTCCCCGATTAACTGGGAAGACCTCATGGCAAAGAAAATCACACCTCCGTTCGTCCCCTCAGTGGTGAGTTCAAAAAGAAGCTGCAGCGGATATTTTTATCATATAAATATCCACAAAATTAAAGAAATGCAAACATTGCTCCACGTTCTACAGCCACATTGTATCATCAAACTTTACCAAACCCAAAATATTAGCATTTGACATTGGACCCCCTCTATGTGGCAACCTACAGTAAAAGTTAAGCAATCAGCAGTCTCCCAAAGCCGATCTGGAAGCTTAAAGTCTACTCTCAGAAGACAATGACACTCATCCCAGCACCTTAAAAGATAAAGGAACACAAATATATGCCAATAAAAGACACCAAAGTAAGAGAGTTGTTTCCATTTCAAAACGTCCTACTTGTAACTCAAATTCATGTAAAATGACTAAAAAAGCCCAAAATCTTCAGACTATGGGGCTAGACGTAGAAAATGTTTGTTTTTTTACATGATAGATACTTAAAATGTTGTTTCGTTATGTTTGACTGTTTGACATTGGCAGAGAAGATTTGACAAATTTTTCATGAGAGCAACCCACATTCTTAGCTTTGCTTTTCTTCCCACAAATACAAATTTCTTACAAATGTGGCAGCATTCAGAAGGAAAAGGAACAGATTTACAGCAGTATAAGCTTTACTACAGTTACAGTAAAGAAATTATGTACTTAACGCAAACTCCCCTACTTTGTGTGCTTAACATAGTCTTAATGTGTTGCATAAACTTGTACCTTGACTGTTTGTTTATGTACTAAAGTTTAATTCATGTCTTGCTTTGTTTAACAGACCGGCCCCACAGACCTGCGACACTTTGACCCCGAGTTCACCCACCTGCCTGTCTCCTCGTCTTTGTGCAACGACACCTTGACTGTGACCAGCAGCATCAAGGAAGCGGCTGGAGCTTTCCCAGGTTTCTCCTACGGGCCTCCTGCAGAACTCTCCTTCATGTGAACACTGATATCTGTCCTGGGAACTCACAGAAAAGAAGAAAAGCAGGATAAAGAATTGTGGACTGAGTCTTACTTTGACTGAGGGACCACACCAGAGCAGCCTGTGTTTTTTGAGGTGGAGGATCAAACTAACAAACAGGAAATGAAGTGTGTGGATGATCTCGTGCATGATGTGGACTCCTCCAACGACTACACCGATCCTACTCTTCTGCCTCATCCTCTCAAAACAATAAATGTGTGCCAAGTGTGTATGCACTCTGGGATCAGCAGACATCCCTATCCGTTCGCTCTCACAGCGACAGGTGAAGAAGAGAAGTGCCTGAGGTTCAAAAGGCAGTTTGGACGATTGGCGGCAGCAGCATTTATCAAAAACTACAACACATCATTTTACTCACTTGGACTTTTGACCAGTGCTTCAGCCGTTTAGAGTGATGCCTTCTATACATGTCTACTTATGTTGAAACTGTTTTCTGAAGTTCATAATGCGATTTGTTTTTTTTATGTGAATGCAAAATTGCACTTGAGGACACAATGGTTGGGAAAGTGACACATTCTACCTTAAAGCTCCTGTGAGGAGTTTAAAGCTGACACAGATACTCTTGCTTCTTTGTGAGTTTTTCACATTTTTCAACAGTAATGACTCTTGATAAGTGATATATTTGACAGTTATAACAAAATAGGTGAGATTTATTCAATAAACTTTTACGTAAATAGCAGATATAAGGGGTGCTGCTCTGTCCACAGGAGGCACCAAAATCAAAGCAAAGTTCCTCACAGGAGCTTTAAGCATCAGAAACTTTTCTGACAGCCGCATATCTTTCCTGCTCTTATCTTCATATCTCTGCTTAGAATGAAAAGATAATTTAGTTTCATTTTCGTACACTAAAAGTGGACCAAACAGTTACCACGTCAGCTTTAACACAAACACTTTTTTTGACCAGCTTGTCCTCACAAACTTAAGATCAAAGTTTGACTGTACTGTATAAAAGCAAAAAGTTACATAATTTACTGCACAACTTAAAGGATTTCTGTACTTATAAACCACTTCCACATATATAATACATGACTTATACACAGTTCCTAGCATATATAACTCTGGTAGATTTTATTGAAATGATACTTCCTCTCTGGCAATTCATTTTAGTTTTGTTACTCCATTCCTTTGCTCTTACAACAAGTAACTGTTCATCATGAAAGGCTTCTCTTACTGATCAAGATGAGTTGTTCAACCAGCAATAACAGGCCCACATCAATGATAGCACATCTTGTATATCTGATTTCTTTCAAACTGAAGTGATTGCTGTTTTCTTGCAAACACTCAGAACTATTTAAAGTATATGATCGAAGATGTTTTGTATTTATGCATCACGTAGAGAAGAACTGTGAATGTCTTGTGCCTGTCCAAGGCGGCCTGATCCGTATATACTCTGTGTACATATCTCTTCTCCTCTCAACCTTTGGGTCCTTGTTCTAGAAAATAATAATCTGTGTAAAGAAGTGCTTCATTAATGTAATGAAGAACCATTATAGATGGAGTAGCCGCAGTGTCAAGCCACTGGCCTACTGCACATTAAGGTTCTGGAAAGTGCAATAAGTTCTTGTTAACTCTGAAGGAATTGAAATAATGTAAAAGTTGTGATTTTAAACAGATATTCATTAATTTATTTCAAGGAGAATCTTCACAGAGTTTTCCATGGCTCTGTTTCACCCCACTCAGTCTTCAAAGTTAATGCATACAAAGAGTGTATTTTTCATGCCTGCTGAAAATTAAAAAAGGCAACACACAGTTCTGGATTATTTTCTTCCATATTTGGAAGCATGACTTTTTTCTGTTTTGTATTTTTTATGCATATTTATTTTCATGCCACTGCTACTGTATAAAGAAGATAATTTACATGATCAACTGAAATACTGACGTGTAATCTGTGTCAGAAATGGCAAATAAAATCTCTTAATTCAAAGAAAGTGTGCTGTGTTACATAAAAGTGTGTGGAAAAAATGAAATTACAATGACATTCTTATCTCATCAACTCATTGTTACATATTTGGTTTAATGCCCCTAAGACCTTCACATATTATCTTACTGTTTTAGATGAAAATATTTTTATACTTTGATCAGGGTACCAACACAGAGCTTATAACAAGAGTTATAGTAGCAAAAACAAATGGCAGGTATTAAATATTCAACTGGAGGTTGGGTTTTTTTTCACTGGCTGACACCAAAAAACAAACCATTAAGAAAAAACCGAATGTGAAAAAGTGTCTACAGCTTATTTGTTGAGGTAATTTACCAAGTCAACTTATCAGCCTGCCACAGAAATGCTTTGCTTTGTTTTGACTAATTTGAAGGGGACAAATATCATGAATTTCCACTGTTCAATGATTCAGATCTCGAAAAGAAAACATTTTGCAGTGGTGGATTTTTTTTAATCTCATCTTAGTCTTAATTTCATCTCAGAAAAGAGGCTTGTTTATGAATGTTTATTATCATAATTTCAATGTTATCACATTGTAATAACAGCAGGCTTGCTCTTGTCTAGTCTTACAGGATTCAGCACTGGTTGTCTTTTTACCAGAAAATTAACATTTTGTCAACCAAATTTCCTATTTCCTGCAAAGTATCTGACAAATTATTCTTGTTAGACTTGCTTTTTCATACCGATAACAACAAGAATAAGTAACCTATATTCCTTTTTGAAAGCAAGCAAGAAGTTATAAAGAGAGAAACTCATAGGATTAAAAAGTATAAATATTTTTCCATTTGGGCTTCTGTACTTTGACCTCTTTAAAGAGGTTTACATTTTTGTCGTTTTTAAATTATTTCCTTGACTTTTGGTCGTTTGTTTTTATGATATTCTGATTTAATATAATTTTTAAATGTATTTCACAGTGAGAATGACAGATATGCTCCTGTCAGCTAATATTATTTAAAGAAAACACATTCGCACAAGTTGTTCCACTTCGACATACCTTCGAAACAAAAACCCTGACACATAGTTGACAGCATTTGACATAAGGGCTCACCTGTTCAAACAGCAAATGTTTGCAGTCATGACTCTCTCACCTGTGTTGATGTACCGCCACACCTGTCCTCTTCCGTCCACTACATGTCTGTGCGCTGAAGTTGGCGCATGCGCAGTCGGCACAGCAACGGCAACTTCCTGCAAAATAGTGGTCCCTAACAACAGACAAAGCTTGACACTGAGGATTTAATTAAAGACGCTTTGATTAAAGCGTTTTCACACACTTCTTCAATGGTAAGACTTGCTTTTATTATCTGTGCCTGTCAGCAGTGTTTGTTTGGAAATGAGCTTTGAATTTAAGTGGAACGAGAGGGAGATGGTTTTACACGATGCCATTTCAGTGCCCACTGGTACCGACTAAACCCTGGAGAGTAAAACTTTCAAGCCCGGACCAAACTAAGAAACTTGCAGTAAACGATGTGACTCAGCCAAAATCAACCCTACCCATCTTACTTAGCACATATACTTTAAATGTACGGGGTTTTCACTTTTGAACTTGCAATCACCCCCATGATGCATGCTACCGCTTGGAAGCTAACATTCAATTACAAAGCTACAGCAAAGCGTCTAAATCCTGGATAAGCTAAGCTGCTGAGTGTGTTACTGTGTGATCACTGTCGTGTCAGTTGGTGTAACTTCCTGTGGTCATACAGCTGCATAAGTGGTTTCCAGATTCTTTTTCAATCAGTCGGCGTTTGGGGTGAAGGCGGTCCGAGCTACTCCTTTCCAGGAATTAGCCAGACTTCACCTTCCGAGCAGTCAGTCCTGGGCTTGGCTATTTGCTGGATTCAGCTGACACATTTTTCAGTGTTTACAGAATACCTGGATAATTACTTACCTCGGAGTAAATTTCCTGGATGTCTGCCAGACGGATTTAACATACAGTTTGCAGTCAAACAATGAAGGAGTCATTGGCAAAGAGTCAAACACAGAGGTGTTGACACAGAGGCGACTATGGCACACAGCACGAGTCTGTCAATAACATAAAACCTAAATTCAGACAGAGACAGACACTCAGAGATTATATTATAATTTTTGAGCAATTCTGTAACAATAGAAACCTTTGAAACCATCATGTTAAGATATAGAATGCTATCTTATTTCCCACACAATACAAAATTCCTCTTTAAGTAAATTACAGGAGTTATGTCACTAAAAAAATGCAGCATTTGTCTCTCACATGTCAGAGTGACAGTGTAATGCTGTTTTGTTATTTATGGGGATAGTGCCTAGAGAAGGATACACCTTTCACATTTGAATTTGTGTCTGTTCTCAATGGTACTAATTTTTGGTACTTTTGCTCGTGCTAATGTGGTAATAAGAGTTTATTCGTTGGTAATAAAATCTCAAAATATTTCAATTTTAACATGACTGGAATAGAAGAAGTTTATTGTCTGACACAAAAAAGTGACAGAAATTCATCTTTCGACAGGCCTCAGTTGCATTGATTTCTCAATATATAAACTTAAACAAATATATCAAAACAAAATTCAACTGGAAATAGTACTGTAACATCCCAGTTGTTTCACACATTTCTTCAACATGAAAACCCTTTACTAAAATGAACTAGTTTAGTAAATTGACTACAGCTATGCAGTGTTTTTCTTGATAATGCACCAATTAAAGTCCAGCTCTAGGTACTCCATACCTTTGTCCAGCATGAAAATATCGCCCACTCCTCCAATCCCTCACATCACACAAATGTGTTCTGATAACAAATCATGGTACTGTTTGATTTTATGTGAAATGATACTATTCACGGCATTTGGTCGGAACTTATGAGAATACTTACTTCAATACCCACCCCTGATGGTGCCTAAATGACAAGCTTTTATTCAAAGTAACTTCTAAAGATGTTGTATTAGACTACAATAAAACTTTAATTTTAATAGACCCTGCTCTTCTTTTTACATGCAGGAAAGAAGTGAATGCCAAACATTTAATTATTACAAAATATTCTTGTAAAGAATCTATTTTAGAATTCAAACGATTGAAAAACAAAAGAATTTCCACTTTTATGAAGGGCAAAATAACTTAAGTTATGACCCATTGACCTGAAATAAAGTGGATCTCAGTCAGTATTTCCATCTGTAACACCTTTAATGTTCCCATGGAGCCATTTACTCTGCAGACAAGCTTACTCTTCTCTCAGAGGTCACAGAGGTTAAAGGTTATTTAAAAAGACTGAACATTCACCTTCATGGCAGCAGCATCTGGGTCCTGAACAGTGACCTCAAAACAGCTTCATACAGAGGCTGAAGTCGTGGACCTCTCCAGCTTCCAACCCAAATCATTCACCCATAGTGTTGGTTCAAAAGTACCTGGAAAAGTAGACATAGCTCTTGAATTGAGTAATTTACCTTCTGTCTGAGTTTGTGGGTCTCCAGACGTTGTCTGAAGTAAGGCAGTTGCAGTGTCCTTGGTAAAGGCAGTGCCAGAGAACGCCAGCCAGGTGTCCAGGTGTTGGTTCTTGCTCGTTGTTCTGTCAGAGCTGCTACAGTTGTTGTGATATTTCATCATTTTATAGTCCTGCTTCAGCTTTTTCAGCTTCTTTCAGACTTGCTTTGCCAATCTTGGTCGGCATTTTTTTCTGTAACCTTCATTAAAACAACTCACATTTGCATCAAATATTTTTTGGAAGCAAAACGAAATCATGCAACAACTTTTGTCAAAGAAACTATTTGGACGTTGAGCCCCAGGCAGTGGATGTTGAACAGAGTAGACAGATTTACCTTATCTGTGCGTTTCTGTGTCTGTGGTGTCCCCTCATCGTGATGCGGCGTCATGTGAGTGAAAGCATCAGTCACGTGAAGCAGAGGCTCCCAAATTATCCTGGAAACCAATTTAATCTGAGTGTTGTGAAGATGCTGGCAGAGTTAACTGTGAGTGAGTGGCTCTGTTTCCCGTGGCAACAGCTGGATAAATGATTGGTTTGATAAGTTCAAGACTGTTAAAAAAAATCAGATGGAGATAAGCAGCTGTACGGGGTCATTATTCAGGTGAACCTGCAAACAGGGCTGCACGACGTGAGAGAAAGTCAGTGGAAGGAGACTTTTCTGCTCCCAAGTTATTTTCCAGTTTTGTGAAATTGCACGTCATGAAGTTTAGGAAGGGGGACATTCAGAGATATAGAGTTAAATTTTAATGTTTCATACAGAAAAGTAGAATCTGAATTGAAAAAAATCATCCAAAAGAAACATGCATGCATGTTTATGTGCATAGAAACAGCTCAAAAATTAGAACATCATGAAAAAAGTCCAATATTTTTTGTCTCTCATTTTAAAAAGTGAAACCAGGATATTATCCAGACTCATCATACATACAGTGAATTATTTCAAGCCTTTATCTCTTCAAATCTTGATGGTTATGGTTTACAGATAATGAAAACCCAAAAACTCAATGACTCAGAAAATTGAAATATGACAAAAAGACAACAAAGAGCTCTGAAATGTTCAGCCCCCGAATAGATTTGCTACGTTCCCACCATTTTCCAAGGTTACTCACAATTTTTGCCCCAATGTCTGATATTTTTCTAAATAGTGCAGCACTTGAATGCAAAAAAAAAATTAAAAAAAACACTCTGCACCAGAATACGTTTCTGGGTTAATTTCTCAGCATCCGATGGCCTTATTTTCTTCATATGTAATGTTTTTCAGTCTGCTTTCATAAGCTGACATATGTTTGCCAACTCAGGTGTTATGCCTTTCACTCTGACCGTGTAAAATTAACAGCAGCCTGGCAGGGTTTTGAATTAGCCGTCTGACTTATTTTCTCCCTCTGTGTCTGAATTATGTCAGTTAGATAAGCGCTCCACCTCTCCCTCTGTCGGGGAGCGAGCAGTGGACGAAATGAGGTCAGATCTTATCCCCTCGGGGCATCTATTGATACGACAGCTTGCGCGTGAGCACCTAATGCTCCTGAAGAATATGTTTTCGCTGAGTGAAGGTTAGGTCACATGTAAGATGGCACGCTTCCTTAATCCTACAATGCACACAGGCACAGTGGGGGGTGTCTGTCACACACGTGCCCCACCTGTAGGTCTCGTGCGGGAGCTTAGACCCCAGTGCCCCTCTTCCTCCCTGCTGATCCCCCCCTGTGATAGTGCGAGGAGAGGGATGCACGGATGAGAGTTTTTGAGATGAGGGGGAGGAGAGATTCAGGAATCTGGAAACTATATAAAGCATCAGCGCGGACGTTAATTCTTGACCTGTGTGTTTTTCGCTCTCGTATTTGTGTGTGAAGCAGGGTCCGGACGCGCTCTTCAGGTGCAGAGAGTAGGGTGTGTGTGCAGACATGTCGGCTCGTTCTGCTGCAGAGATGGAGGAGTCGCAGGAGCTGCCTGAGCTGCCGGTGAGTCTGCCCACAGTGACGCCGACACGGGGCGGGTGGGTGAGTGAGGAGATGCGTTTAGAGGAGCTGACACAGCAGATTGTCTCTGAGTATCTGATTCTTGTGCTTGGATTTCAAGAAATAACTCACAGGTACATTTTTTGTATCAGCATCAACATTTTCAGCTTATAAAGCATCACTTTGTATTCAAGATATTCCTGATTTTTACAACTATGGAAAATGTGACTTTTATCCAAGAAAACTTCATCAGAATTACAGTAAATTTCATAGCTTTCATCTTCAAGACTAAAGAAAAATTAACTCAATGAAAACACTCTTTAAATTTCAGTAGATATATGTGTAATGCCTGCACTTGTGTGTGTGTTTATTTTAACTTAATTTTTTCACTCAGAGCAACATCAAAACATGCTTCGCAGATAGTCAGTTACAAACATTTTTCAGGAATAAAGAGATACCTCAAAACAAGTGGAGGACAGTTGTCTAAACGTTCCTATAAAATGAGATTGTCATGGTGATGAAACACAATTTGAAAAAGAAATTCAAACTTGTCAAAGCAAAAACTAGTCTGTGTTTTAAACTAAGGGTTTTTTTTATTGAGGCTTTTGTATTTGATATAGACATACTGAACAAAAGACTCATGCAGCGGCAAAAAGAAAAGAAAAGAAAAGAAGAGCCTTTGGAAAAATAAATTAACTGTTCAATTTTATGTTTACAGGCAAAGAAGACAAAGCTTGAAATAGACGTTGGACTGGAGAAAGAACCACGGTTTGTCTTGGTTTTTACATTTTAATTGCACAACCTGACTTTGTTTTCTCTTCATCTGAAACTGTTTTAGTTATGATTCTTTCTCAATCCACAGAAACTTAGGTGACGATGGGAGTCCAGCGTCTGTTTTAGGCCCATCAGAGCAGGAAGCCTCTTACTCTGCTTTAACCACGACTCAGCTTGATCCAAGTAAGCGTAGAAACCTCGCAGGAATCTACCTTTTTATATAAAGCTGATGTTTCATCTGATTCTTCTTTGATTTAAAGGCGATCAGGATCAGACGACTGCAGACGCACAGGCAGCACCTCAAGCATGCGGTGACTCCATGACGCCTTACGCACACTCTGGTGAGAAGTGGAACTTGAATAAAAAAACACATAATAACACACTAAAAGTATGTGAGGTGGAAAGCTGGACTTGCATGTCAAACTGAAGTTTTCTTGTCTTTCTTTTTTTTAAAAAACAGCCACAGACACAACAGTCACGTCTGAGTATCCCCAGCAGGTTTATCAAGGAAGCAAGTGAGTATGCTGCATGAAACAAACAAGAAAAGATTGACAGTGTTTGGATGTGATAGATAAAAGAATGAAATGTGACACAACAATTAAAGTAGTATTGATGTTTTTCCAGTCCATTATTATATGATTTTCTGTGTATGGATGAAACTATTTGAATACCTCGAGATATTGACCCAGAATAAACAAAAATCTGTCGGTCTCCCTTCTGCTCAACCAAAGAGCCAAATTGTTGGACTATGTTTGATGCATAACTGTTTTTGTTTTGCCTCCTTCAGCCCAGCTGTGACATCGTACACGAGCCAGGTTACCTTCCCTCCTCTGGCTCAGTCCACCGTGTACTCCACCTTCCCCCAGACCGGTCAGACCTACGGCCTCCCGCCCTTCGGTTGGTCCCTTTTAATAATTTCCGCTCCCACTTTGTTGTTCTGCTTCAGAGGCTTTACTGTGCTTTGGCGCTTCGGATCAGTTTTTCTCTTTGTCTCTGCTCAAAATAAAAAATTCACATCTTTTCACAGACTTTAACTTGAAGCCGTTTTCAGCAGCGCTCTCCTCTCGCTGCCGCCTTCACTTTGCTTCTATTGCTCTCTTTCACCTTCAGGTGCTATGTGGCCAGGCATTAAAACAGAGACAGGGCTGCCTGAGGCGCCCTCTGGTGGCCAGCCTGGGTTTCTCAGCTTCAGCACCGCATATACCTCAACCCAGCCAGGTCATCTGCACTACTCATACCCCAGCCAAGGCAAGCTGCGACTGACTGTCTCACAACATAATGCTGGCTCACTCTCTGCACAAAGAAGAAGCACTCGCTTCTCACTTTCCTCCTTTATGTGTCCCATAAAAAGAATTTACAGAAATACACCTGTTCTCTTTTGGCACTGTTTAAGTGAAGCGCTGTCTATCTGCAGGCTCGAGCTTCACAACATCCAGTGTGTACTCCAGCATCCCCTCAGCGACAGCAGCCACCACAACGCCCACCACAGTGACACACCAGGTGAGGACGAGATTAGAGTTAGACAGTGAAATAAAAACTGAATCTAGTAAGAAATTAACACACACAAAGAGCCTTAAAACAGAGTTAAACTGAAGTCAAACAGGAGGAAACAGTTCAAAACTGACCCTGAGCTTTTTCTTGCATGCAAACCCCAATTTTTCCCCCATTGGTTCCTCCCCATCTACGATTCTCAAAACTTTGAGATACTGAGGCATGAAATAGCTCTGAAAAGACCTGTAGTTTTGTTCCAATCACGTTTCTCTTTGTCTCTACAGGAGTTCAGCAGCTACAACTCTCTGGGACAGGCTCAGTTCTCTCAGTACTACACTCTGCCTCCCAGCTACGTGCCTGCAGGGCTGCCCAGCAGCGAGGAGCAAGGCGCCGGTGTGGAGGCGACCGGATACTCTGCTGTGAAGTCAGAGCAGGCTGCGTCAGCTGGACTGCCTCCCAGAGGTGATTTAAGTATCATCAATTTATCATCATGGAGATGGCTATTTCAGAATCACTGTGGCTACGTATTAATCTTTTAGACCCAGTTCTTTTAATCATCCAGGACACTTCCTGTACTGAAGCTCATACATATTAATCCTTTCACAGGATGTTTGATGCAAAAAAAAAAAAATTGTCATCTCTAAATGCTAATGTCAGACTTTGTTGTTCTCAGATGCATCTTCCCCAGAGAACCTCCCGACAGGTGCAGCTCTACCTACAGGTGTTTCTCTCCCTGCTGGAGCCAGAGATCAGGACGAGGTTGGACGAAGGAATTCTGTAGGGAAAGCAAAAGCAAAACTCAAAAAGCCTGAGAACTCTCCGCCTACAGAGAGTGACTTGGAGGTAACAGCTGATCTCCTGTTTCTAAACAAACTTTAAAAGGTGTCAAAGCTCTGGATCTGATGTCACTCTTCTTCTCTCTTTCAGCGTATTTTCCTGTGGGATCTGGACGAGACCATCATCATTTTCCACTCACTGCTCACCGGCTCTTTCGCACAGAAGTTTGGAAAGGTTTGCTGCTTTAAACTCACAAAACATTGATGCTATATCCTCGGCATTAAAAAATCTGACTCAATTTCTTTTTCTTATTCATTCAGGAACCAGCAACTATGTTGAACTTGGGCCTGCAGATGGAGGAGCTGATATTCGAGCTGGCAGACACTCACCTCTTCTTCAACGACCTGGAGGTACAGAGAGATGAGCTCAGACTGGTGTAGCAACAGCAAAAGCTGGAGGAAAAGGGGTTCTGCCTTCATGTATGAATAGAAGTGGTGATTAAAAAACTCTCTCTCTCTTTTATTTTAGGAGTGTGATCAAGTCCATGTTGAAGACGTCGCCTCTGATGACAATGGACAGGACCTGAGGTCTCTCAAAAGCTGTCTTGTGACAAAACAACCAACACTCAAACTCCTCACACACTTAAAGATCTTTTAGCATTCTTTACTAATTGAAGTTTTCTCCTCACTGCAGTAACTATAACTTCCTGGCTGACGGCTTCAACGGCCCCAGCGGTGGAGGAGCTTCAGGAGCCACAGCAGGAGTTCAGGGCGGGGTGGAGTGGATGCGTAAACTGGCCTTCAGGTACCGCCGGCTAAAAGAGATCTACAACAGTTATAAAGGGAACGTTGGAGGTGAGTTTTCAGCGACAGTGAATGAGTATTTGTGGTTTCCACATTTCCCTCTTATTCCATTAAACAAAAAAAAAAACCTTATTCCTGACATCAAACCAAACTTAACTCATCATCCCTGTTGTCTCTTCAGGCCTGTTGAGTCCCATGAAGAGGGAGCTGCTTGTGAGGCTTCAATCAGAGATTGAGAACGTTACAGATTCATGGCTCAACACTGCGCTGAAGTCTCTGCTACTCATCCAGTCCAGGTACGAGCCCCCAAAACTATGAATGCAGTGAGGGTAATGGCTGCTGGCAAAGCCTCTCACTGAACTATCATTTCCATTTTCTCTTGTAGTTTTACCTTTTTATCTCATAATCGCAACGTTTTATCTCACAATTCCCATTTTTCTGTTTTTTCCTTGTCTCTTATTTATAACTTTCTCATTTTTGTGACTTAATGTTATGGATTTTTTTCTTTCTGAAAGCCAAGTCTCCTCTTTTTTTAACCAAGCGCATGTACATAACAGCTCTTTAGAATAACAGTAGCATAATAATGGGGCAATTTTTGACTTAAACTACATTAATAGGAGTTTGAATTTGTTGATGCATTTATTTACTTTATTTGTCAATTTATTTGTCAAAATACATACAGAAATGTTTGAAATGTCACTATCATTTTCTGAACATTGCCATTTTCTGAATCGAGTCTAAATTTTTTAAGACTAAATAGTTGACTCTGTTTACAGATAAACTTTTTCTTCCCACATTAAACCATATGTGTGTGTGTGTGTGAAATTCCACCAACAGGGGGAAGTGTATGAACGTGTTGGTCACCACTACTCAGCTGGTTCCAGCTCTGGCCAAAGTGCTGCTCTACGGCCTTGGAGACGTTTTCCCTATCGAGAATATCTACAGCGCCACAAAAATAGGTACTAATGAAAAGAAGGACAGTTCGTTTGTCTTTAAGAGCTCGTTTTCTCATGGTTTCCTCTGTTTTCTCTCTGATACACAGGGAAGGAAAGTTGCTTTGAGAGGATCATCTCTCGCTTTGGGAAGAAAGTGACGTATGTGGTGATAGGAGACGGTCGAGATGAGGAGTTTGCAGCAAAACAGGTAAAGTTTTACGCTTCATTTCCAGAGGTTTTTTTTCAAGCATGATACCAGGGTTGTCATTTATTGCTTATCCAATCGACCACATCTTGTCTAACTTGTTTTGAGACACACTCACATTTTTAAAACATCTTTGTACGTCTCTTTCTCTCTCTCTCTCTCTGCAGCACAACATGCCTTTCTGGCGAGTCTCTGCCCATGGCGACCTCGTGTCCTTACACCAAGCGCTGGAACTGGACTTCTTGTAAAGGAGGCGGCCATCACAGTGGCACGCTCAAGGGAACTAGTCGTCCTGTTGGCTCGTGGAGTGACGTGTTAGAAAACCCTCCACCTCTCAAACGGTACACACTCTTATATTAGAAAATGCCTACCTGCCCTCTCAGACTCGCTGCGCGGTGTGTGACAGTAACGTACGGAGGCAGACTCTGGGTCGGAGCGGGCTGTAAGAGACAGACTGGACACATCGTTGGTCAGAGTTCCTTCAGCACTCCGTCCTTTACGGCAGCTAACCTCAACACGGCTGAAACTGGCACTGATACGGACACAAAGGGAAGACATTTTTTTCATGCCCTCCTCTTTTTCCTCTTTGTTTTTCTTTAAGTATCAAAACTCTCCTGCAGTGAAAACAATCCCGCTTTTCTACACATCAAACAACCGCATCGTTGTCATTGTTGTGCGATGGTTTGCAGTCTGGATTGTAGCTTTTTGTTTGGATTCTGTTCCGAAGCAAATTGAAGCAAGTTTGTTCAAAAGCTTTTTCTATGTTCTTTTGCTTTCTTTCAAAGAATCAATTTGAAGAACCAGAAAGTTCCTTAATTGTGTAACCATTCAGTTATTTATCATAAGGTACTACTTACGGTAAACAAAACACTTGGTCATGACCTCCCCTCCTGACCTGACCTCATCACAGTGTCAGCTGCCCTCACCTCTCTGTTTGTTCCTCTCGGCTTTAACATCCTGTTTCTATGCGTTTGTGTGTGTGTGAGTGTGTGTGTCATGTGTGGTCATTGAGCATGTGCAGATGAGAATCATTCTCCAGTTCTCCTCTGACACACTGGCCTCCCTCCATTACTCACTGATCAGACACTGAGAACAGACTCCTACGCTGACTTTAGATGTTAATCATTTAGGTTTGGCTCTAAAGGTGTTAAAATTAAGACAATTAAGCATGTTAGCACTTTGAGAGACAATCTGTACATATAAAAAAGTCCAAATATTAATCAAAATGGATGGCAATGTTTAATGAAAGTATTTGTCTTTCATAGTTGAACACTAGATTAGAATAAGGGAACTTTGCTCTAATAAATCTAAATGAAGGATGCAGTCTTTTGACTTCTGCTTTTTTGAATTAAGATAAAATTCATTTTTTGTATCTATATTCCTCCAAAAATAGATTAAAAAAACAACATTTCCCGGAGCCAAAGCTGTTGTTTTGATGCTTTTTTTGTGAAAAGAGAGTCCAAAATACAAAGACTGCAAGACTTACAGGAGCATATTTTCCCCTCAATATTTCTCTGTTGTTCTACTCATTTATTTTTCCCAGCATTAGTCACAAGAGTCTCTGGCGTTCAGCCGACAGTAGCACAGTGTTGTCTTTGGCATCATCGGAATTTGTTTGAGAGGAAAATTGGACGCATGGATTGAAACACATGCACAGACAACTGCTCTGCCTGCGTAAGAGCTCAGATAAGCAGGAGTTAGATCAGCTTTTCTTCTGCGTAGCTCAAACATAGGCAGAGTTTTAGAAGGAAACAGCAGCACCTGTCTATGCTCACACCTGTCAGCCTCCGACTCAGCTGGTACATTGTTACGAGGTGTAACTCAACCAGGGCAGAAAAATAACGTGTTCTCTCAAACGCTTGAGTCTAGATTCAAATTCTAGTCATTAACTGAAAAATAAATGTTTAGTTTTTCCAACACATTGCTCAAATTGATTTCTCTTTTGCTTCTCAAATCGGTTAAATGTAGTTGTAGCAGCGTTAAGTTAAAAAAGTTTGCAACACTTGTGAAGATTTTCTTATGATTCAGATACAAAAGTTTGTTTCCAAAGTCCCTCAAACTGAGTTTTTTTGTTTATGTGTTTCTTCATGATGATATATATTTGATTTTTTGAGAGCCAGTTGATCAGACAAGCAATTTGATGATGCCTAACTCTAAATTATTGTAAGGCTTTTTTATTTTTCAAGAGCAAGCATTTTTGAAAGAAAGAAAGAAACTTTGGTTAAGAGAAGAGGAAATCAAATGTGGGAGTGAAATGTAGTAAAGGACTCATAAAGAGCTTCAACAACTTACCACAGCCCTGACTAATACCTTTATTCGTCAAACTAATACAAATAAGTGAGAAACTGTTTTTTGGGGTTGGTCTCTTTCCTGAAAGATGACGTTCAAACAGTGACATTCATGAATTTCATCATTCAGCTTCATGACAACACACAATCCTTGTACTTTGTACCGAGGGGAAAAAACAACAACTGTGCAATACATTTGTACTTTTCTCATTAACTGTATTTCAAGGGATGTTTCATTTGTAGTCCAAAGCAGGAAGGGTCGAGTGTAGGAGAGAACAATACTGAGCCTGAAGAAGATTTACACACATGCAGCTTGACCGTTAAGAATGTGTATTTTTGTGTTAGACTCCTCGTTTGTGTGTGCATATTTATATTGTGCCTTTGAACCATAACCTGTATGCTTAATCTTAAAGGGAAATGTGTAACATTTTTGTTTGAGACATTTATCACTGCATTGTTCTATTAACCAAAGTGTTATCATACTTTTTTTAACCCAATACTTTTTTAAGTGCTGTTGTAACTTTTTTTTTTTTTCTAACGTATTCAGGTTTTTTCTCTGCACTGTATTTGAAAGGGTCTCCTTAAAACGGCTTACAGTTTGTTAAAAAGAAAAAGGTCTCAAACGTAGACATCTCAACTTTGAGGGGCTATTTGTGTTTTTCATAAATTTACTTATCAAATCTTGTTCTCTGCGTTCATGCTTGCTTTGTATTTGATTTGCTTTATTTTTTAATAACTATTTTCGGTGTATTCCTTTGCTGTGAAATGCTTAGTGTTGCTTAGAGACAATCACAAATTACAAGTCATGATGGGTTTTTTTTTTAACTGCAGATCAGAGTTTCATTATTTCTGCTCATTGAATGTGTTTAGTGTATTTCTTTACTTTGTCTGCATGTCATGTTTATATCTGAGTATACCATGGCCGTAAAAAAGTGACCATGCTTTGTTTGTTAAAGGGTCTGTATTCTTCTTTGTGTCTCTTTTTTTCAATGCCAAATACTCTATGGGTATCTTTATATTGCTGAGTGCTCTTTGATTTTCTGTTGGTTTTTTAATGCATTTCATCTCATTGTCAAGGACCTTTAGAGTCATGTAAACAGCTTAAGAACGATCCTGTAAACTGAACTCAATCATATTAATAATAATCAACGCTAATTTAATTCAGTAATCACTATTTTCCCCCACAGTAGCTGTTTGGGACCTCCATATAAATCCTGTAACGTTTCCTGTGTACCTGAGACTCTCAATACAGTGTAAATAAATTTTCAAAAAGTTTCTGACTTTGGTGTCTTTGTTATTGTAAAAGCAAAATACCATGAACACTATGCCATTTCCAAACAAACGTCTTTAAGGTATGAATATGTTTTGTGTGTGTGTGTAAGCCCATGGACTTCATCTCTACCCACACTCAAAACTGATTTATCACATGAAGCTGCTTTATTTCACCCTACAACTGGAATTCTGAAGTAAAATCACTGATTCAACCGTCTTGAAAAAAAATTGCCAATATTTATTTAATAACTTTATCGACAAATCTTGTTAACATAACATAACTGTAACCATGACATAGCAGATGTAAACATGACTTTAAAATGTTGTACATTTCATATTCATTGCACACAATACACCTTTAATAATCAGTTGAGTTTTATACGAGCCAACAGGAGAAATGACTTCAAAAGTACAAAGAAGACTGTTTTTTCATAGTTATTTTTATTAAAGTACACGGTGAAAAACAAAAGAATGAATGGCGGGCTACAAAAAAATAAATAATTAGACAAAAATAGCTTCAAATATATAGACAAATATATCATTTACTTTCCAAGTTGTCTTGTTAAAGGTTAAACATTAAAATAAAACAAAAACTAAATTCTTCAGAAACGTTTCATCATAGACTGTACGAACTAGAGATGAGGCTTGTGATGTCTGATGTTACGTTAGTGACGCAGTAGTTTCTTAAACATCATCTTCAAAAGGAAATGTTTATTAACTGCTTTGACGGAATCAAAGCATGGCAGAAATTTGTTTATTTAATATTAGTTATGTAGCTTACATTTAATAAATGAAAAAATAAAGACTGATTTATGTAAGTCTTATAGAAATGTAATGAAAGCATTATCTTCAGACAGAGTTCAATGATAGTTTTGTTAATTTAAAAAACTAATGCTCAGAAGCATAATGAATAGTGCTGGTGTCAGTCATCAGGCTCCAAAAACAAACCAAGCGCTAGGTCCCACTGAGAGTCTGCCTGGTCTGTTATTGTCAAGTCCTGTGGATGTGAAGTGTCTCAGGTCAAGAGTAGAAGTTCTTGGCCAACTTCCTCATTCTCTTATTGCAGCGTTTAGGTTCAGGTGGACTGGCCATTCTGTTTTCTACAATGTCTGTTTCTATAATGGCTGTGCGCAGGGTCATGCCAAAGTCTGGCTCATCTTCAGGGATCACATCAGCCCCTTTTAACTTCTTCTTAAGATTTGGGTGGAAGAACTTATAATAGATTATTTTCAATAAGAGGCCTAGCATATACGCTGCAACAACACTGACAGCAGTAACTGTGGCATAAAAAGGTGAGATTTTAAAATGTTGTGGTTCTGTTATCATCTTCCAGCACCACAGTCCACTCAGGAGAGAAACATCAACCAGTATGTAGCTATGATAGAGCAGAGTCCTGTACCTCGTCCTCCCCTCCACCACGTTAAACCAGTCAAAATACCAAATGAGGCCCACGGTGGCTCTGTAAAGCCATTCTCCGCAAGGGGTGTCCATTAAGTCAGTCTTAGATCGCCAGACGAAGAAAAATAATATGATCCACGAGCAGAAGAAGTGGGTGAAGATGAAGCACGGCAGCACAGAGGCAAAGAGGGCAAGGGCGGTGATGCGAGACATGATGAGAAGAAGATTCCAGAGGAAGTAGATGACAGAGGAGAGGAGCACCTGCTTCTCTTTGTCTTCAAGAAAAGAGCGCAGAGAACGATGGTACATGGTCACACTGCAGGCGATGGCGGAGGCTGAGCCAATGGCCTTCAACACTGAGGAAACGATGGAGAAGTCAGTTTGAGAGATCCAAAATCTGATTAGAATAACTTGATAAAGTTAAGTAGCTTTAAAGTCTCACTTTTTCAGAGATAAGTTCAAAACTGCCAAAAGAAGCTGATTTGTTATAATTTTCTTTAGTGGTGTGAGCCTTAACTCCTGTGACAGATGGCCCTTGCTATCATTTGATCATCATTCTTGAGCGTCATGGTCACTCATGACTGGTTCTTTGATGCAATAGTGTTACACAGCTTCTCCAAAATCTTCATGAAGACACAAGTATCATACTTTACCTGTCCAGAGGTCGAGCTCGCCGCGCCGCAGAATGATTGTGAGCATAAGAACGAGCTGAGGGGAACTTTCTGAGAAAGTCTCTATGAGCCGCAGCATGCTCAGGTCATGGCTCAGGTACACTGCAAGATTTCCATCATGGCCGTCTTCATTTCCATTGGAGCCAACTCCAATGGGGCCCTCTTTGTTGGGTCCATCTTTATTGGGTCCATCTTTATTGCGTTCATCTTTATTGACTCCATCTTTCTTGCAGCACTTTAAGCAGAAGTTACGTACAGAAACCTCCACCACACCTGCATGCCTGAGACAAAAAAACTGACGATCATACATTTTTCAAAAACAGCTCCAGCACTTTGGGTTTGACAGAACCCGTTAGCCAGAGCTCTCAAAGTCTCACCATATTCTCTGCATTCACATGCTACTGAAGTTATAAAATATCACATGTGCTGCATTAACAGGAACTGAAGCAGATTACATGATGATATCATGAGGTTATTTCCCTGATTACTCCATTAGGTGTTCTCTCTACATTTCAATGAATGAAACAAACTGAAAGTAAAGCATTTTGCAGCATTTTTTATGCCAAGATGTCACCAAAGTAATTTTTCATATGCTCTAGTTATTTTCTTAGTATCAAACTGTCAGTGTTCTTCTGCCTCTTAGTTTGAAAGAGACATGCATGAATCACACTGGTTGCATCAGAATTAATCATTTGTTTCTGGGAAATGGGACTGTTTTCCTCTGCAAGAGAAATGAGGGTGTGGCTGAGATAATAAGAATCACAGGAAGGGGAAAACAAAACGAAACTACCCTCATTTTTAACATATTAGCTCACACTCGCACCCTCCTTCCTACCTACTGTGACAGACAACCACAGAAAGACAGATAGCCTTAAAAGCTTGGAAAACACCAAAATTCTGCAATCACAGAAAGCTCAAACAACCTGAAGTAGATTCCCAGCTGCAGCAAGTGGAGAAGCGTGAGGCAGGTCACGCTGACACACTTCTCCACAGTCGTCTCCCTCTTGAAGTCCTCGTAGCTGTACCAGAGCCAGCTGAAGGCCTGGACAAGAACAGACGAGCCCACGAGGAACAGGAGCAGAACACCAAGACTCACATACTCCTTTTCCTCGTACAGAGACACAACGGCTACAACATCCAGCACAATGTCGAGCAGCAGGAATATAAGCCCCAAACAAGTGAGGCCAAAGTCGACTGGGGAGTACTCAAACTTACTCATTGTGTCTGTCACAATAAACTTCACACATATCTTTTCAAACTGCCGGCTTCTGGTGTGTCTACATTCTTGTGAACAGAGCTGTTTACGAGTCTGTCTGACAACTGAAAGTAAGATCCAAAGTTCAGTTTTTCAACTGTTTGTAACTCCTCCCACCAGCTGACCCTCCTTCTGGGCTACTTAAAGGCATAGTATCATAAAAATCAACAGAGGAAGTTCACACACAGTAAGTTTTGTTGTGGTCATATTTTTCGTGAACTGCGTTAACAGCAAAGAAAGAAGCACAAGCTGTAAAATAATTAGAACCAGCAGGAGTTTGGTGTTTGAATAGAGCAGAACAAACACAAGTTAAAACAGGTGATACAGAAATGTTATCACTTTAATAATTGCACGTGGCAAATGAGGTAAAGATTAACAACCAGCTCTGACCTTGACTGTTGGTTACAGCAGATTTAAAGACGTGAATCTGCACCACTTTGTTTGCACATTCAATGAACTGGATTGACATTAAAAACAAACTTTAAGAAAACACAACTGATTTAGCTTTAGCATATCCTGAAAGAGAAGTGTGTGCTTTTGAGAGTCTGACCTGATGCTCGGTAAATATTCAAAACAGCTGAACAAACATAACACGACAAGGCAAAAACTGCTCTAGTGTTTGAACTTTCTGACATCTAAGGCTAGAGTGAACTTGCTTCATGTTTATAAAAACTAGCACTTGTAAAGTGGCTTAAAACAGCTGTTTGGAACAATAATCATACATATCACTGTAAAAGGGGAGCATTCTGTTACATTCAAAGTCCTTCAAATAGTTTCCAGTGTTGGCTTCTGTAACATTACAACAGTAGTGTTGGATAACCTTCGTTGTCATGTACAATTCTCATTAAAATCCTTTTTTTTTTAATAAATTTGAAAAATTGTCAAACCAAAATGCTTACAAAACCTTTTTTTTCTTTACATTGAGAGTAAAATGATTGTCTTTTTTAATTTCTCAACCCCTGTAATTGTATATTTGAAAACACAAGGCCCTCAAAAAACAGCGACAACAAACCCATGTAGTCATATTGTTTCTGATAGATATGAAAATATAGGATTAGCTTTGTAGAAAATGTACTAAACTAATACTTTTGTTTCCAAATCACTCTGGCGGATGATCCCAGGATGAGTGGTATTTAAAGCTGTCACAACAGACACCTTGACAACACAAAACAGCATGAACAGCTGATACTGTTAACACAAAATCAGCTGTTTCTCTCTTGTATGTGATCATTTGAGGTTGTTGTGTCACGAGTGTTCAATTTGCGAGACATGCTTCATTTTTCTGTTTAGTCAAGTATATGTACTGATGTCAAATGGGACCATTTGTGATTCCCAGTCTTGGATTATAATACTATTTGAGTCTCATTTTTTCTTCATGGTACACTGGGCATCTAGTGAAAACACAGCACAGTAAGAGACGCTCTAGAAAGAGGCTGTAAAATTCCTCCACTACCACGTGAGGTAGTATTTATCAACCCTCAACATTCAGCTCTGGTGCAAAAAAAAAGTCAGACATCAAAGATTTGTGGACTCTTCTTTATCCATTTGCCTAAAGCCTCCCTGCTTTGAGTAAAAATGAGAAGCATGATGAGCCATTCGTCTGTTGAGGAGCTGTGAGGACACGGCGCCGTCCTGGATGGAAAAGTCTTTAAAGGTCACTTCTGCGTCAGGCAGATCGTCGGGCAGCCCGGGGTCCCTGGTGGGGGGCCTCCACAGCTTAGGGTGGAAGCAGCAGTAGTAGAGGGTTTTGAAGAGCAGCCCGAGGAGGTAGGTGAAAGGCAGAGCGATGAAGAGAGCGAGGCCGTACGACTCGGTCTGCACAGGGTCCCTGTAGCACCACCAGGTCACCAGCAGGATCGCTCCGTCAGTGGTGATGAAGGTGTGGTAGATGATGCTCCTGGCTCTGGTTCGACCCTCTGCGACATTAAACCAGCTGAAGTACCAAATTAGCCCTACGGTGGCTCGGTAGAGCCATTCACCACTGGTACTGTCCATGAAGTCTGTCCTCTGCCGCCATGCCCATAACACAAAGACGATCCACAGCATGAGGAAGTGGGCGGCTATGTAAACTGGCAGGACAGAGGCAAAAAGAGCGACGGTTGCGACACGTGGAGCGATGAGGAGCAGGTTCCACAGGAAGTAGATTAAAGAGGAGCCCCATCCCTGCTTAGCTTTGTCTGGGAGGAAGGAACGTAGCGAGCGGTGATAATCCACCACCATCCAGGCGATGGAAGTGGTTGATGCAGCGATGCTCACAACTGCAAATACGGAAATTGAAGCGTTAGTGTAACAATCAAGAGGAAGTGGACACCTAACCACGACGGTCATGGGTGTCATTTCTTTAACAACCAAAAATGATTGAGTCACTAACTTTGATTCACAAGATTGCCTTAACAAAATGAAACTTACACTGAACAGTCCTGGCCTTGTTTGTGCACAGCATGACATAGATCATCAGTGTGAGCTGCGGCGCACTCTCACAGAACGTTTCGATGAGCCGCAGCATACTGAGGTCATGTGTCAGGTAAACAGCGTACTCTGAGCCTTCCTCTTTTCGCCACCAAACTCTGAAGCCTTGTCGTATGGCAGAGATGTGCCTGCGTGGGTGAGAAACAAGCTGACCGTGAGGTCACAGAGCAAGACAATACACCTGAACCTAGTCTTTTGAGAATGAACAGATGCTTTATGGGAAGATGCACTGACTCAACACTTTTTCTAACCCTCATTAGCTGATTATTTGTGCATTTGCAGTTGTGGTGGGCAGATTGATCTAGAACACAGCCATATCGATACCAACAACAGTATCAGTACAGATCAATGCTTACATGATGAGACTGATACTTGAGATTATCAGTGTATAACTGATTTCCTAAATATCATTATTATGTTTCTATAATGGTTAATCTACTGGTAAGTGCAAGCTCTCAGATCAATATAATTCATTCCATGTTGGAATAAAATAATTCCTGATATCCATAAGCATCTCAATTTAACGTTTTATGACAAAGCAGAAATATTCAAGCACATGATTGTTCTCATTTTGAAAATTAGTTTCTTGCTTTCATTCATGAACAGAAACATTAGCTTTAGAGATTGTGTGTTATTCTTGATTAATTCTGACACACTTGTTTTCTACACAATACATACAAGTATTAATATAAACAATACTGACCCTACATTTACTTGGTATCAAATTAATGCCGAATTTTGCTGTATGGCAGATGTTCTCTGGAGTCACTGTTTGTAAAACCTGAAGCTCACATTTATGGTTTAACTGCCCAAGTCATGTGATTTGATTCTTTCTTCCGTGAATGGCTTTGTAGGAAGAACCAGTTACTTTGTGAATATATGCACAAAAAAGCATACTTACTGCAAAGGTGTTTGATCAAAGCATTGGGTAAATTTTTTCACTGTTGTGTTTGATATTTCTTAGCTTGTTTTTCAAAACAAGTGCATAAGAAATTCAGTTTACACAATCACACAAGATGTGTGGTAAAGGGACAAGTCTTGCAACACTTTCCTCATATTGGGGAACTGTGGTATATGCGCATTTAAGGTGATTGGTGTTTTTAGTTATAAGCAGAATATTCAGACACTAGCTGTTGTAGTTTTGCATTGTACACATGGCATGTTAACATATTTTGGGGTATACCTGCAGAGGAAGCCCAGCTGCAGCACATGTATGAGGCAGGACAGCTTCACCCGGTCCCCGAAGAGCACGGTTCCTCCCCCGGTCACGGCGCTGAACCCCGGCAGCTCCCGGTCATACTTCAGCCAGAACCAGCTGAACATCTGGACCACGACGGACGACAGCACCATGAGGCCAACCAGCACCCCGAACCAGAAAAAGTCCCCACGACCGTAAAACTCGGTCGCCACCCAAATGTCCGAGCCCCAGTCCACCAAAAAAGTACAAACTCCGATCACAGAGAAGGCGAAATCCACCCACGAGTATTTTGAAAAAGTCGCGCGCTCCATTGCCGTTTTCCGTTGACCAACCGACCTGTTGCTGAGAAGCTAACATTCGGCTAACGTCGCAAACCGTTATTTCCCTCCCACCGCGTCCTCACTTTCTTCACCCCATTGAGGAAAAAGTTCACAACACTGTCGGATTACAGCGACACATATAAGGCACTCAACAGACAAACCTTAAAACGTTACATGCATGACTTAAAATAAAAAACGTGTTCGCCTTTAAAGTAAACCGGGCCACATTGTACAGCAGCCGGTGTGTTTGTCATGTTCCCTGACCGTGTGGTCGTAAGCTCCGCCCAACGCGAGTCGTCCACACACCGAGAGGTCACCAAATCCGGGACGAGCAGGCTTTAAGTTTTAAAGACCACCGCCGTGTCCGAAAGAAAACAGACAATGATTAAACAGGAAGTTAGTCGATAGTTGATGTATTAACCAACAAACTTGAAATATATAAATGTTATGAAACATTTCCTTAAGACAGAAAATCCTAAATGCTGTTGTTTAAATCCTTGAAATTGAAACTTTTGACTTTATTGCTCATGATGGCAAACTGGATTTCTATGGTTTTATGTCTGAAAGGAATGAGCAGTGAACAACGAAGCAAAATCAACTGTTACTTCTCATACTTTGCATAGTTTGCAAATACAACTGACATTTGTATTGTAAACAATCTGCTTTACCTTGTTCATTCACCCATTATGTAGTTTTACCCTGTCAACCTCATAACTTGCATGTAGCCCATGAGCGATTTTCAGCAACATAGAAACTTAAGCGTATTATTACTGTAAGTACTAAGGGTTTTTAAGAGAAATAGACTGATTTTTTGGGGGCCAATGCCGATACCAATCATTAGTAATCTAGGAGGCCAATAACCGCTGGGGAGCTGATATACATTTTCAGTAACAGGGAAAATTTTGGTGTCAAAATGTTTGATAAGGAAACTCCAACACTTCACTTTGTTTAAATGCCTTTGAGCACAGGTTTATTAAAGGTACTGTGAGGACTTTCCAATGAATCTTGAAAACGTTTCATCTCTGGATATGTGCCTGATCATGATCTACATTTATAACAAGATTATAAACACCAAATAGATTATTTCCTAATGCTATTTCACTTCTAAATGCTGTTTCATTACTAAATGCTATCTCTCTCATCTGCTGTGGAATCAAAAAAAGTCTGTTTCAGCCTCTAGCCTGTGTTTTAGCCTTCAGCCTGTGCTTTATCACTCTCCCCTTCAGCTTTTTTCTGCTCTTCTGTCCATTTACTGTCAGACAACCAGCTCCAGTGTCCACTATTATGACTTTATATATTCAAGAAATTATTTTCAGTTGAGAAAAAACACAGATCTCTCTTCATACTGCTAAATTTTGTCTGCCGGCATTGCAGTAGAGATTCCAGTGTGCTGCAAATTAATTCTGTCCAATTGGGAAGTTGGGAATTAGTATTAAGGGGGAAAAAATTGGCAGATATAAAACACAGTATGCAGCTTTAAGACCAATTTGCCAGGTAAACAGAGGAGCTGCCTGGCAGACTGAATTCAGGCCTTAGTAACCCACCCCCCCTCTAAGGGACGCCCCCTTTAACCACAACCTATTGTATCAAAGGAGCGCGTGTATGTATCTTCGCACCCTCGCGCCTCCTTTCTGTGAGCTCGTGTCTCTTGTGTGGGTAGCAAGCTCGAGCTAACAAAATGTCGAGGGTTTATATAGGAAGGTTGAGCTACAGAGCCAGAGAGAAGGATGTAGAAAGGTTCTTCAAAGGCTATGGAAAGATACTTGAAGTCGACCTGAAAAATGGGTAAGGCTGTTTTTTTGAAAACATCTACCGTTGACGTTAACGGCTGCACAGGCCGCGTCGTGGACATAACGTGCGGTCTGGGCCTTGTCAACGGGCGCGGCCTGCTAATGCTAGTTAGCTCCCGTGCTCGATAACCATCGACGAAATCTACATAGAAAACGATCTTTGGCAATGCTGCAGCTGCATATAAGACATTTCATGAGTCGTTTCTGATGTGTAGTGCAACTATTTGATAGTAAAGGCAGACATTTTGAGCTTAGGTGTGATGAAATAGCCGTGTAGGTATTGTACATTAACGGCTAGGTGATAGGAGCTAACGACAGACGTGGCAATGTCACAGGCGGTTTTACCAAACAACCGTTAAATGAACATTTTAGAGTCTAGTTACAAACCAGTTTATCCTCGAAAATAATGCTCGTTTTAATGTATTTGAGATGTCAAAGAATGCATTGCATAGATATCACATTGTTATAACGATTTATTAATGAGATTTCGGGGTCGTCATCATGCCCATTGCCAAGTAGGTTTACACAGACTTGGAATTCGCGTTGTTTTTGCAGAAACAATACATGGAAAATTAATTAAAGACAATTGGGAAAGCACTCGTATTTTCCAGACAAGCAAGGGAATACAGCTCCTTTCAACTGCTGTTCATTTGGATCCATGGAGTAGTTTGACATGCTGCTGCTAAATCTTAGTGTTTTGTATCGTGGAGACTTGAAAGGAAACTTGCATACGCGAGACCGAAACCCGGGCAAAATCTTCCCCAGGGCAGGGAAAAGCGATCACTAAGATCTTCCCCAAGACTGAAGAAACAAGCCATAAACAAAGACTATCACAGGCGACACCCTTGAGGTGGAAACATTGAGTTATAGGTTTAAAATGGATCTAGGCGCTTTTCAAAAGGCCGGGAAATGCCTGAAATCTTCACACAAAAAACAAAGGGGAAAAAACATTGAAGCACACAATGTTCAAAATGTGGACCAGAGGTGAAATAAAAAGCTCAGCCAAAAACCGCATGGTGATTGTCCATGCACCTTGCCCTCACTATTTTCGATCAAGGCACTTCGAAGTCGCAGGATGTTTAGCCTGCCTTAAAATATGATTTATTGTGCGATTATTTTTAGGTTCCCCATCGTATGTGTCGTTGACATGAGTTACTATACTGGATGTTTTTATTCTGATCCCGACTGAGGAGCGTGCACATGTGAGGAATACAAGTAGGACTTGTAAGATCAATGTTAAATACAAAACTCTGTTTGCATTTACAGGCATATCTCATATAATTTGAGTATCATGAAAAGTGAAATATTTTTGATCTAATTTCAGAAAGTGAAACCTAGATCTTATGTAGCCTCATTATACAAAGAGTGTATGATTTCAAGCCTTTATTTCTTTAAATGTTGATGATCACTGCCTGTAGATGATGAAATTTGCACTTCTCAACACTTCAATTGAGTAAGTTCCTGGTTCCTGATCATGTAACATCTAGTGCAAAAAAATGTATCTGGTATTCTGAAGCATGTGAGGTTGGAGAAATATTGCACTGTCTGTGATTACAATGTTGCAGCTGGTCTAACGCGATTCAGTCTAATTTTTAAATTAATTGCTCAGCCCCACCTGAAAGGAAACCAATTTTTAGGGTTGTTCGATGAAAATAAAATTAGCCGATGGGATGTCTTGCAGACACCACAATTGAAAAGCAAAACAAGTTCCGCTTACAGTTAGACATTTTGGCGACATATTACTTTAACGTGCTGGATCTTAATCAGATTTTTTTCAAATTTTCTTTGTTTTTCTGCATTATAGCTCAACATTTATCATTTCCTCTTGTCTTTTTAAGGTACGGCTTTGTGGAATTCGACGACCCCCGCGATGCAGACGATGCCGTGTACGACCTGAACGGCAAAGAGCTCTGTGGGGAGAGGGTCATTGTGGAGCACACCAAGGGACCCCGTCGTGACGGAGGCTATGGTGGTGGTGGAGGTGGTGGTGGTGGAAGAAGTAAGTGCTCCACCGATGGATGTGCTTGTTTTTCATTAATACTGACATTGATGAGGGATTTTATTCATTACAGGGGACCGTCAAACTAAATTTCAGCGGGGCAAATTTTTAGCATGTCCTTGGTGGCTGATGTGCATTGAATTTATATCCTGGTAGTCCTCAAAGGAAGAGATAGTTACTCTGATGCGATTTAGGGAGACTTAGTGCTGCTCATGGTGTGAGTTTACAGATTGAATGTAGTATGTCAATTAGGGCCAGGCAGTTGGTGGCAATTTAGATTGAATCGCAGGTTGGCCTTATTTAAGCACAGACAGTGCAATATTTTTAACTTCTTATGTCGGAACACCAGGAAAAAGATTTTACAGTAGATATTTTATGCTCTTGACCAGTAATACTCAACCCTGCTCAACCAGAGAGACACAATATTCAAGTGCTGAAAAGCTACGAAACAGCAAGAAGTAGCAATAATAAATAAGTTGAAGATGGCAAAAAATGGTCCAAAAACAGCTGGAAGGAGCAGAAAAGGGGAACATCTGGAACCCAAAAATAATCACCCAAAAATCGCACTAGCGACATAGGTAAAAGTAATCAGAATTAGATTATTTTTGCAAATCAATCAGCTCTAACTTCAGTTAATTTTTAGCTCATCCAGTCTGTTGATTAACAGTTAACACAAGAATGCAGGTAAACAGCCATGTAGAAGCACTGAATTTGACCAGAACTGACTTTTAGGAATTAAATGTTTGATTTTGGTCAATACCTTCCAGTATTTATTCTTCAAGCCTTAAAGAAAGGAGACTCAGCACCAAGAATTCAATTTATACTTCTGTTAAAAGCAAGCTGGTAGTTTAATCTCTGTTTTAGAACAACTGAGAGTCAGTTTCGTCCAACCACACCCACCATGTAGTTTCTGAGTTCTCTGTTGTTCTGGTCTCAACGACCCTTATAACCTTTTTAACATAAAGCCTCATTATCTTCCTCACAGGACGCTCCTAGGCTCCACTTTGTTTACTGTTTGGCAAATGTTATCCGCAGATCAAAGGCGTAGAAAGAGACTGTCCTTATGATAACCTTCTGTGATAAATTTTGTGCGCACCAGAGCCACCAATGACTTGGTAAATGTCTTGGATTTCCATGTGAAGGATTGGAAATGCAGTGTGATGTAAAATCTGTGACGGGGAAATGGCTTACTGATGGAAAAGATAAAACTGTTTTAATTTGATTACTGTTAATGAACTCTTTCATTGTTAAATAACTTGTAATCTATTGATGTCTTATTCCGTTTTTTATTTCTTAAAAATGATTGTCAATTTAAAGGTAAAGATTTAACAAAGAACCTCAATGTTTTAATTGAAAGAGTCCTTTGCTGACTGCCTGCCCCTATTGCTGGCCATGGTGTCCCCCCTTTCCAAGAGTGTGGTTTGACCATTCTGGGCCCCTGGGCAGACCAAAAAAGGGAGCCATTGTGAATGAAGACCGCTTTTCCCATTAGGCCCAGGCCGGGTGGTGAGGATGCCATGGGGTTAGGAAGAGATGTGGGTTCAGCTCTTATAGGTGCCTGAAAAAAGAACATGTTTTGTAACAGTGCAATGTTTTTAGATAGGATAGTTAGAAACTTGCTTTAGTTCACCGTAAGTACTGCCTCGATCTGTTATGTTTTTGAGTTTTTTTTCCTCATTTGATAATAAGGCCCAGTCATCAATAACCAAATTTAATCTACAGCTGTGTTTAGTTTTAGACCTTTGAGATAATTTGAATTTAAACAGACTTTTCTTTTTTTCAAGGATTTAATACATTTTTCTTTTTGTAAGTTTTTTTTTTTTTCACCTTTATTTTTCCCCTTCCTTGATTCCTTTTCCAAGTGAATATTGACATTTTGTAGCTTTTGTAGCTTGAAGTTTAGTATACATGCATCACCTGTGTCTCTTTCTGGGCCCTCATTTCTCCTTTCCCTTCCTTGTTGCATTAAAAGGTGGATATGGACGCTGGGGAAGAGACAGATATGGTCCACCTATAAGGACTGATTACCGACTCATTGTTGAGAATCTTTCGAGCCGCTGCAGCTGGCAGGACTTGAAGGTAAGTGTCTTGAATAACTCAGCAGATGTTTGGTGAAGGCGGTGGAACACAAAGTTTAAAACTAGAAAAAAAGAAATTTGTTACAGTAAGTTTTAAGATCTTAAGTTTGTTCTTTCCTCTAAAAACATTTTCTTTTCTTCTCAGGACTACATGAGGCAGGCAGGTGAGGTGACCTACGCTGACACCCACAAAGGTCGCAGAAACGAGGGTGTGATTGAGTTCAGGCTGTACTCGGACATGAAGCGAGCCCTCGAGAAGCTCGATGGGACCGAAGTGAACGGCAGGAAGATCCGGCTCATCGAGGATCGCCCTGGAGCCAAACGCAGACGCTCCTATTCCCGCAGTCGCAGCCGCTCCAGGTGAGCCTCGTCATGGTGATTTTTCATAACTTATGCATTCTCATTTCACAGTGTCACTTTTTCTAATTGATTCGTATCGTTTGCTCAGGTCTCGCTCCAGAAGCCGCAGATCTCGCAAGAGCCGTAGCCGCAGTGAGAGCAGCAGCCGCAGCCGCTCCCACTCCAGGTGAGAAATCCCGGCATCATCAGAAAAGACCTAACACAGAACTACAGACCAGGGTGACCATTTTCTGAAAACCCAAAAAGAGGACCCCCTACCTCAATATTTGACTTTTTATCTTCTTTTTCTTTTTTTTTTTTACCTTTTTTCTCATAGTTTTAACATTACTATCTCAAAATTTGGACTTTATAAATTAAAGTTTAAACTTCTCAAAATTTTGCTTAATTATCACACTATTTTGACTTTGAGGTCAGTGCATTGGAATAATGCCAGTAGCTCAGTGCAGCAACTATCAGTGGTCTGTAAAACAAGCTGAAAAAAACCAGGACATTTAGTAGAATTTTATAAAACACCCCTAGATGCAGGTTTACGTCCAAAAAAAGAGGACATGTGCAGGTAGAAGAGCACTTAAGTCATCCTATTATAGAAGGATTTGCTGTTGATTTACAGTTGCTAAAGAGAGTAAATACATGTTAATTAAATAGTTAATTTTCGAGTTGTGGGGGTTTAACATCTCGCTCTTAGCCTCTGGTTTCTATATGATAACATACAGTAACAATTATAGAAAGCTCAGCAGCTGCCTCTTAAAGCCACATTGAGGCTTTGGCATTTGGTAGCTTGTTAACAGTAAGTTGAGAGCCTGCTTTCCAGAAATAGAGCTGTACATTTCCAAGAAAGTGCACTGGTGTTTGAACCTGTTGGCACGAAGCCCAAAGTGAGTGGACGCAGGCAGTAGCCTGATATTTACAGCTGCGCTTTTTCCATTAAGAGGTAAAAGTTGAAACCACCCAGATGCCAAATGCAGATCAAGTAAAAGTTTAAAATGGTAGAATTTCAGGCTGCTCAGCGCTCTGGGCTATTTACTCGCACTGCACGTAGGGTAGTCGGCCTGCCAGAGAGGCGTGGTGGATGTCCGGTCCAGAGTTCACTGTGTTTCATGGTCACGTACACCGCTTCACGGTCAACTCTTCCTTCACATTTTATTCAAATGTAGAAAAGCCAGGGGTTTTGATCCATGAGTTCTGCAGGGTCTCATTTCTTCCTGAAAATGACAAAAAATTTAAATAAATCTTTTGATTCTTTTCAGAGCTGCTTCTCGCTCCCGCAGCCGATCTCGCAGCAAGAAGAACAAAGCCAAGGGCAAGAAGGAGGACGAGGAGCGTAGCAACGGGGCCCCGAAGAACAAGGACAGCAGCAGGAGCCGCAGTCCCAAGAGCAAAAAGAGCAAGAAGGACGGAAAGAAGGGCAAGAAGGACGACTCCAGGTCCAGGTCTCGCTCCCGCTCTCACTCCAGGTCCCGCTCCAGATCAGGAATCAAGGATCGCTCCAGGAAATCCGGCTCAAAGGGCCGCGAGCCGCCCAAGAGTGACGACGAAGGCGGCGAGCCCGACAGGGGCTCTCGCTCCCGTTCACGTTCCCCCACTGATTCCAAATCCAGAGCCAGGTCCAAATCCAAGTCCAAATCAAAGTCCCGCTCCCCGTCTCCCGCCAAGGCCCGCTCCCACTCCCGCTCCGCTTCTCGTTCCGAGTCCCGCTCTAAATCCCGCTCCCAGTCTCGCTCTCGTTCCCGTTCCCGCTCTTAGTTCAGAGTTTGGACTGTCCTCCCCCCTGGTCCTGGCTGTCCTCCTCTTACATTCCCCCTCACGGCCCCCTCCTCACCGCCCCCACCTCCTGTTTTTGATAACTAGCTGTAGAATACCAGGCACTCTGCTCGATGTCTTTTATGCACACGCAACTCCATCTCATTTGACTTTTACTCTTCATCTTTTCATTAGAGCTGTCTTGTATGGAGGTGTTTGTAAATTTTCAGGGTGCGATCTGAGTTTTATAAGTTCCAATGATGGTAAGTGTCTTAGCCTTTTTTAATCAGACGTAGAAACATATTGTTTTTGTCAAAGTGCTGGGTGGGAATTTGTTCTAGCATCTCCTCACCTTTTGTGAAATCCTTGTATCATTTTATTTCAGATTAAAAACTGCCTGTTATAAATCTCCTGGTGAATTTGTTTCTTTTTTTTTTTGCCATTCAGTAACGTGTTTTAGTCAGCGTTTATAATTTAAGGCTGGTACATCTGATGAAGTTAATAAAGTATATAGGTTTGGCCATTAAACTGCACACATTTGACATTTTAGCTGTTTTACTTATGCTCTTGTAAAATAGGAGAAAGACAAAGCAGCTTATATCATAGTAGCAACAAATTGAGAGAAAATGGGTTTTTGTGGTCTCCTCCAACTTTGGTGATGATTTTGGTGTAAGTGTGAGCCTTATATTCGCCCTTTCCGTATGTGCACAATTAGCATGAGGGAATTACCCAGAGTTCATTGTAATCTGACCCCAAACCATAGAAACATGGGTTTCTCAGGGGAAGCCCACAAGCAAAGCAGGATAAACGAAAGCATGAGAGACATAAATTTAAAAAGAATAAAACCAATGTTAATGCTTCAGGAATGTAAATCTGCCTGTCGTGAAGACCAAGAGTGTATAAACAGTCGCCCAAATCTTTTACATCTGTACACACACTGTATGTGCAGTTAAGCTAATGGGCTTGTTAAGATACTTCAGTTTTGTGGATAAACTGTTTTGACTAATGCGAGTGTATCTATGGAAATTCCAGCTATTTTCAAATAAAACTTGTTCGAGTATAATTCCTAATGCTGTCCAGGTGAGCTACCTGTTAAAATGCAGGTTATGTGAGAAGCACTCAACCACTTTCCAGGTGATCTAAATTAAATTTTTAGGGGGCTCAGGACTCTGTGTTTGGGGATTGGGTCAAAGTCTTCCCTGCACCATGAGTCCTAACAGGCTAATTTTGAGTCTCCGTAAAGTTATAGAGAGTGTGAGGCTGCAAAGTCTTGTAACAGGACAATACGGAGCAGCATAAGGATTTTTTTATTGAACAGTTAAAACAAATCCAAAACTAAAGGGACAGACTGCCTGGGTTTGATTCAATTGTGAGATGATTGCCTATTAGCTAATGCACTCCTTTTTTTAGTTGAAACAGCTTAAGGAAAACAAATTAAAGAACTACTCCATATAGAAAAATTCTAAATATATGCGTGTACAGGTCAACTAAGGCGGTTTTAATACGTTTACACTTAAAAGCAAGCGGAATTTTATTTTAAAAGGGTCAACATTAATTTTATGAGTGTTATTTTACCGTGCCATGCTTGTGGCCTTCCCCCAGGAATCCTGTGTCCCGTCACATTGCTATGACATGTGGATTATTTCCTCTGCCAAGTCTATAAATACGCCCAGTAGCAGTGCGGGTGCATAAAGAGCTCCTGAAACTTTACTTTAAAGCATCAAATAAGTAACAAAAAAAAGTAGGGAACTACATTCCTCACCATGATGAATCGTGGTTGCTATATTTATATCTCTCTGGAATACTCCCAAAAGTTTGTTGGAGGATTAGAGTACACACGTAGGAAGCTCTTTCAAAGCAACCAAAATAAAAGTGACAACATCTCTTTATGTAAATACAGTCTTTTTTATAATGTGCACTTGGTATAAAAACATTACAGATATACAGTCATTTGAAGTAACCTCAGTCCATACAGTCTTGCAATGCTACAACACATGTAGTATTTCTTTAAGAGCGTCCTGTTCATTACCCCCTCATTCATGTCTTGCAGGCTCAGTAACATTAGTTGCTTTAATGTCTCTTCATTAGCAGGTGATTCAGTCTGTTTCAGAAGCAGAGCTCATCTCCTCTCCCTGTGCCACAATGAGCTCAGCTCTGCTTTTTATCTTCATTTTGAAGCAAAGACAGTTTCAGTCATCATCATCCTCCTCTGAGGACGAGCGCATCACCCCATCGCTGTCATCGCGGTAACACCGGGACAGTAAGCGAAGCTGCTCCAGGGCCTCCTCATAATCAGCCATCTCAGGCCCCTGGGAGAGGAAACTGGGGGCCACGCGGCGGATGTCGAAAGCGCTGACGCCTCGCTGCAGCTCTGACAGCCACGAGCCGAGAGCAGGACTGGACTGGAGAGACGTCAAGACAGGCACAGAGCCGACTGTGGGGGCAGGAGCTGCAGGGGAAGAGATGACATCCAGAGCTTCAAAAACTACAAATATGAGACAAATAGTTTGAGATGTTTGAGAGAAATAAACCTACAGCTGAGTGGTTGAGGCTGGCTCTGCAGGAACCCTTGAGCACCGACTGAGTGACTGAATATTTGAGGGAAGGGTGGAGTCAGCTTACAGGGTGAGGATACCAGCTGAAGAGCTCTGAGAGGCAAGAGGAGATGAGTTAGAGTATGTTTAAGAGTAAAACCATTTATCTGCATCGTGTCACTGCATGGAGACTCACAGAGGAGCTGTGGGGTAGAAGGATCTGATGTAGGAGGCGAGGACGTCCTCCCCACTGTGGAGGCTGTGCAGAGGAGTGGGAGGTTTTATCCCTGGAGCCAGAGAGCTGAGGGTGAAGATAAGAGGGACTTTCAGATATTTTTGTGCCACTTTAAGATTTCATGTGTCATTTTAGTTCTGATGGATTAAACCTAATTGAGCAAAAACACAAACCAGCTCATTATGAGACTTAAATACCTACATAAGGACTTAACTGCGTCGCTGAAACACAAACAGTTCATCTTCAAATGTTTCATAAGATTCTGACCTGATGAGTCTCTGACCCTCGAAGCCCTTAAGCGTCGTCCACTGTCCATAGCATCGACCGTCACCGGATTCAGGACAAGCTGATAGAGGTTTCCATGGCAGTGAATCTGTGCAGGCACTCAGGGCGTCAGGGAGAGAGCTGCCGTGCATCATGGGAAAGGGGACTGCACCATATGCAGCCACCACCTGGAAGTTAAAGTGGGAATGAAACAATCAAACAAATTAACATCAGTCTCTAGATTGAGCCCTATTCTTATCAATAATTATGGAACAAACATGACAAATATGAACTATATACATAGTGTGGCTGGAGTGTGAGCTTGTTTCAGCAGATCCTCTCTTGTTTGTCCTATTTTCCTTTTCTTTTTAAGTTCCCTTTGTATTTAGAGCCTGTTGTTACTATTTAAGGCCCATTTGTTGGTCATCTGCACCAAAGATAGATGTGTTTGAAGATGTGATTTTTACTTTTATTGTTCCTGTGGGTGCAGAGATCCTACGTGTAACCATGGTCGCATTGTTCACACACAAGATTTCAGAAGTTAGCAACCTGTAGCATGTTGTTGCTAACTACTGCTAGACCCAATGTTCCCCACAAGCCGAGGAGAAGGAGACGAAGCCGACATACTGGTGCTGTGGTGTCAGCTTAAAAGAGTTGACATCAACCTGTCTTTTCATCTATTGTTATGGGAATAAAAGAAACACAGGCAAGGGTTACCTTTCTACCAGATACCGCCAGTGTGTCCGCCACCTGCCACATGGGGACGCTGTTGTTCCTTAGCCTGTAAGGCAAAGTAAGGGCATCAAGAGCCAGAGCCAGGACGGAGCTTGAGTGGAACCACAGTGAGGGCTGAAAAAAAACAGAAAAGAAGACAAACAGATGTTTTCAATGAAAGCAGGGATGAGTTTATTTCAAACACTTTTGATTATAAAAATGAAAAACTCACGTCATAGGTGAGGTAGGGGAACGCTATGGGAGACAAAGGTCTTCTTCCCAATCCTCCACGCAGGGTCAGCGGGCAGAAGAAAGAGCTGTGATTGGCCAGATGAACCGTTCCCAATGTGCAGTTCAACATGTGGTACAGGTCCTTCATCGGAGTCTGGTTGAACAGAAAGAAAAGAACACACGAGAACAAAAGTCCTTTCATAAAACATCTCTATAAACCTCAAACAAAGCTGTAAACATCAACCAGAGGTGAACAGTGTGTGACTCACAGAGTTTGGGTGACTAACAGGTGCCAACCCCCACGTCAGGATACCTCTGCCTCCGTAAGAGTCCTGCAGCAGCTCTGTGACCTTTGACCCCAGGCCTGAAAAGCCATCAGCAAGGTCACACAAAACCTGGAAACCCTGAGAGGACAAAGGAAATGTGATGATGATGATGATAAGGAGAGGGAAGAATATAACAGAAATTTAGGCACCTTTAAAGTCAATTAACAGGAATGCAACACCCAAGAAATAATCTCCTTACATCAAATACAGAAAGCCTGGTCTTTGTTGTTTCAAATCCTTAGCCTATGACAAGTCTTAAAACCATAAATATTGTTAAAAAACAGTGAGCAGAATGGAATCAACTTGCTTTCCTTTAGCTCATTTAATTGCAAAAGTAGGAATAGTTTGACAAAAAAAGAGTCACCTGAAGGTAATCACACTCCTCTACAAAGAAGTGCAGCTTGTCCTCCAGCTCCTCCAGCACCGTCCCCTGCAGGAGAGCTTCCCCCTGACCAAACGCCTCCAGACGATGAGCCTCTCTGAACACACACACGTATCACAGTGGTTATTAACACAATGGATTGTTTTTTGACACATTTCAATCAGTCAGATGTGCAACTGTCTTTGCAAGCGTTTAAAACAGAGTAGGAGTTTATTCAGGTTCAGTCCTGTGTTAAGTCTGACACCTACTGGAAAAAAGCAGCTATGACATGGTCAGTTTCAAGCTATTTTTTTCTGAGGAGCAAACATGCTGCAGATTGATGACTTTATCTAAAGATCGCTCTTCGATGACCAGATCACAAAGTGCTTTGCAAGGCCAGAAAAATAAAACAGATATCCAGATACTGAAGTGAAACAAAGGCCAGGTTAAGGAATAAAACATCAAAGAATACTCTACAAGAATAAAATTCTTTCAAAGGAAGTATAAAAACATAAAAATAAGATCAGTGGGATAGATTTTACATTATAGTGTCACTTAATAGCAGGCAGTGTTGATGCTGCATTTTACCCGTCGTGGTTGTACTGATGGATGACGGAGATGGTGCGGGGATGCAGATGGATCCTGAGGAAGTCAGACCAAACCTTCACGCTTCCCTCCAGCCTGTAGGCCTTCTGCACTCGAGCCAGCTGGCTGTTCACAGTGTCCACACTCACTGCACCTGCTGGAGGGACAAAAATAATGTGGACGTTTTATTGTGAAAAGTTTAGAGGATGATGGTATGATCGGAGGTGAGGTCTTACCTGAGCAGTGAGGCTTAGAACTGGAGTAGAAGTCTGCTTCAGCCAAGATCTCTCCTCTCTGTGGACAAAAATGTGATGTTTCACTGCCTTATCATTTGATAAAAATCATATCTTTTTCTTCCATTTCTTACATCCAACTTATCCAGATCTTCAAGAAAGGAGTTCTTGGTGGGAGGACTTTCTTCATGCATCATGATGCTCCCCTCCCTGAAAAATTGAGCAGCACTTTGAGAAATCAGTCAGAACTCCTTTTATTACAATGTTTTAATTTGTTGTATTTACCATGTGACAGCAGACTTGTCTTTGCCAGGATCATATAAGCACCCCTCCTGCCGTAGAGTCCTAAGACTTCCTGTTAGAGACAGAAAGAGTTAGAAGGTGACTCAGCTTAATCAGCATCAAACACGCTCAGGCTACTCTTCAATAGCATGACATGGCACAAAAAAAATATTTATAGGTAATTACTAAGTTAAAATTTTCAGGTAAATTACCCTTAAGATCCATGGCAATGAGGCGAGGTGTGTGTGTGACGTGTCCACCCTGAGTCTGTCCTTCTCGAAACACGACATCGCTCTGAACGTCACCTGGTGGTGCTTCTGGGTCATAGGATAAAGATGCATCCTGCAAGGTGCACAGATATGACATTGTTCATGTACTACAGACTAAGAAAATACAATTAATTGTTTTCCCCAACAGTTTTTCTGTCACAAAAATAGCTATAAGTATTTGTTACAGCCAGCCTCTATAAATTCTAAACATTTAGATGAGCATTTGATAGTAGAACTCTAATACTAAGATCATTTTTGAAAACCTCTTTGAAGTTAATAAAGAGAAAAAGAAAAGACTTTAGAAGACTTCACTGAAGTTTTCAGGAAACTTTCCTGAATTTTACCTGAATTTTTCCACCCCTTTACAATCCTACTGTATACATAAGAGTTGATCAATTGATTGACAGACACAATGTTTTCAAAAACAGGGTATACAATATGTGATGGAGTAAAAAATAATTGTAGAATAAATACAATACATCAGATGACTTTAAAAATGGAGGTCAGGAAAATCACAAAAAAACTGAACCGAGGATTAAAAGAGAGGGACATTACACACATAATATTTTATTAATTTACTACAGCTGTAGATATGGAAATGTATCATGCTTGCAGTTCAACGTTACAACTGTAATTCCTCACATTTTCTGAGATCATATAGACAGGTTACTAGCTATATTTCTACTGAGGCACTAACATTTGTCATCTGCAATGACTTAAGTGTATCAGCTGCAAGGAAATATCGCAAAATTTTGTCTTATTTGTATAAACTTCTGATAAAAGTCACACCACTACCCTGTCTATGTAACATTAGCTGCTTAAAAACAAAACTTTTTAACTGCTGTGATATTCTACATTCGTACATTAAGCCTCCTGTCCATTACAGTGTAATTAAATGCAGATTCATTGTGTTGTTCACACATTAGCTCTGACTCAGTCTCTGAAGTTTGTCAACACATGCGCAGCTAACGCTAGCAGCTAACTTAGCATTAGCCGCTCCTCCGTGTGCGCGCGCGTGTGTGTTTCTCACCTGTAAATTCCACCAGTGGGTCCCCACGAAGTTTGAATAATGTCCCAGTTGAAGAGTGATAACTTCTCTACACGGGTTACTCATCGTGACGGGATCAACTCTCTGAATAAAATGATGAATTCTCCTCTTTGGACATGATGTTCATGTTTGGAAATGACAACACAACCGACAGGATGTGAGTCCGAATGTAACAGCGCCTCTGATTGGCTCATGGAAATGTATAATCAAACGTGATTGGACGATCGAATGACGTCATAAAGAAAGGCTGGTTCCACTGAGCCGAGGCTTCACGTGCGGCACCAACAAGCACTGAGCGAAACGCACCAAGTTTTCTTAATAAGGAGATTATTATTTTTTTAGTATTCTAAAGTTTTGATGTAAGGCAAGATATTAAAAAATGACGCTGTTTTTTTTTATACGCACAGACTGATTACAAGCACATAGATCACAGGTGAGGATGGTTACCTTTTGTAGACATTCAAACACATTTGTGTTCACTTTTGTGCATTTATCAGGCCAAAACCACCAGAGTTGTGTAAACTTCTGAACAGGGTAATTTTTGAAGTTTCTGTTGTCATTATGATTTAAAAAGAGAAAACTATTTTTTTTTACAATAAATGTCTGTATTTGTGTTGTTATTTTACTTGTGTGCTCCTGCTTTATTTGTGGGAAAACGGGCCCCCTGCTACAAGCTTTAAATAGCTTCTTTGGGGTCACCCTTTCCACACATCCACTGTGACAACTATTGTACATATGTATATGCATATGTATATGTATGTGTATATGTATATGTATATGTATATGTATGCATGTATGTGTATCAGCGCTCGCCAAGGTTGATGTGTGTGAATAAACTAAACTAAACTAAACTAAACTAAACTTCACCCAACCTCTAACCATGAGTAATCATAGACTGTATAATGATAATATATAATTCTGTAATGTATAATTGTATAATGTATAATGTATAATTCTATATACAGTCATTGTGAGTCATAGAGAGGATTTTGTTATCATTCATATTTTCTGAGAAAAGGACAAAAAATCAGAAATTCTGCTGGAGGGTGTAAACTTTTGGGCAAACTGTAATTGTGTATAAATTCAAATGTTTCATTCATGTTGTTTGTGAAACTGAAAAAAAAAAAAAAAAAAAAGGTAAAGACGAAAATGAGTGTCACTGACGAGGGTGCAAATAATCATGTTTGAGTATGTAACTTATGATAAAATAAGGTCTGACACAAATGTTAGCAGCTGTTTCTTTATTGATGTATCTTTAGTGACAGATCCACACTCAGACACTGGTGGAAAATCAACAGGCTCTTATCTTATTTTAGCTGAGAATCATTCACACTTTTTCAAAGATGGGAACAGCTCAGACAGCTAGATTTCAGTATTTACATGTTGCCGTTAAACATGTTGAGAAAAGGCTCGAACCAGTTGCTCAGCTCCTCCATCTTGTCCTCCATGGTGGATTTCAGGTTTTCGGTGGTTTTCTCCAGGCGGTCCTTGATGTCCTCAGCGGTCGTTTGCATCTTGTCCTTCATGTTCTCCACCTGTGTCCTCAGCATGTCACCGAGGGTGGTGAATTTTGACTGGGCGTTGTCTCTCACCTTAGCTAAATAAGGATCGATTTGGGCCCTGATTTCCTCCACGTTGTCTGAGGTGCGAGACTGAATGTCTTCAAAGTAATCTGAGACACGTCTGAGAGAGAGACAAAGACATTTAATCTGACAGAAGAACAAGACTCAATGGACATTCAACTTTTTTTCCACATAGTTGTTGATTGTAATGATTTTGGCGCCACCCTGTGGAAAATCTAGATTCTCTTTTTATTCATTGCTGATTTTTTAATTTTTTACAGTCAATCACTCACTGTTAATCTTCGTTATGTGTGAACAAAGTCTGTTTTAAATTTATTGTTTCTGGTTAACAGGCATAAGAAATACCCATATGAATACTTTTAGTTATGCCCTTCCCCTTAATGATTTTTTTGTTTCCCTTTTGAATGTCACTCAGAGACATTAATGTTACTTATAACTTGTTTCCCCTCCAGCTAAAACCTCCTCAAAGGACTGTTTATCATGTTGGGGGGAGGCATTTGCTGTTAGAAATGAAGAAATAGAGAAATACCAGGAGCTAAAAGTGGAGCATTAAAAACAAAACCTAATCAATTTAAATCTGGTCAATCAAAAAAACAAAGGTCCAGATTTCAGTTGTTAATTAAATGACTAAGATATCAAAGACAATCATCATTTATCATTTTCTAGAGCTCCAAATGTTTTCCAAACACAGGTATTTCACCAACAGTCTACTATCCTAAAAATGTTAGATCATGAAAATATAACCTGACAACAAGCAGCAAATCAAAGTCTGTATCAAAGTGCAGTCAGAGAAAGATAATATTAGCAATCATTGAAACATAATCAATGATTCACTGGCTGTTATCTGTTCAGTTTGAATCTTATCACCATCAGCAGGCCAAGTGCTCATAAGATATTTAAAATTTTAGTTATTACTTTAGAAAATATTAGTATATGCATTTCAAGAGTGCAAAAGAGTAAAAATTAACCTCAGTAATTAGGTTAAAAAAGTAATTCCAAGTCCTATAACTCTTCAGGTTTTAATAAGTTTGTGTATTAAAGGTTAACAGCTAGAAGTCATCAGGTTGTCTTACTGTGTGGAGTTTCCCATGGGCCCACAGTGATCCCCTCCCTGCCTCAGTGTGTCTCTCACCTCTTGATCTCCTCGGTGTCCTTGCTGAGGCGTTTCTTCAGCTTGCGGGTGTAGGCGGTGACTCGGACCCTGACGTCATCGGCGTTCTGCTCCATCATGGTGGTCAGCTCCAGGCTGTACTTCTCCATTTGCTCACGACCCTCGATCATGTGATCGCGCAGTTTGTCAAACAGCTTCTGCAGGTCTGTGCCCAGACGTTCGCCGGCCTCCTGAGTGTAGGGGCCCAGCTTGGTCTGCAGGTCGTCTTTGTACATGGAGAGCTCAGCCATGCTGTCCTGGATCAGGGTGCTGCCAGGAGTCAAGAAAAAAGACTTTAGGGACTTTGTTTTTGTTTAACCTAACATTAACTATTATGACCTAATGTAAGAAAATGTAAATTTATGGGACCTAACGTAATCTAATGTATTGTAACCTGGTATAACCTATTGTACCCTAATGTGACCTTACATAACCCAACGTAACTCTCAATGTAATATAACATTACCCAATGTAACTTATCTTAACCTTATCTAATGTAATGTATTCTAATGTATCCTAACGAAACCTGACGTGACCCAATGAAACCCAGTGTAATGCGACCTAGTGTACTTTGACATGACCTAACGTAGCCTAATGTAAAGTAACCTGACATAATGTAACCTGATGTAACTTAACATGACCTAGCATAACCCTATTTAATGTTACTTCACCAAATGTAACGTAACGCAGCCTTACATAATCTAACATGATTTAACAAAACTCTATGTAACTTAACCTAACGTCACATCACGTAACTAACTTGAACCTTATATAAAGTAACCTAATGATACCAATGTAACCTAACGTAACCAACTTGATCCTAATGGAACATAACTTTACATAACCTAATTTAACCAATCATAACATACCGTGTTGTATTGTAACAAATAATAATGTCTCAATATTTTAATATATACAATTGTTTCAAATTTCATCATACCTTACGAAGCTGGATTATATTTCATGAAAGCCCAAAATAACTTGTTTAAAAGAAACTTTGTGTTTCTGTGGACCCAATTTATCCAAAAGCTGTAGGTCAGAGCAAATTACTGCCTAACTTTTCATTAATACAGGCACCAAAAAATCATATGTAAAACCTTTTTTGAAGAGTCAACAGTGACCAAACTAGCAAAAGTAACAGTAGGAGGTCAGTAAAGTGAACAGAGTTGAACACCCTGAGGGCCTCAGTCAGCAGCTCTGTAAATGTCTCACCCCTCTGTCACACACTGGGGAACATCCTCACACTGACTCAGCTAAAGGCAGGGTGTGTTATGCAGCTAAACAGAAGTCTAACAGCACCGTGTTGATGAGGTTTAACTCGGTCAAACAGATTTGAATCAATGTGACAAGAACACATAGGGAAACTTGAACCTCCACCTCTGTTGGTTTCAGGAGTCAGGTTTGTGCTGGAGAGCTACTGTGTCCTAGTTTCAGTTCAATCCACTGTCTTACACTCTAACTAAATCCCAAAATACAACATCATCAAAACACAGATCAGTAACAAAATAAGCTTTAGAGTCTTGTAATAGGCTGTAATTTTGTCTTTCACACCAGTGGAGTCTGTACTACCATTTTTTTAACACTAGAGGTTGTTGCTTAAATCTTAGGTCACCTAAACTAGCAATAAGTCCTTCAAACTACAGGATGTCCATATTGTAAATAATTTTCCTTCCTACAGCTCAACCTATTAAGTCTAAATATGCTGACTTCTGGCTTTACATGACCAAAGTGAAACGTGCGAAACATGAAAGTCAATAACTTTAAAGTTTCTTCATCCCTAAGGCTTTGAAATGAAACTAGCACTACTGTTATTTACTGTATCAAACTTAATTTAAAATGTCAGTCTCACAGAATTTAATGTTGTCATAAAAAATTTTGGTCATACGATTTATTGACTTTGTTAAATGACCGAATCTTTTCTGCGCTTCTAGATTAAAGCACACAGAGTCTATAAAACGCACAATCAGGTTTCAGCTGATAATAAACATTTACATAACTGATGAATGACCCTGATATCTGCTCCTGATCTGATCAGTGTGACGTTAATGAACTCACTCCAGCTCTCTGCTGATCTGGGAGCTTCTGATGTCGTTCACCATTTCATCAGCCTTCATGTTCAGGTCTGTGAAATAATCCCTGAACTTGTCGACGGTGACTTCCCAGGAGGTCTTCTCCTCGTCCTGTTGGAAGAAGCTTCTGGCATGGCAGCCTGGTTCAGGAGAAACAGAAACATCTCAGATATTTACACCTGAAGGTTGTTATTGGAGGAGAATCAAGACAGAAGAAGTTTGGTGTGGTGGAAAATAATTTTAGAAAACTTATGACTCTTATTCAAAGAACAGGCTGATAGATTTCAAAATAAAACTGAGGAAAAAATGTGGTCTCACCCGACAGGACAGCCAGCGCAAGGATAACTGCGAAGACCCTCATGATGACCAGAAATAAGGACACCTGAATATAGACGAGAAAAATTTGTTTAAATAATCTGAAAGTTTACAAAAAAGTTAGAGCAATTGTTTTAGTTTCTAGACAAGATGAAATTAAGTCATATATGTTGATTTGATCATTTTTGTTGATATTGAAGTCATCTACATTAAATGATCATAATTAACCCTAAAAGAAGAATAAAATTTAAAAACAGGACCGAGTACATGTGTCTCACCTCAGATCTGTGACGTCTGTGAGACAGACTTAATCTGTGTCTCAGTATTTATACACTTCACTTGGCTTCGATGAGATCCAATAAATGTTGTCAGGAGGATATCTGACCTGCGTCCGAAGTTCCCAGTTTGTACCGTGTTGTTGTCGTGTTTTATTGCCGTGTGTTATTTTGGCTCCACGTCACATAATGAAGAAGCACATACGAGCACAGGTCAGCAACAGGTAACAACATCATAACATCTGACCAGGGTTTAGTTTTGTCCACAGGTCACTCATATACAGCTGGAGTCTAGAAATGTAACTACACTTTCAAATAATCACATGAAACCTTCAACAACACAGAGGATCACACTGCAACTAAAGGTCAAAGGTCACTGTGGTATCATATCATTGTCCGGCAAATGTGGAACAAAGTTTGGTTGAACAACTGAGTCATGCATTTATGACTGATTTAAGGCTAGGAATAAACATTCAATAGAAGTTAAAACCTTTAAAAGAATTTTGTTTGACACAGCTTTTCATGAGAGTACTGTGTAAGGATCAATACTTTATTCATCTGATGTTATTTGAGGGAAATGTTCCAACCCTGCAATCTTTGAAGACTTAAAGCTGCTTTTTGAGGGGTTTTTTCCACCTATGAAACATACTAAAAAATCAAACAAGACCATCAGTGACAAGACTCACAATTTCTATTTAGTAATGTTTGATGTCTTTGACCCCTGGGAGGGACCAGTTGATTGACAGCACTCTGAGAAAACAAGCCTTTTCTTTTGTAAAAATGTAATTTTTGACCATTTAAGATACTAGGATGAGGTTTATCTGTGTGAGAGAAAATGATTAGCAAAGAGAGAAGAGATACAACTTTGTCCACAAGAGGCTCCAAAATCAACACACGCCTGTTTTACAAAAAACACCTTCTACACGCTACCCATAAATCTAGTTCATATTATAACTGTTCTGTTTGACGTGTTTTGCAGAATACTTTGCTGATTAAAAAGCTGACTGCAACACTGCTTCCTTGAGCTTCCGCATGTGATTTGAAAATGGTAATAAGTAGCTTATATGGACTTAAATCATTACTATAGAAATGAAAAGTTGCCTGTGAGATGGATATCACCTTTCACTAATTAAGTGAGAAGATTCATCACCATTTCTTTCACACAACTTCACGGTAACTGACCACTAAAATTTTGCATTGTGGTATCATAGTTGTATTTTTTGAGTGTTTTGTGGAAAATAGTATGCGAAGTGAACTGTCTCTTTGCACACTGAGAATTTTTTCTCAAATCAGTGGCACATCTGGTTGTTTGCAATCACTTTTTGCTAGTTATTACATGAGACTGTGAGATCTATTTTACTTACCTTTACAAAGTCTCCACAAAATAAAATTTTCTTCAATGATGCAAGATTTTCTTGAACACCGTTGACTAAATTCTCTATCAAATTCAAGGCTTACTTTTCCCAGCACTTTCTTTTACTTTGGATATCAAGACAAGGACTGCAATAAAATACATTTAACTGGTTTATTTTTGTTTCACATATAACAGTTATACAGTTATATAAACTTATACTTTCAACAGTAACACAGTGGGAGAAATACTGACAGTATCCAGATGGTAGCTTTGGGAGCATCTTTTAGCAGCATTAAGACATAAAAAAGAGATATTGTACTTTTTTATCTGTCCCATAAACATCTCTCTCATTCAGGAGAGAGTATTGAGGTAATGGTAAGGATTGATTTGAGTCCTTTTACTGGGCCATCTTAACAAAAGACCTCCACAGAGAGGTCAGCTGCCTCTTCAGGCTCTGGGTGTCAGCATCCAGCTTGGTTTTCAGCTCGTCTCCCAGAGGAGCCAAGTTCTTCTGGATTTCCTTGGTCTTCTTGGTCAGCTGGAGCTCGAAGCTCTGAGCCATGGGCACCATGCTCCTCTGAAACTCATCCAGACTCTGCTCCATCCTTTCCTTGACCTCCTCAGCATAGGGGACCATCTGGGACTGAAGCTGGCCCACGCTCTTGTCCAGCTGAGCCTTCAGCTCCTGGCCCTTCTGCAGCAGCATGGCCTTCAGGGACTCAGAGTCCATGGTTTTAGCGTGAGGAGCCATCTCCTTTCTCAGAGCCTCGACACGGTTCTGGAGGTCAGCAACCAGCTCCTCAGCGAAGGGCTGCAGACGGGTTCCCATTGAGGCCAGGTCCTCCTCAAGGCGGATCTTGAGCTGCTCGGCCTCCTGGGTAAGCTGGGTCATGAAGTTCTGGGAGAGAGGAGCGACCTGGGTTTGCAGAGCAACACTGAGCTTGCTGACGGCATCGGTGCTCTCGGAGATGAGGGTGCTGCAGAAATTACACAACCAGAAATGACTATCCTCATCCAAACATATACTTCAAGATCGTTAACTTTTACAGAGCTCTACTAAGCTCTACTTTGTCATTTAAAGGCTTCTTACTTGACATCTTTTCCCAGCTGTGAGTCTCTGATCTCCTTCAGGGAGACCTCTGCAGTAGCGGTCACCTTTGCAACGTAGTCCCAGAAAGCATCTTTCACCATGTCGACCTGCTGTTTAGGCTGCTTGTTCCACACAGCGCTTGCATTGCATCCCGCTGAAAGAACAAAGATAAAAATACATATATTCACATACAGGAAGCTGAACACTTTTCAAATTTACTTAAATTTTTCACCCAAAGTTTCTTACCTGTGAAAACAGCGAGGGCCAGCACGATAAAGACCTTCATGATGCTGCCGCAGGGAAGAGAAAACACAAAATGATGAGCCCTTTGTGGTCATTTTTCTTGAATCCACTCACCATTTAAAGAATGATGTCTGCACACTCATGTCTTACCAATGTGATGCTGTTCACCCAGAGAACTGTAGGATTCAGTGAATGTCCTAAACACATCATTGCTGAGTATATATAGGCCTCCAAGTCCTATAGAAGAAAGAAGAGAGGAGCAAAGTCCAACTCTGAGTGCCTTGCTGTCACAAGTTTCCACATCACAGTATAGTAAGTCAGCTGTCTGATGAAACACACTGTATGTAAAGCAGTCAGAGTCAGTCTCAAAATTATGGTCATGTGATTGAGTGTCTTTCAGGAAAAGTAGACTCACATTCTGACATGAGCCTAAAGCTACAACCACAAACCTAAAAATCAAGGTTGTAATGCATTGTCCATGGTTTTCCAAAAGCACTATTTTAGTCAGCTTGTGTCCAAATGACAAAATAACATGAAACTAATTTTTATGACAATTACTTAATACATTAACACAAAGAAACAGTATTTTCATATTAGTTTGTATAAACTTTACAAGGTCGACGTTTGTGCCAACTGCTCTTTGAAGCTAGCTAAATACTGCTGCTATAGTGTTAGCATATAAATTAGCAATTTTAACACGTTAACTTGTTGTTAACATGAGCTTACAGCTAACTATAAATCATTTTATCTTTCTGTATCCCGTTTAAGTTTATTTCTTTCAACGCATATCTTAATTAATTGATCTTTTAATAAAAAAGCCTCTATTCAGACGAGTTTTGAAAACCCGCTATTAGCATCAATATGCTACAGATGATAGCTGTTTTCAGCGCCTCAATAAATATTTTATCCGTCCCTAACATATTTCTTTATTTATAGAATTTGTGACTTTTTGTGTGCTGTTTTGTGGACTTTCGTGTTATATGTCCTGTAACTTCGCAATTTGTTGTCTTGTGATTTGTTAGGAGCTGCCTTGAGATGAAATGTAGCTATAATGCTAACACTTCAATAAGGATGCTAACGCGATGCTAATATTAAAACTGTTGGGGAAGGAAAAATAGCAGTAATGTCAGTTTTAAAGTTTTGCATTGTAAGAAAAAGGAATTCTTTGCTTTTATAATTCTTATTTGAATGATATATTACCCAATTCTCTTTAGCACAACTTTTAGGATAATAATTATACCAATTTAAAACAATTTCAAAACACAATCAACGTTTGTATAATTCACCCTCATGGGACCATGAATGTTTGTTCAAAATTAAAAGCTTATCTACTGAAATAACTTTGAGAAATTTCCACTCTGATAAAAGTGGAACCATGGCATTACATTTAAGGCATCACAACATATTTGATACCTTTCTCACCTATGTTTTAATGGTTTTAAACCAATTTCAAATTGGGTCATCAATTATAGTATACGTATACAAATCCACTCATTATATCATTTTATATCATGTACTTTTATTGTAATATTTGCATTAACCACTTTGCTGATGTAGCAAAATGATTATTTTATCTTTCAAGTTTTTATTTTTGAGGACTACAAGAAAGTAGAGAATAAAATTATGTAATCTGTAAATATGAACTTTGTCAGCGTTTGTCTCAAACCTAAGGAGAGAAACTAAAAGCTAAATACCAGAGATCATGTTAAGACTGTTGTGTCTATTAAGAAGGTTGTAGCTTAAAAAACAAGGTTGCAATATTCATTTATTTCGGGGAAAATTGTGAATTCAGGTTGCTTTTCAATCACATACACTCTCAAGAACCAGCTGTAACAGAGCAATCCCATTACTCAGCCCTGAGTTAAAAGCACTGGCAGATAACAAGCACCTCATTGTTTCTGCTGATTAATCAATCACAAGTATGATTGACTCAAATGTTCTCAGCTCTCTACAGATAGACAGGTATCAGACATTTTATAGGTCAGTGAGATGTGAGCAGGACTTTGATCCACTTGTCCCATCTGACGTGCTGGTTATCTTTACAGAGGAATGTGATGTTACCTTATACAGGACTCACTGATAACACGGAGGAGCTAAAGTCTGCTTCTCCGGACAAACTTTCTGGTAAACAATCATGCTGTGACACACAGATCTTGGAATAATTTGGGAATAAGATATAAATGAAGCTAAGAATATGCGTAGAAAGAGTCAGATGAATTCAGTTTCCATTCCAAGTTCAATGAGGGAATTAATTAAAAATCGTCTTGTTTCTGATGAAGCAAAGCACAAGAGTTTGTGATTCACGTACCAGGCTGTTTGTATCCCTAAACTCTCCCCCCTCATCTATGTTGAATGTTTGATAAGTTTGTCATTGGTCATTCATAAAGTTGCAATTTTTTTCTTTAAAATTGCTGAAAACAATCCTCAGAGCCTAAATGGATTACTTTCGTACAAATATTTCTTTATTGTGACCAAATTAAATTTGAGCTTAAGGATTTTTTATTGGTGTATTTTTAAATTGCACAGCTCATTTCTTAATATTTGCTTTGGTCTTAACCCTAATTTGTCTCTAATACCTCGCAAACCCAGCTGACAAGCATAATACATCATAAACAAAGTTAGAGGCAGATAGCTGGTGGAGACCCAGGCTGGGGCAGAAAATGCATTGATAATAATTAAAATTCTCTCAGATTTGTTTGATGTATAAAGAAATGTGATTTCAAATATCAAAGCTGGATGTTTTAGCGATGCTGCCCAGTTCTGTTGTGGCTGCTGCTCTAAATGCAACTTCAGGAGTATGAAATGTTACTTAACACATTGAGATACCAGGAAAAGTGCTTCATAAGATGAAACTCAGCAATGACACATAAAAATTATGACGTGGAGTGACAAGAACCTGTCCAGCGCGGCGGTATACGAAGGACTTTACCCTTCAGTACGGTTATAAAAGCTGTGTACAGCTGCTGTACGGCACGAATCCTCAGACCCAGGGTGACAAAGAGACAAGCAGCCTGTACAAGGTAATACAACTTTAAACTAAAGACATTATGAGTTTCTTTTTCTGCATCTGGATTGGGAATTTTTTCAAAATGTTAATCGCGTTGACATTTTCTTTGTCCAACAGATTAATTCAATCATGAGGGTACTTGTGGTTCTTGCTCTTTTATCTGGTGAGTGACTTTTTTGCCCATAACCAAGATCAATGTGAAATACACATGTGGGAAAAAAAAGATGTTTCGACTTTGTGCTAAATCTGCTGTTTTTTTTTAAATTAATTTAATCCCACAGTTTGCAATGCAAACATCTTGTGGCATGAGCAGCCCAAGAACAACCTGGACATGGTGAAAGATGCTTTCTGGGATTACGTCGCCAAGGTAACAAAGAGCACCGAGGACTCCCTGCAGCAGATGAGAGCCTCTGAGATGGGACAGGAATTGAAGTAAGAAACTATGTGGTAACAATGATTTCAATTGAGGTTTGAATCATATTCTAAGTCTTTAATTTTTCCTTCTATTGTCCCTCAGTGCCAGGATCTCCCAGAGTGCCGATGCAGTCAACCAGTACGTGACCACTCTGCGCTCTCAGGTGGCTCCTCTCTCCGAGAACTTCATGGCCCAGTTTACCCAGGAGGTTGAGCAGCTCAAGGCCCGTTTGGAGAAGGATATGACCACCATGAGCTCCACCCTGCAGCCCTGGGCTGAGCAGATGGCGGCTAACATCCAGAAGCAGGTAGAGGAGCTGAGGAAGGAGGCTGCCCCCTACGCTGAGGCCATGGACCCTGAGTCCATCAAGACCATCCTGATGAAGAAGAGCCAGGAGCTGAAGGCTCAGCTGGACAGCGGCGTGAACCAGATGCAGGCCCAGATGGTCCCCTACACCGAGGATATGAAGGAGAAGATGGAGCAGAGTCTGGATGAGTTTCAGAAGAGCATGATGCCCCTGGCTCAGAGCTTCGAGGCCCAACTGACCCAGAAGACCCAGGAGATCCAGCAGAGTCTGATCCCTCTGGGAGAGGAGCTGAAGGCCAAGATGGACGCCAGTGCTCAGGACATGCAGGCTCAGCTGACCGCTCTGTGGGATTCATTCGCACAGAGAACCCAGTAAAAAGACTGCTCCATCAGCCTCTGCACTACCAGATATTTATTTCAATTAACCCAATGTTTATTTTACTAAATAAAAAATGAAGAAGCAAGTTCAGACTTTTGGTGCCTTCATTTGCTGAATAAAATGTGCCAATATTTACTGTCAAACTGTTCTAACACCAACAAGGTAAACCAACACTATGTATGCCAACACATCACTGGTAACACTGAACTTTTGGACACAATACAAAAAACATCTGTTAGGACTTTTTTTCTAACTAGTTGCGAAACCGGAACTACTTAAGAAGTTTGTGATACTTAAAAGTGATAAAGATCATTAGCATGGAGATTTGTACAAAGTTGTTTTTGGGTTACTCAGTGGGACGCACGTATGAGTGTCAAAAAAGAAAAATAGAAAAAACAGTACAATAGCATACACACATGTGACAAAACCAGAAAAAAAGGATACTGCTTTGTCAGAGGGCAGCAAAGACACTACAAATTGAAATATCTTTACAGGGATTTACAATAGAAGGTTTAAAATACAAAACAAACTATACCTTCAGTACTGACATTTCTCTTCTGGGAGTATTTTTTATATCATTTTATTTCATTTTCATTTGGTTAAGTCCTCCTATGGTGTCACCATGGGAAAATATGAGGTTTAATTTGTACCAAAAATACATCGCTTAACTTTGTTATTGCATCATGTTGTTATGATGTGTCATTTCACAACATTGTTGCAATGCGTCATCTTGATGTGTTAGACATTATCCTTGGATGCCAAACAGGATGAACGCGGCCCAGTTTTGCAAAAACTTGTCATTAGATATGGCATGAAAGTAAATGATACATACATGGCAGTATAAATAATACAACTTCACATCTAAAGCCATTTTCCTTGACAGCTTTTGAAATAATTTACTTTGAATCTGGTCAAATTTCAATGAGAGCTTTGATACTTGATGAGATCCTTCACACAATGGTGTCGGTTTTTGCTGCAGTGCTGCCTCAGGGGTCAAAGGTCACAGGCATTCAATGTTGATTTTCGGCCTTGCTACTTGCGTGTAGAAAGTTCTCTAGATTCTCTGAATCTTCTGATTATACTGTTGAAGATGAAATCCCTAAATTCCTTGAATTGAATATTTGCGCTACTCACCACTGCACTATTACTGTTTTTTAAGCCAGTAAATACAAGTCTTATCTATTGCTATTCTTCTGTGTTTATAGTTGTTGATAATGTTCTCTATGCAAATTTATTATTATTATTATTATTATTATTTTACCTTTTATGCCTTGTACAAGAGAGCACAGTTTACCATAACAAATTCCTTGTATGTTCAAGTATACCTGGCGATAAAAGTTGATTCTGATTCTAATTCTGATTCTGAAACATTGTTCTTCAACCGTTGGTCTGTTTTTTCACATAGTTGATGACAAAGTGGTTATTAACGCTCCATCTTCACTTGTGAATGACTGAGCCTTTTGGGGATGTTCCTTTTATACCCAAATATGACACTCACCTGTTTCCAATGAACCTGTTCAGCTGTGGAATGATCCAAACAGGTGTTCTTTGAGCATTTATTAACTTTCCCAGACTTTTGTTGCCCCTGTTCCAGCTGTTTTTAAACATGTTGCAGGCATCAAATTGAGATACCAAACACATTGAGATACCAGGAAAAGTGCTTCATAAGATGAAACTCATTAATGACACATAAAAATTATGACGTGGAGTGACAAGAACCTGTCCAGCGGAGCAGTAAGTGAAGGACTTTACCCTTCAGTACGGCTATAAGAGCTGTGTACAGCTGCTGTACGGCATGAATCCTCAGACCCACGGTGACAAAGAGACAAGCAGCCTGTACATGGTAATTCAACTTTTAACTGAAGTCATGATGAGTTTTTTTTTTCAAGTTTTAATCGCTTTGACATTTTCTTTGTCCAACAGATAAATTCAATCATGAGGGTACTTGTGCTTCTTGCTCTTTTCTCTGGTGAGTGAATTTTTGCCCATAACCAAGATCCATGTGAAATACATATGGAAAAAAAAAGATGTTTCAACTTGATGCTAAATCTGCTGTCTTTTTTTAATCCTACAGTTTGCAATGCAAACCTCTTGTGGCATACGCTGCACAAGACCGACACGGACAAGGTGATAGATACCTACTGGGATTTCCTCCAATGGTTAACAGGGAGCACCGAGGAATACAAGCAGGAGATGAGAGCCTCTGAGATAGGGCAGGAATTGAAGTAAGAAACTATGTGTTAACAATTATCAAAATTGAGGTCAGAATCATATTCTAAGTCTTTAATTTCTATTTCTGTTGTTTCTCAGTGCAGTGATCACCGAGACTGTCAATGCAGCCAAAAAAGCCTATACCGCTGTGCACTCTCACATGGCTCCTCTCACCGAGAACTTCATGGCCCAGTTTACCCAGGAGGTTGAGCAGCTCAAGGCCCGTTTGGAGAAGGATATGACCACCATGAGCTCCACCCTGCAGCCCTGGGCTGAGCAGATGGCGGCTAACATCCAGGAGCAGGTAGAGGAGCTGAGGAAGGAGGCTGCTATCTTTGCTGAGGCCATGGACCCTGAGTACATCAAGACCATCCTGATGAAGAAGAGCCAGGAGCTGAAGGCTCAGCTGGACAGCGGCGTCCCCTACACCGAGGACATGAAGGAGAAGATGGAGCAGAGTCTGGATGAGTTTCAGAAGAGCATGATGCCCCTGGTTCAGAGCTTCCAGACCCAACTGACCCAGAAGTTCCAGGAGATCCAGCAGAGTCTGATCCCTCTGGGAGAGGAGCTGAAGGCCACCACTCAGAACATGGAGGCTCGGCTGGCCGCTCTGCGGGATTCATTTACCCAGAGAACCCAGTAAAAAGACTGCTTCATCAGCCTCTGCACTACCAGATATTTATTTTAAATTAACCCAATGTATATTTTACTAAATAAAAAATGAAGAAGCAAGTTCAGGATTTTGGTGTCTGAGCACTTGAGACGCTACATTGTTGAAAAATATGAATTTCAGAACTCCCCAGCGCTTTGTCTCTAACCATTTTTGGTGCTGTTTGAGGTATTTTTTGGGTCATTGTCCTGCTGGAACACCCATGACCTCTGGCACAGACCCAGCTCTCTGACACTAGGCCCTACTCTGCGGTCCAAAAGGTTTTGACAATCCCCAGATTTCATAACTCCTTGCACACTGTCAAGGCACCCAGTGCCAGAGGCAGCAAAACAACCCCAAAACATTACTGAACCTCCTCCGTATTTGACTGTAGGCTCTTGGTTCATTTCTTTGTTGACCTCCTTCTGTTTTCTGTAAACAGTAGAATAAATTCTTAGGATGAGAATTCGTCACCTTTCTTTTTTTTTTCTTCATTAGTAACAAAGTATCAAAGCTCTCATTGCAATTTGACCAGATTCAAAGTTAAATAACCTTGTAAGCTGTTAAGAAAAACAGCCTCAAATGGGAAATATTATTATTAATGTTGTCGTTTACATTTTGTTTTATCAATATATTGTATTCAATTACATATTTTTGCAAAACAGGGGCACATTCATCCTGTTTGGCATCCAGGGACTTTATCAAACAACACGTTACCTAGACTTAATGTAATGACGGTACAGCAACCTACTTTGGCACCAATGAAACTCCATAAAACTCCATACTTAAGGAGTATAAAATGTTACTTAACACACTGAGATACTAGGAAAATGCTTCATAAGATGAAACTCATTAATGACACATAAAAATTATGACGTGGAGTGACAAGAACCTGTCCAGCACGGCAGCAAGCGAAGGACTTTACCCTTCAGTATGGCTAAAAAAGCTGTGTACAGCTGCTGTACGGCACGAATCCTCAGACCCAGGGTGACAAAGAGACAAGCAGCCGGTACAAGGTAATTCAACTTTAAACTAAAGACATTATGAGTTTCTTTTTCTGCATTTGGATTAGGAATTTTAGGTGAAGGAGCTGAAAAACCCAGTAAAAAGACTGCTCAATCAGCCTCTGCACTACCAGATATTTATTTCAAATTAACCCAATGTTTATTTCCCCAAATAAAAAATGAAGAAGCAAGTTCAGGCTTTTGGTGCCTTCATTTGCTGAATAAAATGTGCAAATATTTACTGTAAAACTACAAGGAAAACCAACACCGTGGATGCCAACACTGAACCTTTGGACACCATTCTAAAATTTAAATAAAACCCCTGTTTGGTGTTTTATTTTTTTAACTAGTTATGAAACTTGAATAACTTAAGAAGAAGAAAAGTGAATAAGATCATTAACATGGCAATTTGTATAAAGTTTTTTGGGTTATCCAATAGGTTGTACATTTAAGTGTAAAAAAAATAATAAAAAAAACAGTACAATAACACACATTTATGTGATGAAACCAGAAAAAGTAAAAAGGCACTGCTTAATCAACAGGGGGCAGCAAAGTCAACACAAATTGAAATATCTTCACAGAGATTTACATTACAAGGCTTCAAAAAACCAATCCAAAACAAACAAAAAAACTACTACTACCTCCACTAACTGGCAGCTTTGGCCTTAGCCACATATTTTCTGCAGTTCAGTTTTATTTTTCTGATATCTGGTGTGGTTTGCTTTTTTGAGGTCATGCTACAACAACTCAGTTGGGTTGAGGTCAGGACTTTACAGAAGGCAGTAGCCCAGCAAAATGTCTTGATGAACCCTAGAATTAACTTTTTCATCACTGATAGTAATCTGTTCAGAATCTACTTTTAGCTTTGATACTTTGTTAGAATCAGAATGAGGTGTTAATGATGGTGTGACATGCTTTCTTTCTCTACAAACAGTGCCGTATGTTGCTTCTTAACAACACCACTTTGGTTTAATCTGTGCACAGAATATCATCCCATTGGTGCTGTGGGACAAACTTCAAACACTCAACAAAGTTTGGTCCCTCCTCATCAAATCCTGCGGGAATAATTAGTATTATGGAAATCGCCCACAAAAGTTATTTTTAAACAAACTTGTCTGGGTCCGTCATATTGTCATAAATTAATTAAAAATCCCCGAGAATTTCTAAAACATTCATATACATCCAGACAAACAATAAAATAATTGCGACATAAAAACTGTCAACTAAAGAAAAAAACTCAAACACAGTTCTGTTTTGTAAGAAATGGTATTTATCAGTTTCCAAGAGATATATACAGGTCATATATTTACTGTTTCATATGTACGTGACATAAAAAAGGCAAAAAAAAAAACAAGTGATGGTTAGTGAATGTGACATGCAATTCAGTACACTCCTTCCTGGTAAACTTTTCTGTAACAAAACAACACAAAAAAGAAGATGATTTCAGCCACTGCACGCCAAGACTGACTTACAGTTATAAAAAAAATCACAGAGTAAAAATCAGATCAGAAGCAACAGGCACAAATTCAGTGACAGAAACTAAGAGGTCTGTTTATGGAGTCTCTTAATGGGTTTTTGTTTGCGTTGAGAGTCCACAGTAAACAAAAACTGAATCAATCATGTTTTTTTTTATTCACTTCTGGCTGCTGATCTTTCCAGATGAAATGTGTTAGATTTACAATATAACCTTTTTCAGCACATTTGACAGAACCACTAATGAGAAAAGTCTGATAAGAGCAACAGATGGAGGTGATGGGACACGTGGTGGTGTGCACAGCAACGTCTGCTCGTCCAGAGTGAGTCTGTCCCTTCTGTAGAGTCTGCTCAGTTTAACTAACCGATGGTGACACCGAAGCCGCACTGGAACTTGTTCTTTTGATGGTTGAGGAAGGTGCAGAGGACCAGAGAGAGTGGCAGAGGGAGGAGCTTCTTCTCTAACGTCGCACCGACTATCCAGTTACTGTCTACTGAACCTGTGAGAAGCAGCACACACACAAAAACACACACGCAGTCAGATTAAGAACAATAACAAAATACAAACCTTGGCCCCAGAATTCCACAACAAGAGATGTTTTCAGGTTTTGAGGGCTCCTGTCAGACATGGGCGATGAATATTAGCAATGATGTCATACCTTTAAAGAGTAGATTGGCTTTAGGCACATCTAGCTGGTAGCCAAACGACACGCTGGTGTCCTGCATGCGGGTGCTCGCCTCAAACTCCACACCAAGCTGCAGCTGTGGGGGAACAGCGCAGACGTGACAGATATGAGATGAGACTTAGTTTCACAGACACAACTAAAAGTTACAACCCTTCAATCTAATCTTACCTGATCGTTGGCTTTGTGATAGTACGAAGCATGAGCGCCGGCTGAGCCCAGTGTCAACGTGGCGATGTAGTTACTACCTGCATAGAGGAAGGTGAAGACATTACGGTTTAATCCAAAGTCAAAATATAAAGTTAGTCTTGCTAAAACCACACACACCTACACAACAATAACCTTCACCTCACCTGTGTACCTGCCCACTAAAGACATGACTGATCCTTCCTCTCCCGGTCTGCGGTGATAGACCAGCTCCCCTCCCAGAGCCAGAGATGGTGTTATGGACTGGAGGTAGTGTGTTACAATAATTCCTGGCAGGTGGAAAACAAAAGCGGTGATCTTATTGCACAAATCTCAGATGAAACGTCTGCTTTTAGATCCTTTGAAAAGTTTTATCGCCTGAAAACCCACCAGAGCCGACGAGGACGTCTGGGTTCCCGAGTGTGACAGTTGCAGTAAAATCTTCTCCTCTGATCTCAGCGTCGCCCTGCCAGTTCATGAACTTGTTCTGTTGTGTCTGAGGATGTGACAAATTCAATATCAATATCACATCCTCACTTATAGGTCAATCAACTTTTATCAAATACAGTTCAAAGCGCTTTACAGTAATGGGGGAAAAGAATAAAAACATATGAAATATAATGATGGCGAAACATTTATAAAGATTTTTAAAGCAGAGACTAATGCACACCTATCAAAACATATAAAAAGTTTAGAGTTACAGTATTAAAGTAGCGATAGTTAAAATAAATAAGTATGCAGTTGGAGATTAAAAAAACGTATCAAAAATATTTTTAAAAGTGACACAAAAACACTTCAAGGACACATTAGGTGATAACACTCAAACATTATCTGAAATGGAATGAATATAACAGACCCTTCAATAGAAAGAAAAATATCGAAGAATCACCTGGAAGGCCAGTTTGGATCGTACTCCGCTGCTGATCTGGTGGATGATTTGAGCGTTGAGGCTGCCGCTGTTGTCCATGTCTCCCACCATGACTGGAAAGAACTGAGCACAAAGCAGCAAACATTTACATCACAGTTCAATCAAAAGGAAACAAACAGGTGAGATTCATGGGGACTTACCTCTGCTGGACCCGTCTGCTTTGCTCCAACATACGTCGCACCAAACCTGTAGGTGGAGTCCCCGACGGTGCTCAGCATTAGAGTGTGGTTCACCTGAAGAGAGATAAAGACAAACCTCAGGTGCAAGACCACTTCAGACAAGTGTATAATTTGTGATGGCAAGTATTCCTATGGAAAATCAAACTTCATTAACCTGGAAGTGGTTGCTGAGGCCTTTATTGACAACTAGCCGAACACCCTCCATCTGCATTGGGAAAACCTCTGCAGAGAGAAACCACATGCGGGTTAAAACAATAATCATAGAGATGTATGACGAAGAACAAGCAACACTTTTGGTTGTATGATCTGAAAGGCAGTGGTGATCTTTATTTACCTTTACATTTGCGGTGACACTCATCAAACGCCCCCGGGTTGGGCAGAGGGTTTTCTGCCTCTTGCTGCTGGCTGGCAGCCCCCTCACTCGGGGGGATCAGAGACGACACTGGAGGCATCCCAAAGCCTGGTGGCACCGTCAACCCCGGTGCGACAGCTGCCCCGGAGGCTGGGGGTGGAGGGTTGGGGGAGCTGGCAGCCAAAACACTGCCCATTCTGGAAGAAGTTAAGGAGAAAGTGAGAGAATAAATCCATCAAATCCAAAAGTGCAAAAAGAAAAAAAAAGCCCAACATGAACAGGAACAAAGAGCGTAATTTTGTGTCTGTCTCATAAAATTAAGTTCGTCACTCAGTTTGAAGCATGTTACAGATAAACCGGAAGTCTCCATATACTATAGACTGCTCTTTAAAATGTCAGAGACTGAGCCTGTTTGTTCCATCAAGCATTAAATTGTCAATCCTGCACATTTGGATAAATGCTTTTCTTGTTTCTTACTTGAAGGTTACAAAAGCTGAATACATTTGCCAATCAGCCACAATATTATGACCTCCTGCCTAATATTGTGTTGCCCCTTTCATCGAATCAAGGCTAAATTAGCTCTAACTAAAAGCTGCAATAACTCCAGTGATGTAGTGTGTGACATCTTCCTGACTGTCTTTGCTCCCCTAATGCATCAATTAGCCCATGAAAACTGCAGATTTAGAGATACACAACCTGACCGTTACATCCTTACACTGGCCCATATTTCTTGCTTTGAACACACATAATTCAGGACATTTGCTGTCTACCATGTCCAACAAAAGAGAATATAAGCCACTGTAAAAACAATTGAAGTCCAATATACTTTTTTTCAAACCCTGATATAAAAAGTTTGAAAGATGTACGACACAAGCCAATTCAAATGAGGTTGGGATGTTGTGTAAAACATGATTAAAAAAAACATAATGATTTGCAAATCCAATTTAACCTATATCCAACTGAACACACAACATAGACAAGATATTTATTGTGCAAACTGATTTGCAAATATTTAGTCATTTTGAACCAGGAGCAAATTTAACACAGAGTTACATCACCTTTCCTTACACACTTAATACAGTTGTGCCCAAAAGTTTACACCCCCCAGCAGAATTTCTGATTTTTTGGCCTTTTCTCAGAAATTATGAATGATAACACAAAATCTTTTCAATCACTGATGGTTAGTGGTTGGGTGAAGACATTTATTGTAAAAAAATAGTTTACTCTTTTTAAATCATAATGACAACAGAAACTTCAAAAATGACCCTGTTAAGAAGTTTACACAACTCTGTATAAAAAAATGAACAGGGTCATTTCTGAAGTTTCTGTTGTCATCATAACACAGTTGTTTGTTAATAAATGTCTTCACCCAACCTCTAACCATGAGTGACAGAAAGGTTTTTGTGTTATCGTTCATATTTTCTGAGAAAAGGCCAAAAAAATCAGAAAATTCTGCTGGAGGGGGTGTAAACTTATAAGCATAACTGTAAGTTTTTGGTAACTAAGAGTACTAATTGTTGAAGCTTTGGACCTGTAATTTTTCCCTATTCTTGCCTGGAACTCCACCCTTTTACTACAGAGCCAGGCTGTTGTAACATGTGCAGAATGAGTCTTGACATTGTCTTGCTGAAATAAACAGGGACGTCTCAGGAACAGATGTAATTTTATTCAGTCTACAGTATGGAGACTTCAAGTTTATCTGTTACATGCTTCAGACCAATTGACAAACTTAGTTTAATGAGAACAAAAGGTGCAGTGCCCCTTTAACCTTTCACTAAGCCCAGGTTCATTCAAATGAAGCAACATCACTCACAGGTCACACAAACATGTGTACTTCACATTAAGAGTTATGGAAGGAAAGGGAGTGACATCCTAAACTTGCTTCTTTACTAAATGAAGCTCCAGTTTGAAATAAAATCTGTTTATCCTGGAAGTCAAAATGAAGCTAAGCTAACTCACCAGCTCTGTTTAATACAATGGTGAATATTAGCTTCAAACCTGCAGCTGCTACCGTGAAGCAAACACAAACACCAGCAGGTCTTAAACTAACCGCCGATAACCTCTCCTGTTTATATTCTCACATGTTAACGCTGACAACTCTTGTTACATAAAACATACTGCTCATTATTTCTACTCACGTTGTGGTTTCCAGAGGACGATGCGCCCGGAAGTTCACCGCTGCACATCCAGGAGGCAGTGAGGCTATTCCCCGCCCCTTCTCCCAAACAGCCGCTCTGATTGGACAGAAGAGCATAACCCTGAGATATGATTCGCTGAAGGAACTGTCAATCATTTTGTGTGCTGAACAAATTAAGGGCGTGGCTTGCTGTGATGACGCATTGCTTTGCTGAAACGTGATTTGCTAATCTTGGCGAGGTCACGCTCAAGGAGGCGGGAGCTCAGATTTTGAGGGATCTGATTGGTGGAGAATTTCGCCGTTGGCCCGTTCAAGCTAAGGAGTAAAGCTGTTTAATAGAATTTCTTCAAGGTCAATGAAGAGGTGAAGCCACTGAGCCAGGTATACAAACGATGTTCAAATTTATGTGAAATTATTGTTAATGGTACACAACAACAGCACATTTATGTCTCTTGCAGTTTATAGGCAGAAGAAAAGAAAAAAAACTGCAGCACTTCTTTGTACACTACAATTTATTACACAGAACCTTAAGTTACAACTTTTTAAGATAAACTAAAACACTCCATTTTAACACTAATTTCACCCAAATTCACTTAAGCTGCAGTTATTCAATTGGTTATTATTTATTTAGTTTCTCTACAAGCAAAGTGCAAAGTAATGAACACTTTGTTAAAAATGTTAGCAGTGTTAGTTTTATTGATTTTTGGCTTTGTTGAGATTTTTCTTCTTATTATATCAAGTCATTTTTTGTAGATTAGGCATAAATATGAGATACAGAGGTGAAATTTTGAAACAAGAGTCAAAGCTATGGGGGGAAAAGTTTATATTATGAGATGAAGTCTAAATTTTTAGTAAAAGGTCGGAATTTAGGGATTAATAGTCCAACTTTTGAGCTGGACAAAAATTTGAGATATATTCAAAATTTTGAGATTAAAGTCAAAGTGGAGATAAAAATGTCAAATTATGAGAAAATTCTAAATTTTGAGATAAAAGTCAGCATTAAAGAATTACCACAGCCACAATTAATAAGTTATAATTTAGATAAAAAAGTCCAGCTTTTGAGATTTGAGAACAATTGAACATTTTGAGATCTAAGTTAAAGAATAGAAGAGTAAAAATTTTGAGGTAAAGTTGAGATAGAAGTCAGAATTTTGAGATAAACTTAAAAATTTGAGATAAAAAGTCTTCTTCGAGTTCAGAAGTCAAGAGTATGAGAAACAAAGTCGAAATTTGGAGATGATTCAAACCTGAGGTGGAAAGTTGAAAATATGACCTTGTTAAAATTGTTTTCATTTCATACATTCAGCTCTTTTTTCGAAAATTCAACTTTATATATTGGCGAAAAATAATCTCAACACAGCCAGCTCTTCACATTTAATTTATTTACTGGCAGAAATAAGCTTCTTTAGCTGAGAGATGTTAAAACCCTTGAAAAAAAAGAGCCATTCAAAACAAACAGGACTGTGTCAGATAAAATGAGAAAAGAGAGAAAACCAGACAGTGTAGATTTAACTCCAATTTATTCAATTGTATAACCCCTGCATGTATTCTCGAGTTACAACAGTAGAGGACAGAAAAATGAACAAAGGTACCTTACATCTGTTAAATGCATTTTAAAATGGAAAAAAACAATGTTTGACATTTTTTTGCAGTCTTATCCAATTTATCCAACTTTGACTCAAAACACAAAAAAAGAAAATGTGTTATGACAGGGTCACAGAAATAAACACCCTATTCATGAAATCTTTATCGAAATAAAATGTGATGTTTTCATGTTGGAACTAAAAGTTTGGAGAATTGGGAGAGGGAATACTACTGCATAGAAACAAAATAAAGTGGCCCCAGAGTCCCAACTCCACTGTTGTCTGTTCATGTTGCTGCAGGGGAAATACTGCGGTAAATTTACTCTCAGCTTTCTGCATCAATCTGCTGAGTTTGTCTGCAAGTTTGGCTGACAAACGCTTTAAAGCGTAAAGGGTGAGTCTACATTAGTGCAGCAGATTAGGAAGGCCAATTTAATTCAGCTTTGCACAGTAGAAACATTAGAGGCAGCTCAGCCTTTAGTACCAATTTTAATCCAAGTGTTACTTCTTTCCTCAATTTTGTTCAATTTAGACTAGAGTTTGTGCCCAGATCCTCACCATTTGTTTTTCTTTTTTTTTTTACCTTATATTTTAATTTTTGATTAACACCCCCCACCCTGTTTGCACTCCTCCTGACTCCACAGGCAGGAGTGCACACACACGCACTCACACGGACACCAGATGACAAAAAACAGCCCTGTCACTCAACATTCAGTGCATCCGCCGTGATCTCCTTTGTGACAGACCAGTTTTGAATAACAGTGTTGAGGAGGGTTAGAAGAGAAGAACTGTGAAAGTATCAGGTTACTAAAAATGATGATGACAGGAGATCAAAATATCTTTCTGCAGCTATTTTTAACACTTTGTTCAAAGACCTCAGACATTATATTCGTGGATTCAGTTTTCTGAAAACTGATAGAATGTCTTATTTTCAGACTTTGACAATATCCAGGATAGCTTCCCTCCTATCACCTCAAAAAGATCCTTAACATCTCCTGAAAATCTGTAGTTCAGGGTCAAATTATTTGATTTGGAAAAAGTGGAGGTCACAAAGGAGATGACGGATGTTCTGTCAGGGATGTGATGCAGGATGCCAAACCTCATGAAAGCAAATACAAGTAGGGAGCTTTTCGATTTGGAAATTACATTTACGTGGTGGAAAGGGTAAACAAAAGACCAAAAATCACATCCCTGACAGTGTAAACATTCAAACGACACATTTATGACATCATACACGCCACCAACGGGAACACAAATCTGCACATGGAAAATAAAAGAAGGGAATCTTTTTGGTTTTCATGCAGCTTCAAACTTGAGCTGTTTGTCTTCAATTCAACTTTATAGATTAAATTATTTCTCATTTTTCCTGATAATTGCTCAAAATAAGACTCAGTCGCTAAGGATCTTGTCCTGAAACCTCAAAGGGCTTAAAATATTAGAAAAATAAAAATAATTTCAGTTATTTAAGCTAAACCAAAGTTGCCTAATTAATACTCAAAATAATTCAGCATCCTTTTATTATCTTACAATCTGTTGAAATATTTCTAGAAGCTCAAATTGAAGCTGCATGTAAATGTAAAGATTCTCCAAACTCCTCTCAATCTCACTTTCACACTCTCGCACGCACACACACACTCACACACACCTTGCATTTCTCTCACACACATATGCAAACACACACCTTTAGGTCTCTCTGTCTCACCCACACACACTCGTACATTCTTCTTTTTGGTTTTGCTTCAATGTAAATCCTGAAAAATCTATTTCATGACAATAAAAGGAAATAAAATTCTGCCTCCTCCTCCGCCCACGAAGCAAAGTATTTTCTTTTGTTGTTGTTGTTGTTGTTTCTCATTGTAAAGTGTAAACAATGAATCTTTTACAATTCTGCTTCCTCAGAATGATTCAGAACACCTCGTATAAAGATTGCCCTGGTAGGATCGAGACGCAGAAAGAAAAAAAACAAAAAAAACAAAAAAAATGAATGTCAGCACTTAAGATCGAAGTCCAAGAGGATCACAGTGCTTCAAGGCTTTCCAGAAACCCTCTCCTGCTTCACCAAACGCTCTCTCTGGTGCTTAAACCATCAAACAGACTCAGTTTCTGTGGTTTCAACTTGAAATCAAAGGTTTCTTCTTCTTTTTGTCTTTAAGTACCAGAGAGAAGGAAAAACTTGATGCCAAGGGAACATCTTGGCTTCTCAAAACCCACCCCCCAAAAAAAATCCTCCAGAAGTTTCCCAGTGCTAAAGCCGTACAGCCCCCCCCTCCCCCGTCCCCTTTTACTGCCTTGAGCAGCGTCGAAAAATAAAATCTGAAAAAGCAAAAATACTTTCTTTTTTTATGTCATTTTTTTTCTATATCGTTACTGACGCTCTGTAAGGGGAGGAACAAAAATAAAGAAGTCACAGCTGCCTGTTCAAAGATGCTACAATTTTGCTTTCAAACACAGAGCCCACCCCTCAAAAAAAGATCATCCTCACATTGGTTAGATTCAGGAAAAAAAAAAAAGCTGTGCTAAAAAAGAAAAACAGCGCAGGGACATACAGGTGATGCTGCTGCTACAAAATAACTCCACTTCTTTTAGTTTCATTTCCAGACTGGGCAGGTTTCTTCACCCTGTCGTCTCTAAATCACCAAATCTTCAGCGAGAGGAGAAGTTTAAGATGCAACAGCAGCCACGTGTTCATGTCAGAGCTCTGCTTCGAATTACTGGGCTGTAGAGAGCAAAACGGCAACTTGTACATTCACCAACTTCAGTTTTGTCTTGATGGGGCTTGAAAACAAAGTTTTTTGCTCTTGTTTGAAGGAAAAATAAAAGGTTTGAGGCTGTTTAAGAAATGACAACAAGAAAATCTAACTCTTTTTGTTTTGCACCAAAGTCAACAGAAACCTCTTCTCCTTCGATCTGCTGAAACTGGATTGTGCTGCAATCAAAGCTGCTCTGAAGCCGCCTCTGATGCTTTATTCCCATTAAGGACGCTGACTTTTCTTTACCAGCTTCAGGAGTCAATGTTTTTACAGTTCTCACCAGCCTGATGTTTTTTTTTTTTACGTTAAAAGGCCTCCAGACAGCAGCTGTCTGCAGGCGTAGTGTAACAGCACAAGGCTGTTTGCATCCATGAACCAGTATGAGGGGACAGAGGGGGAGTCTTCTCCTATTCTCATGTTTTATTCAGAGCGAAAGGGAAAAACAGTCACGCAGTATTTAAATAAAGCTGCCCTTTTTATTGCAACGTTCACATTAAAAATAAACGTTCACATTCTGGATGGTTTTTAAGGATTTGGAGCCGCGTCTCTGCACACACCTCAGCAGGAAGAGCGAGTGCGTGTAGTCGTTTTCCCTTGCATAATGGATGTTTGGATCAACTGGAGTTTCTATTGAATTCGTTATTTGTGCTCATATTTCTGCTGCGTGGCAGACGACAGCAGGCGATGACTGAATGAGTGCACATGGGAGGAAGTAAGGCACTTAAGTGACGACGACAGTGTACGTGGACAGAACGACGGCTGGTGGAGGTGCACCATTGTAACAATAAAAAGAGACCGACTCCTGTACTGGTAAAGAAAAGTGACTCCCAAAAACGACCGCTTCAGATCAGCTTTGATACCTATTTGATTCACGTAGCTCATCAGCAGGAAATGTTTCCTGAGTTTGGTGCAAAACAATCAAGTTCAACTTTCAAATTCATTTAAGAAAAAAAAAAAAGAAATGAGGCAGCTTTCTTTGAGGATACGCCAAAAGAAATGGTTCAAAATCAAACAAAAACAGCTTTTACATCCATGTTAGGCTCTGAAAACGAGTGAGAAATGTGAAACTGAAGAGTTGCCTGAAGCCTGTGTGCAAGCGCTGATGTCTGTGCAAAAGCCCGGTGTGTCCCAAAGTCCTGAAGGAAGACAGATGACAGGTGACGGATTAGGAAACAGGCCTCATGTTTTTCAGCAACGAGGCGTCTCGTTGAGTCGACTCGTGGTAGCTCACCTTTTTAGGTGCTGTCCTGCTGGCGACTTGGTTTCTCCTCCACCTCCTCCACTTCACAGTCGCCGCCGGCTGAGTGGAACTCGGCCACGTAGAGGCTTTTGTCGATGCTGCTGGGGATGGGTTTGATGTCTGTCACCAGCTGGTCCTCAATGGCCTTCAGGTTGAAACGGTCCTCTGACGTGATCAGGTTGATTGCCAGGCCCAGGTGACCAAACCTCCCTGAGAGTGACGAGATAGAGAAGGGGAAGTTAAACAAGCAAATCCAGAATCAAATCTACACATTCATAAAGGTTCAGGTAACACAACAAGACTTCAAAGGTGAATGCAGATTCTGAAGCTGTTCTGTAACGATCTGGTGCCTGTCACAAAAGATAAAGTACCTGATCTTCCGATACGATGAAGGTAAGTCTCAGCATTCTTAGGGAAGTCAAAGTTGATGACTACGTTGACAGCCTGGATGTCGATACCTCGAGTGAAGAGATCTGTTTGAAGACAGTAAATGACGTTAGAACCTGTTGTTTCTCTCCGTCTTTGTAGATGAATGAAAATCAAAACTTACCAGTGCAGACCAGGTTTCTGCACAGCCCATTTCTGAAGTCGTGGAATACACGGTTTCTGTACTCCTGCACAAGAAGAGAGACCCACAATGCTTCAGAAAGATGTTTCTAGCTGGGTACAGAGTCATATCTATGTTTATCTCCAAACAACTTATGTAGTCACTGAAAACGAGGACAGAGAGAGGATAAATCATACAACACAAATCCAAGGCTGGATTAAAGCCTGACTCACTACCTCTGTGTCAGATCAACCCCATAGGTCTCTGTGACCTTGTACATCTGTACATCAAAAACAAATGTTCACTCTAATTTGTTTCCAAAAATATTTTTGTTCACACCTGATTATTCACAGAAAAAAAAAATCATCCACGCCTAAGACAGGAAAATTTGTCAAAAAGTGCAGCTCTAAGCATGCTAAGATGTGAAACCTGTGCCAGCCAATCAGAGTGAGTCTGTCTCTTCTGAAGGAGATTTAAACATGGCGCTGGGATATTTTGTTTGTACTCATAAAGAAGTTTGCTCTTCAACTTCAATAACAAGATGCACTTGAAGAAATAAGCAGGCAAGAAAAGTTTGCTTCAATTCTAAAACTAACACACCTGCAACATTATTGACTGTCACGTGTCATATGTGATGTCAATTAATTTTTTGTCACAAGCTGTGACATTTGATCCAAAATCTCTGTTTACCAGCGTAGATACGAAACTAGAGTTTTCCCAAATCTTCTCTTTGGAGTTGTGACGTGTGGATAACAGGCCTAAAAAAATAAAAATACATGCAGTTCCACAGATACCCAGCTACATGTGGACATGGCCTGCAAATCCTGTACCAACACAGAGGCCTATGTCCACTGTCAGCATGTACCTTCTACTAAATTTAACTACACATTGAAAAGACACTGACCACAAGCTCTACAATTTGTCTGCTGAACGTTCCCTCTCAATCCTTCCTTGTAATAGCTCCTATACAATAAACTGCAACATGGGTCAGCTACAAACTGTCAAAATTGCTGTAATAAAACAGCAACATTGCAGAACCAGAATCAGGTAATTGTCCAGACAACACTGCCCCCATGTGTTTTGGAGGGGGAATAAAGATCAACGCAGACATCTGTACAGCTCACTACTGTGTAGGCAGAAGCATAATCCAGGCTTTTGCTGTATCCAAATCAGCAATTAGTCAATCACTTGTGTTCCCAACTGCTGGAGTCACAATTATATTAACGACTCTGACAGTTGACCTCGTTTCTCAGCTGTTTCTCACCTGCATCATCTTGGCATGGATGTAGAAGCAGGAGTAGCCCAGCTGAGTGATCTTCTTGGCCAAGAGCTCCACCCTCTGAGTGGAATTACAGAAGATAATAGACTGGTTGATCTGGAGCTGTGGAGGAGAGATTAGAAAAAGGTTATAGATTTAAGAATCAAATGTGTGTCCTTTCTTTCTGATAAAAACCAAACTTTGCCAAGGAAAGAGGAACGTTTGGCATTAGATTAGAATGATCCATTTAGAGCTGAGGCGCAGTTATTGAAAGTTAGAAAGAACAAAACGAAAAGTGACTTGTGTTTTTTAGGTTTAAATGTAAAGTCTGAATTGACAGTTATTCAGTTACCCTGGAGAACAGCGTGTTGAGGCAGTGGACTTTCTGCCTCTCTGTGACGTAGGCGTAGTACTGAGTAATGCCCTTCAGAGTCAGCTCCTCCATCAGGTTTATCTCGTAGGGTTTCTGAAGGTGCTTGGCCTGCAGCAAAGACACACACAAATAGAATTAAAGTTTAGAGAGAGCAGACCACTAGGTAAAAATTTACAGACAGGTTAAACAATACAGCCTTTAATTTAGCAGATGTGCAGTGCTTTTGATCTTTGTTGACCTTCTGTAGGAGCTTAATGCTTACTTTATCAAAAGTATTCATGATCACAACACTCTGTTTGCATGAATGCCTCATAAAAGATGTTGTTTTGGATTTTTACGGACTGCACACACAATCAGATCCTCCCCACTGTTGGCTGGATGGCTCGAGACGAAAGCAGAAAGCAAACAAACGGCTGACACAAACACAGATCTGGGTGCAGGGCCAGAACAGCTTGGTCTGCAGTGCGAGCCAAGTGGTGCCAAGTGGCTGCGAGCCACCGGGGCTGGCTGAGTGATGCAGCAATTAGCCGGCGACTCACCATGAACTTCTGCACGCTGATAGGGAAGGTTGCAGAGTAGAGCAGGATCTGCCTGTTTTTGGGCAGGAAGCTGATGATATCCTCGATGAGCACCACAAAATCCTGAGACAGCAGCTTGTCCGCCTGATGGGAGATGGAATTTCATTTATAGAATTTTAACATGAAGACATTTTAATGATGAACAACTGGTTATGTAAGCGTTTTAAGAGGGTTGATGTACTCATGATTACCTCATCCATCACCATCATCTGGACTCTATCCACCTTTGCCACTCCCTTTTTTATCAAGTCCAGGATCCTACCAGGCGTAGCGATCACAACATGCACTAAAGTCGAAAAAAAAGAGAAATCACAATCAAACTAAGCGGAAAAAGATCACTGGCGCATAACTTCCCCTTGACTTTTGTTTCCGATCAAACCTCACGCAGTGGTACATGTCAAGAAGTGATAAGAAAAGAGTGACCTGATGTTGTGAATTGCTTACCAGTCTCGTCCAGGCGCATGATGTCATCCCGCAGGTTGGTCCCCCCCGTGGTTGCCATGACTTTAACTCCTCCCAGGTGTTTGCTGATCTGGATGGAGATCTGGCTCACCTGAAGAGCCAGCTCACGAGTGGGCACCATGACAAGAGCTGGGGCAGAGAAACCAACAATGTTACAATACAGGAAATGTGCTGGATCGAATTTCATCGAGGAAAGTGGAACAAACGAAACAATGTAGTTCTTGTAGTTAAGGAAAAATCTATTAGTACAGACACTGACACTGACTTTCAGATATTCAACCTTATAAACAGAACATAACATTATTAAGCATTATCTTAATGTCTGTGCCCAAGAGGGACGAGACAGAGACAGGGAGGTGATGTTACAGAATGCAGGGTGAGGGCAAAAAGCCTCTTTATAAGTGTCTGAAACAGCAGATGGTTCCTCACCCTGTATGTGGTCCTTCTTCAGGTCTATTCTCTCCAGCATAGGGATGAGATAGGCTCCACTTTTCCCTGTACCGTTCTTTGCCCGAGCCAGAATATCTCTTCCAGACAGAGCGATGGGAATACTCTCCTCCTGCAAGAACAAAACATACACACTTTAAGGATTCATAACATACTTAGGTCTTGAGGCTGAGTTATGCCTTCTGGAAATAAGACGCACAGGAATCAGCATAAGAGAATGTGTGTGGCTTTTACACTTTTTAACACCTGTGCCCAAACTCAAAGCAGAAGCACCCCACTGTTCATTTAATCTGGAAATTACACTTGCAAAAGTTGAAACAAACCTGGATAGGAGAAGGTTTCTCCCATCCCATCTCAAAGATGCCCATCAGGAGTTCTCTTTTGAGACAGTAATCTTCAAACTCATTTCCCTTAGTGGACGTGACATCCTGCAGAAAACACAAAGTGGTGAGCAAAACAGTCCTGGAAAGTCGTTTGATTCTTGAATCTGAGAGTTTATACTCACTGAGGTTTTGACCCTGGTGTCTTTGGGAGGGAGCTGTAGGCTCTTTTTCCAGTCATCTCCAAACTTGATGCCTCCTCCATCCTGAGGGGCGCTGCCCGCTATCTGGGGTGCACCCAAAGTCTTTCCTTGAGTTGTGGGTGCTGGCTGGACTGAAGCTGGTTTGGTCTGTCCTCTGATCTGCCCATTCTGCTTGTTCAGTCCCATAACAACCGGGCCAACATTTTCTGTTCTAGCCGTTGCCATTGTTCCTCTTTTCCTTTTTGTTTTTTTTTCCTTAAAAGTCTTAGATTTTTGCCTCTTAGGTTTTTCTTTTTAAAAATTCTCTTCAAAAGTAAAAAAAATTAATAAAGCATTAACAAACAATATTCTCTATTCTTTTTGAAGTCCAAAGCTTTCACAACAGAAGTCAGTTTGTAGTATTTACATATACACATGTACGTGCAGTTCGGTCCCCTTCAACAACAGAGTGACTGACGTACTGCGACAACAACAAAAAAAATGTTTTTACACAAAGGCTCTTCGAAATGAAGAGAAATTTGCATTCATATGCATGAATATACTTGCTCCCAGTATAGAAAAATTATATGTGAACAAGTATCAAAGCAGTTCAAGTCCTGAAATAGAACAACTAAGGCAATCTGAACTTGGGGAACAGCTTCTTCAATATAATCTTATTTCAATGCTAACACTTCTGTTTCTAAATTGAACAAGATTTCCTGTTTTCACTTTGAGTCCATAGAGTTGCTCAATATCCCTGTCCTTGAAGAAATAGGATGTCCAGCTTTGTACAAGTTCGCCCCAAAATCATATAGTCTTTAATGCTCTCTTGTTTAGTTCCACTGTGTGGGTATTCGTCGGTCCACACCAAGAAAGAAAAATGATCCTGAAATCTGTAAGCACACAAGGGGGGTTATCTAGTCCAAAGCCAAAAAGCTTTCCACCCCTTTTGAGTCCTCGGTGTGCGTTTCCTCTCTCCTCCAGGTGTTCAAACTTTACTCCCCTGACTCCTCAGGTCAGCATGAACTGTGTGAGTGTGGCTGTGATAAACCCTCTGCCTCCGTTCAGTCAGCCAGCCACTCAAAATCGTCACCTAAAAGAGGCCAAAAAAAAATGAGAAGACAAAGTTTTAACACTAGCCCTGAGAAGTTCAAACTATCCAGGCAGTTGCAAGAAAATGGCAGTGAAGATAACACATAGACAAGTCAGGAAGCATAAAGGTATGTAACAAAAATATATATATATAGGTAAGAATATCCTAATTGGTCCAGAATGAGCATTCTTAATTTTCTGTTTCGCGTCTCCAGAGACTTTTCCAAAAAGTTGCAATAGTTCATGACAAAGTGTATATATTCGTAGCAGTAAAAGCATTTATTATTATTATGAATTCCTTGTATCACTCCCTGACCATGATTTGTCTGGATTTAGCATTTGATTGCTACAATGCTGCACGGGTAATCCGAGGCAGATCATTGAAGCTTTTAAGAGCCGTTATTTAACACCAAGTACGCAAGATCTAAGGGTGGATTAAATGAAGTTGAAATGACTTGTACCGTCCGAAGTTTAACAGAGAAAACTTCGAGCTAAAACATTTCAGTTGGGTTCAAACTGTCCGCGCGAGCCTTCAACGTCCCGTTTTTTCATTTAAACAAACAAAAACATTTCCAGGTCAACAGCTATCTACTGTATTTGTCACACTTTCTTCGCTTTCTGGCACATTTTGGTGATAATATAAGCCGAGTAGTCTTTTTATTTAGGTTAAACTCGTTGGTACGAGTGTTAGTTTCTAATAGACACAACGGCGGTCTGTCGAATCGAAGCTAAGCCACTGTTAGCTCGGAGCTAACTGACCGTTAAGCCGCTTCGACATTCGCACCTCAAAATTTGCAGGGCTCTGACAATGAAACAGGTTTATACCGGCGTTAAGTTTCTGGATGGATAAGTTAATGTCTGTTTCGTTCAGTTCGTCATCATTTCAGCACAAATGCTACGCGGCACAATTAACAAGCTCGTTAGCCTTGAGGCTAATTTAGCACAAATAACTCCACTAGCATTGGGAAGCTAAGTGCTATGTGCTAACTTCGATGTTTTAAACTAAAACTGGACCAATCAGCGACACCGAAAACCTACCTTAGTTTCTCTATTATTTAACAAGGGATACTCAGTATGCGGTTATAAGCTATTTCTTTAACAACTCGTCTATATCCTTGAATTTTACTTGAATTTAATCGCCTCTATTGTGTTTCTTATTCCTTTAAATCAACATGGTCGCCTTCTTCTTCGTCTCCTCTTCCTCGTCCTCTCTCGCCTGTTTATTAGTTTGGACACTCACTGCGCTACTGCCCCCTGTTTTCAGACCGCATTACTGCTGCTGGTAGAGCTTTTCAATGATGCACTCTGATTGTCACAATTATGCACTCTCTCCTAGTAACAATTATGATGACCTGAAAGAGTCAAAAAAGGCTCATACCATAGCACTGCAGTGAAAGTCTGTATGTGACTATAATGGTTGTAAAGTGGAGTGTAAATGTGGGAGGAAAGGAAGGATGTGGGAAAATACAGTGTGGCTGGAGATTAAAAGAAGGATAAGTATGCAAATTGAACATTTCAAATGTCTCAAACAAACTTGAATGATTTCAAAAAGCTAATATGAAAGCTCTGTGTTTGTTTCATGTGGCTGACTAGGATGGTGGGAGGACTGGAGCCTATTTCAGTCTAACTTTGAGCAAGAGGTGGGCTTTAAATTAAGTTCACTGGTCTATCATGGGGCTAACGTGTAAAGACCATAGACTGTATATGGTAGAGACAGGCAGCAATTTGCATTTTCACTCACTCAGGCAGTTAACCCAATGATTATGTTTTTGTACGGTGAAAGAAAGTAGGAAAATCTGGGGGGAAACCTGGGAGAACCATGCAAACTCAACACAGATAGGTACAGGGTCCAGAGCTTAAAAGGTAGCAATGCAAATGGATGAGAAGACACAAGAATACTTTCAGTTTCTTTTAATTCAGACTTAAAATATAGCAATTGTGTTGAATATTTTTTAAGAAATACTTAGAATTACTTATCAGTAAAACAAGATACTCTTTCACCATCATTTACATTCTGCTGGATATGAGTAAGTTGAAGACCTCCTTGTCAGTATACTGTATTGTAAACACATGAAAATCTGGCAAAGCCAGTATACAGATCCATTCCAAATAAAATAATATTACAGTGCATTAACTTATTTTCCTGTACAAGTAAACTTATAGCCCTGGTCAGTTTGGTGATGTGCGCACAGCAGCACTTTGAAGTCAAGGCACCACAGCTCTCTTAATCAATATTACTGTACGTTTAGATGTGACAGCAAGGAATTCATGAATTCTCCACTAAAAACATACTTCATTATTTCTTACAAAGATCATGTTAGAGTGAGTTATGGTAAGGTAGAGATTTTAGAGGCTTGCTCAATGATTGCTGCCCACAGTAGATATTGTGCATTGTTCCAAGTGCAGCATCCATAAATTTCCTCATGTTTGGTGCTTCCTTAGAGTTCTCCCTGACTTTTTCCTACATGTATTGCATCTCCCCCTCCACATAAAATAATCTGTTATGATCAGAGTATCATAATACCTATACATCATATCAAAGTCCCTCATCTGCTCATGGCATCATCCTGAAGGATTTGGGTAAGTCTCTTGCAGCTTTGGCTGTCTTTGAAGAGATGGTGGTGGGTTTTCTCTCTGAAAGATCCTCCTCATTTGCTCCACACAGATCGCTGAAGCTACCTCTGTCTCTTTGGAGAGCTGAGACAGGCTGAGGAATCCGTGAGGCAGGTCCTCCACGACTGTAAGACTCACAGGCTGGCCCATGTCTCGCAGCTTCTTCGCAAACGTCACAGAGTCATCGAGCAAGGCGTCCAGAGCAGAGACCTGTGGGGAGACAGAGGAATTAGAAAACATGAACAGAACTGAACAAATCCACTTTAAAAAAGGGCAAACTGAGCATGTTAGAATACAGCCTGTTTGCATTTCCAGAAATTAAATACACCCTCAACCTCTCTCACCACTATGTGCACAGGTGGCAGCCCTCTCAGCAGGTTATTTGGTGCCAGTAGCGGGGACACAAACGGGTTTTTGATGATGGGGCAGGTCGTGGGGTTAATAAAAGCCAGGCACTCAGAGCGCAGCGGCTGAAAGCCCTCTGGGTATTCCACCTGATCTTCACAGTTCTGCGTGGAGTTTCTGGTGGATGTCTTGTGGGCTGCATTGCTTTGAGACATCCTCAGAGATGATGACAGAGAACGTGTTCCATTTGAAGTCCACGAGGGGTCCAGGAAGGACTGGATCCAGTTGGAGGCTCCCTGGGTGAGATCACTGAGCAGTACGGCAGTGTCTCTACCCAGTGTGCTCAGACTGGTGTTTCCTACTGAAGGCTGCACTGCCTCACAATCTGCTCCTGAAGGGGAGGTGGAAGGACATAGACAAGAGGTGATGAAATATACGGTATATGAAAGGCTGAAACACTTAACTTCAAAAGGGTATTACAAAAAATTTCAATCACAAGATAGTTAAAAAAATTCTACTGAAGTATCTTATAAGGGAGCGTGGATGAATCCTGATGATTGCTCTTCCACTCAGTCAATACCCAGTTCACATGGCAACAAGCTGTGGACATTACTGAGATTGCCGCATTCACGAGGAAGGGGATTTAATATTCTGGGCTCAAGGAAACTGCCCTTGAACATTATGAAACACAACTCTTCATTTAATAGAGTCTCACATCCAATGAGGCAGAGAAAGATAATACTGTAACTTTCAGCCACACAAGCTTAAGGTGTTTACAGTAACAACAAGTTTTATCGTGATTACCAGCCAAACAAGTGAGCAAACAATATAGTATAAGAAATTTAATACAGAAGAGAAAATGTAGAGTTTTGTGACTTATTAGTGTCTTTATTTGCTCTCACAGCATATTCAAAGTCACTCTGAGATAGCACATATCCAGCCTGCACCCACATACCTGCATAGGCATTGAGGCACTTTGCGAGAACACCAAGAGGCAGCAGTGGATCAATGAGCGTGAGCAGACGGGATGGCGAGGCGTCTGTGGTGAGCAAGGTGGCGGGGTAGGCAGCCATGATGCCGTTAGGGACTCGAATACCGCTGGATAAGGCCTTCATGGACACGGTAATACAGAGGTTTCCACCAGCGCTGTCACCTGCCAGACATACACGCTCTGCTGTGGAGCCTGAGATACGCAGACAAAGCTGTTAAGAGATTTTTTATTTTATTGACAATAAGCAATACCTGAATACACAACTTAATAAGCAATCGATGAATGAAATTAAACTTTACCTCTATCATTTACAGATTTACTGTACATCAGTCATTTTTTCCTAACCTGTCCCCACCTTGTGGGCATAAATGGCACTTTCCATTGTCCATACTTTGCAAAAATAAAGGTAAGAGTCAGCATGCAGATGTGAGAAAATCTCTATTTTTTCCTATTTATTGTGTAAAAAGAAAAAAGACACGATAGATATGATAAAATAGTTTCCTAAAGTCTTTGTTGTCTAAGTGTGATTTGATGAACATACCAAGCAGATGGCAGTTCTTCAGAGCCCAGCAGTAGGCAAAGAAACATTCCTCCAGTGCTCGGGGGTAAGGCGCTTCAGGTGAGAGAGAATAGTCCACAGACAGGATGGGGACACTCAGCTCCTTTGACCAAGTGCGGAGATAGTTCTGATTCATGAGGGTAAGAAGAGGGGGAAAGATTCATATTTGATTTCAAACCCTATTTCATTCTTCATCAAATACATTATTTTTGTAAGTGTCATAAGATGAGTAAGAGTATGGGGATATTTAATTTCGTACCTCATGGGACTTGGAAGTCTGGGCCACAAATCCTCCTCCATGGAAATGAACAAGCAGCAAGGGTGAGAGAGGCTGCTTCTGCACCCAGGGGAGCTGAGACGCAGAGATGGGAGGAGGATCTTTACGAGACAAGGCCAGCAGCTCCTCACTGTCCTTTAAAGTGAGTTGTAAACAGAAAGTTAAGGCAATTCTTCCTGGTTTACTGTTGTTTCACACCCATTTCAATAATGGCCTGTGGAGCCTCACCTGTCCTTCTCGAATCTCATAGGAGATAAGACGCACGTGAACTGGCCCAGGACCCCAGTGGGCCAACGGAGGGGACACAGTGGCTGTCAGACTGTGGTCAGAGGCCAGTGGGAGGCGAAGAGGGACGGGAGGCACAGTCAGAGTTAAGTTCACTTGCACTGGGCTGGAGGCGATTCTGTTGAAGCCCTGGACAAAGAGAGACAAGCAAAGGATTGAGCTGCTTAAACATTACAGGGGACTTCAGTTAATCAAGGAGTCAGCTACAGAATATTTGACCCTGCCTACTGTTATAAGGCCGGACTCTGTGAGGTTCCAGAAGGACTTCCAGAACTGCATGTTAAGGTTTTGTGTAATTCGTTCAAACTCGGCGCCGCGCAGCTCTGGATCGATGACGTACTTCCCTGAAGTGAGGATAGAGAGGGCAGCCATTCCTGGAAAAGAAATAATGATTTCACACATCTGGAAACCCACAAAAGAAACTTAAATCTAAACCAAAACATCCTGAACAAAGAATACAAACATACCCAAACCAGATTGCTGTTTCCCATACGTCTCTCCGTATGAAACCATGCTGATGACGATCGTCTGAAGGAACGGCCGCAAAGCTGGTGAGTACTGAGGAAAATCAAACAAATATGTATGAAATCAGCCCAGACAAGATTAACTGTGACTATACAGAAGCAATCGGTGTTTGTTTGCTGACCTGGAAGCCGAGACAGCGGCCATAGAAACAGGCTTTGTGCATGGAGCTGTACTCCTGCACAAACTTGCTGCTCAGATCCTGCATGGGGTACAGTTGCCCACATTCGTTGTCGTTGAGCAGCTGTTGGGCGAGGTGGAGCAGGGCGCGCAGCTGGCACAGAGCGCTGCAGTACGCCTCCATCTCAGAGACATTGTGGTCCGCCCGGAAGAAGGCACTGTTGTAGTTTGAGGCGATGTAACGGCCTTTGCTGACGATGTGCAAAATACAGGCCTGCAAGACCTGAAAGAGAAAAGGTCAGGAATCTGCTACTGACGCTAAAGGTTGTTGATACGAAGGAAGGAGTCACATGAACACAGCTTTATCTAGTAAAGTCAATACTTCTGTATTTAAGAGACTTCAAATGTGTCATCGAGCAAGAATCAGAGTCTTGAGCACAAGATAAGAAATTATGACACTTATTTTTGATCTTATATTGACTTGACCAGACTATCTTGTGAATAAAATCTGTTTTTATTACATTTGTGTTGAAATAATGTGAATATTTTTTTACCTTTTTAAACTAGTGGTACAATGATCAGTTTGCTAGAGTGAGACATGGTTTTGAGAATTGTGATGCACATTTATTTCAAAAGAATGGAAGAGTATTTATACAAATTTGTAAAAAGGAAAAATTTATTGGCGTCCAGATTTTTTATTTCTATAACTATTTTCAGCTGAGTAAAACTCGGATCTCTCTGCTAAACTTCGTTGGTCAGGGTGGCGGTGTCAAAGCGTCAGTCTGGTTTGACCTGATTTGGAAGGAAGGCATAATCATTTAGAAATAACCTTTTTTAGTGCTGTTTATCTCATTTTAAGTTGGGGATTATGATCAGGCGTATATTTGTTAGCTATGAGACTTTTTTAAGTTCACTTAGAAAGTCCTCACAGTCCCTTTAACACGCTACAACACTCAAAAAAAGAGCTGTTTATGCACCACGGGCCAAATTAAGTAGTGTGCAAATATACAAATTTATCAGCATTAGTTGAAACAGCACATCCAGTGTTAAGAGTTTTACCTTGACCAATGTGCGGTAGCCGTTTCCAGGAGTATGTGCGTCAAAGTCATAATGGTGATAAACAGCGATGAAGCTGGCGACCACAGGCTCCAGGGCTCGACCATGCTCCTGAATCTGTTTCATGCACGTGATCAAGCGCGTGGCCACAGCACCGTATGGCAACTCAGAGGGCCCACACAGGATGGAAATGTTGTCTTCACATACTGCCTCCAAGGCTGCAAACACAAGCTTGTAATCCATATCTGCAGCTGGGAAACAGAGCGAGAGGCAGAGCTGCTAATTTAACTCCAGAGTTTCTGTAGCTTTCCTTTATATCTCCATACAGCAAACATGTGATGACGATTGAACATACAGAAGAGAGACCACTACCCAAAAAGTAAACACAGGGCAGCTAATGACCTCATCTCCAGTTCTGATTGATTGTCTTATCTGTTTGGTCAAGGGTTGAAGTCTCAGTACAGTCTGAGGGGATAATGCAGTCAAACAAAGCTTCACATACAAACTGACTTTGGTGTGACAAAACTAAATATTATTCTAAAAAATAAAAGTGGTTCTAATTAAGAATTGTTACCAGATATGTGCAAGTTACCCCCTTTTGGAGGGAAATACTAAGATATACAGACTGAATGACTGTTTTTCAAACTTATCTGTTGCTAGATTGATTGAAATATTGAAAACCCGTTTAACTGTCATATCACTGACAAAGACAGAAAAGGAAAAATCACAACATGTCTGTAACAAATGCACAGATATGAAACCTTCAGAACCGAATTAATTATTAATATTTGCTTCAGGCTGAGGTACAGCACAATCTCTCAGCCACAAAGAACCAAGCTACCACAAAAGTAAGTGGTTACTCCAAAGCATGATGTGTTATTTTCATTCAACTGTCTGAGAAATTCATAGTTCACCGTATCATCTGTGTCATGTATCATCCAAGATAAGAAAAGATTGTCTATAGATATGCCAGTTCTTATCAGGAACAGGAAAGTTGTCAACAACTTGTGTAAGTTCCAATAAAAATATGCTTCTCATTGCCCTCTGGATGAGGTTAAGTTTTGTGATGTTTGGCTTCTTTGAGGTCTGTCATGACAACAAGGAGCAGCAAAAGTAACTTATTCCACCAGCTCCAATGAAGTAGGCGAAATGGAAGAATGCTGCAGGACAATGTCAGCCAGATAACATCATTACCTTCAATTTAAAGGCACTGTGAGGTATTTTTATGCAGTGTTGACTCAGGTTGGATGAAATCCGTCGTGTTTACCGGGATAAAGACAGAATTTTCCACGAGCATGATCACACACTGTAGAAAAAATAAGAACAAAACTGTTATAAAAGCAGTTAAAACCTCTTAAAAGTGGCTTTTTTTAACTCAAGGTACTCTGTGGAGTCATGTAAACACATTACTATAACTGTTGTTACAACGTTTCACAAAAAAATAATATACTACATATAAAACAAGAAACATTAAATTAAGTAAGTTGACAAAAAAGAGGAAAAATAAATTCCTTTAAGTTGAGATTGAGGCACTTTGATTCCCGAACAGAGCCAGGGCCAGGCTCCTACACTGAAGATTTGGCAAATTTTTCAACCCACAACTCTGCTGCTCATCCCATGTTCCCTACAAATGTGGCCCCACCTAAAAGCAAAAAAAAAATCTACCAAACAGAGAATGTCTTACTTTTTGTGCTACCTTTATTTCGCTCCAAAACAACCAAAATGCTTCAAATCACAGTCATAGAAGCTTGAATTTTCAAGCAGAAGTAAATGATTGATAACTTACTCTGGTGCCGTGTAGGTAGCCCAATCTGCGAGCCTTATCCTCCTGATGTAAGAAAAAAAATTCAGAAAATCAAAACAATATTAGGTCAAAATACAAATATATCTATGGAAAAATCACCAAGTAGATTCTGTGAAAGTCAGTGAGCTTCACACTTTAAAAATGTGTTGCCGCTATCAGACTGTTTCTTACTTTCACTCTAGATTGAAGCCTTCTTATGTTTCTGGATTCGGCAGAGGCGCATGTGAAAAAATATTTGTAATAAAAAAAAAAAAACCTCCCTCCACTGTGTCGCAGCAGCTGTGAGCACACACCCACAGCCTGGAGCAGAAAGTAAAACCAGGACACTGTGTTAACTGTGGTAGTGCTTATAAACACAAGAGGCTTTATCGCAGCAATGATGTCCAATTGTGTTTCTGTTTGGAGTCAGAGTCAGCAGCTTTTAAGGTTTATGACAGCAACAGGATACTTACTCAACATGTGCTTCAACCTCATAAATTCACACTATCATCCGCGAAACATCAGACTTCTTTACCTGACATTTTTCTGTATCTGTCTTTGTTAGAAAACCTTTGGGAATTCAGCTCAGACTGAGCAAAGATAAACCTCTATCCCAGGAAAATAACAGATTAATCTCTGTGGTTCAATTTTTAAGAATAAATCTCTTAAACTGTACTTCAAATGCAGGGACAGAAGTCTTCAGACAGTTTATTAATCTGTTTATCAGGCTTAATCCAACAGATTTCATATTTCAACAATTCAATTTCAGTTTTAAACAATGTGTCAGAAATATTTCTTCATTGTGATAAAATTTTTCAGTGTCCACTACAGAGCCTAAAATTGTAAATTGGTAAAATGTAGGACAATTTTTTGGGTCTACCTTCAATATCTTGTCTTGCGAACAGCATTTTGGTTTCCATTCCATTTAAGTATTTTCTAAAAACGTCTCAAATTGATGCAAAAGTTTCCCTTTTCCAAAATCAGTTCAACAAAGTCCTTTTTTGGTCAAATGGCTGTAAATAGAGCGCTTTTAGGGGAAAGCACCAGTCTCTGATGTAATTTAGTGAACAATGGGGGCCTTTAATACAGAAGAATAAGCTATACCAGGCTTTGGAAACAGACAGTTCTTGTTAAAGGGATAAATTAAATGAGGATATCTTCATTTCAAAATTCAAAAAGGATCGTACCAAATTTCTGCTGGTAAAATAAGAACACTTGCAAACAAACCCCTTGTAAGTTAATATTTTGAGATACCAAAGTAATTGCAGAATAATGGTCAGCAATTGGAAATATGTACTTAAAATTGTGAGGTAGAAATTAATGATTACAGAATTTATCAATAACTTATGTGGCGAGAGCGCTTCATTTTGAAAAACATGTTAAAATTGTGAAATACAAAGCCACATATCTTTATAAATATACATCACAATAAGATGATTCAAAATGATGACTGTTTTAATTTTGATCAACTTATAAAATCAGTTTTAACTTATAAGTTTGACCTAAAATAATTTTGATGAAAAAGTAAACAACAGGCCGACTTCTTTGAGACTGCTCTGAGCTTTTACATATTGCACAAGACATTGACCCAAAAATATATTAATAGTTTTTCTGTTCCTCTTGGGAATGGATACCTCACTGTCTCTTTTCCCAAATTAAATTTTCTCCATTAAATCTCTCACTGCAGGGAGTTGTTTTTTATTTCCAGTATAAGTCCAAATAAAGCAAATTGCCCTTTCAAGGCGTATTTGAACAATGGTAATCAATTTTTGGTCATAAAAATAAAATTTTACATAATTGAGACCTCCTGTGTGGATTCATGAGCTGGCAACAAAACAGATTTTTATAAATGCTAATGCTCTTACATAACCAACAAAACCAAAATTGGGCCATTACAGACAAGATTGACTATTTTTAAAGTCAGTAACAGCTGCCAACAGGTTCACGTCAGACAAAAGGATTGTGAGCTCATTGCCTGAAATGTCTTTTTAATTTGATTTTCCACAGAAAATATTCAAAAAAGTAATGCCTTTGGCTGTTAAATGAAAATAGGAAAAGAACCTTTGAATAGGAAGGAAACGCTATGTCGAGAGTAAATGTACAACATTGTCCACATTGGAGCATCAAAGTCAACACACAAGGAAAGTTCTCTACAGGTGTTTTAATTTGAAAATATGAGAGTGATAATAACATGAAACGGTAAGAGCCTTTAAAAAATTATGATACAGAGTTTGAGGTTTTCTAACATGTCATATAAAAATAAATACTTTGTTAAACAACGTTTGAGAATAGCCTGGTTTTGCTTTGACCCATTCCATGATTACCTTATTTTTACTTTCTTTTTGACCCCTTCAGTCCAAAGCCCAATCAGACTGTTCACCAACTGCTTTGACGTGATATTACAATTATCAGAGAATTGATAAACACCTAAACTGTCTTTTTGAAAAATATATTTCCACAGCAAATATTCAAGAGAAAGCATGAAAAGTACCTTTGCATGAAAAGGAAAAGTTCTCGACAGGTGCTTTAATTTCAAAATATTAAAAGTAATGGTAATAAGTAAATACAGGGTTATGATGTAAAGTTTCATGTTCTAAAATGTAATACCTTGATGTTAATTTCTTTCTAACCCTTTGAATCTTTAGCCAAATCACAGTTTATTGAGGGGTTGAAGGAGTAAATTTGGTTCCTGCAGGTTTCAGCAAGTCAAATTTAAGACTTTTGAAGACCTTTTTAATGACAGTTTAAATGAAATTTCAGACCAAAAACACATAAATAGGGTAGATGGTTTGGGGGGTCCTGCTGCATTACAATCAAATCATGGGGCGTGTCACTCAATGAGATTCATTCAAGTTTACTTCTTTGTCTGTTTACTGATTCCCAGCGCTCTCAGGTTCAATAAATGTATGTAAAAGTGCAAACAGTGACCCAGGATGCCGATAAAAATTTATATCAGCAGCTTGTAATACAGTATCCTCTCTACATCTACTTCTCAAAAAGTCCTGAGAAAAAAAATGAAATCAATAAAACATTAACAAATCTTGCCTTGACAAATTTAAGACCCTCGAGTAATTCATTTAAGACCAGAATATAAAATTTTAATGTATTTAAGACTTTAAAGGATTTGTAGGAACCCTGTTGATAAACGTCATCATTCTTCTCTTTTTTATCAATGGAAACTACTATGATTTGATTTTTCATTCATCAAAGATAAACAGTTGATGAACAGTTTTAATCAGTTTAAATGACATTTTTCTTGGCTTTCTGTATTTAACCCGTGTCAAGCCGAGTATCGTTGCACTTTTAACACTTTTGATGAAAACGACATGTATCGGTATTTTTTGTTCCCTGCGGCCCCTGAATCCATCACAGCTCTTAACTGACGTGACTCTGCCTGTTGTCATCAGACCCTCCTCTGTCACACTGAAACGCTGCTATATCACTTTCCAGCACAGATATCAGCTTCTCCCACTGTAAAAAACGCCTCCCCTTTTCTTCTGTTTCAGGCATTTTCAGCCGCTGCTGTAACACCGGTCAGTCTTTTTATCTTAACGTTAACCTCACACTACGAGCTGGCTTCAGGCCCAGAACAGCCGTTAACGACTGTTGACAACTTCACCGTGTATCAAGTTCGAGGAGTTAAACGCCCGTTCACACAGTTTCTTTCGGTTTTAGTCACGAGTGGACACGAAACACGTTGTCTTCGTATCAAACACACAGCTAACACACCACACCGCTGAGAACAGCCAATAATCTGCCGAAAGTGACATATACGTGAACACATGATCCACCTTTTGAGTCAACTTCGCTTTACTTACCAACCCAAACCCGCATCCCCTTCCTTGATGTTTCTGTGCGCGTGCACGCTGAACGCTGGTAACCGTCATGTGAGTAGAGCGCGAGGCACTGCGCGTTCCCGAGAGCCTGTTAGCATAAATCAACAGGTAGGCTAACTTCACCAGAGGAATTTTTCGATAAAAGTAAAGAATACTGTCAATTAAGATTAGTTTTAGGAATTTTACGTTGATATTTCATTTTAATTTTGAGAGTTTCATATTTCATGTATCACATTTCATCCACCTGTTTGTAAATCTGTCAAAACTGTGCACTGTTCATCCTGCTACTACCACAAAGTGTATAATGTAAATATAATGAAAATATTTCTTTTATCTTTGGCAATTATCGCTTTGATACTTACTGCTTATTTTGTACTTATTGTTCAGACTTTTGCATATTTTATTACCTCTATCCCATTTGATTTCTTACTGATGTTTCATAATAAGAGCTATGCTAACACTGATTTATTTCTGGAGATTTATAAATTATTTCTGATTCAGATAATTAAGAATCAACATCCTTTTTTTCCTTTTTAAATGGTTCTTTTTTTTAAATGGTGTAAATATAGAAAACAATTTGAATTAAAAACTGAGATGCATGGGCTTCTTGAAATGGTCCCTTAATTGTATATTCCCTCCAAATGAATGCTCCTATGTAGCCTGACAGCCCACAGATGTTCATAGAAGATAACTATATCTGTGTTGAGTGAAATATCCAGTTACTTATCTCTCACTACCTATTTATTTGTGCCAATGTTGAGTTTATGGGAGCCTCTAGTGGTCATTTGATCACATGCAACGCCAAAGTTTTGCCTAAATGTGCAATGTACCTAACTGAATGATACAGTTTCTTAGACTGAGGCTGATCTTGAAATATCCACTTTTTGATTAAAAAAGCAAGCATATACTTTGAGGTAATTGCAAATCTGTGTGTTTCAATTTTAGGGACACAAATTTTTACACAACTATTCATATTCTTTTGCTCTCTTGCTTCATGAACAGACTTTGACAACCGTCTATGATACTCAAACAGAAGATGTCATGAGTGAAATGATGTATGAATGAGGTAAGTTTCAAACCAATCATTAAAAATGACTTTCTGATGTCCTTTCCTTTTAAACATCATTAGTTTTAAGTTTGTTACTCTGGGATGACCTTTGCTCAGTTTTAGTCCATGATGAACATATTGTTAACAGTTCTTATTCTGCTATTATAACAAACTAAATGGGAAATATGGCCCCAGTCATACCAAATTGAAGCATAAAAAAATTATTAAAATGCTCCAATGGTACCTCAGCTGTATGGGGTCTGTACAGGTTTAACTGCTCTTATTTAACAGCCTTTCCTCTGAAAACTGACACCATAAACAGATAGTTAGGCAGCTTATCACACTGTGACTTTGTTAAACAGCTACAGTTCTGTTTGTCAGCCAAGTTTCACACTTCTTCTGCACCCTCTTTCTGTTTAAAATGGTCATATTTCTTCAGTTTTCTTTGAATTTCTCAATATTATTCTTCTAGGTGTGATTCTGAATGTGGACACAGGAAGAAGTGAAGTCATTAAGGCTAATCAATAATTACTGGTTGATAAAGCTTATTGAATCAATGAATGATTTAGTTTCTGGAGAAACTCCAGAGTGATGATGAAATGGTCAATAGAAAAAGAATGAGGATGTTTCTTCTTCTCTATGACTCAGCATTACCAATTATATACTTTATTTTCTTGCAAAATAAGACATGTTTTGGGTATTTTTTTTTCAACTTTGTGCACATCTTTGGGTTGTACACACAGTGTCAAAAAGTGTAGCTTATGAAACTGTAAATAAAATCTCTTTTTAGATGTCTGCAGTCACTTTTCTGTCCATTGTTAAATTAACTGTGGAAGGTGATGCCTTCAGTCTTTCTTCTGTGGTTTTTATGAAGAGTTCAGAGGTTTAATGGCTCAATGATACTGATGATTCTGTGAGGAGGTCAGTTTTTATTTTGACCGACCCCATGGCTCCATGGCTCTAGTGCCAACCGGTTCTTCCCCAAAAACTTCTTGTTAATACCTGAATTCAAAGGTCAAGTCACAACCATGGGCTCTTCTTCTTTGTTGACAGTTGACCTGACAGAGACCCTCTTATTACCACTGACCTTAGGCATCGGTGTAGGACTTTATCTAAAGCCAGGGAAACAATTGATGCAGCCAGTTTACTCTCGAACTGTCAACAGAGCTGCTGTGCAAACAGCTCTGGTGAAGCCCATGCTGGTGTCTCAGAGGAGATCACCAGCGTGACATCAGGGCGAAAAGAGAGACACATGAAAAGACTCCAAAAAAGACTCAAAGCGTTCTCAGATTTTCTCAATTTAGTCATTTTCTTCATAGCTACAGAATCTGTAAATTCTTATAAAATACTGATTCACTCACTGGAGCCTTATTTAAAAGGGTCCTTACTCTTCTCTGCAGAAAGAATCAGGAAATAGATCAAAGTACAGCACTCTTTGTGTACAAATGCTCTTTGGGATTTTTCTAAGAAACTGGAAGCTTGGAAAAGCCCAGATTTCATGACACACTTACAGTTTGACACAACTATCCATGATTTCCTTCTCTGGGATTACTGGCACTGCCGTTTAAAGTTTAACCAAAGGGATCGAGCCATCTTGATTAACCACTCACGGAAAGGAAACAGCGCGTCCAGACTAAGGTTCACTTACAAGATTCTGTCACGTAAATACACACGCATAGTGGCCATGAAGGCTCAACACAGTCATTGTTGTTCAGTGTGGCGACAGGAGGGGATGTTTGAGGTGCAGGTGCTACTTTACAGTGAGGGAGACAAACGGGTCAAAGTGACTTCCTCTTCTTGTATAAGTGGTTACTTACTAGAGACATTTATGTAAAACTTGAGAAACACGTGTACACACACACACACACACACACACACACACACAGCATTCAGACAAAAAGATGTTAAGAAGTGTGTATTTTTGCCCTTTATAATATATTTTCTACTCTTTATTTTTGAACGGATGGAGTCAGTAAAATGCACCACAGAGTTTCAATTGATTATAAAATTTCTCTTACAGCCTGAATTTGGAGTAAAGTTAAAAGAAAGAGAAAAGAGGAAGAAGGAAAAGAAAGACAGGGAAAAATGAAAGAGAAAGATCAAAAAAGGGTAAAGAGGAAAGGTAGAATGAAGGAAAGAAGTAAAGGACAGACAGGAATGAAAAACAGGAAGAGAATAAAAGAAAACAAAGATGGAAAGAAAGAGAAAAAACAGGGATGAAGGACAGAGAGAGAACAAAAAATAGAATGTGATGGAAAGAAAGAAAGACGGGTGATGGACAGCAAGGATGAGAAGAGAACAAGGGAAATAATCAAAGAAATAAAAGAAGAAAGACATGGAAGAAGAACAGAAGAGAAAAAAATAGAACAAAAGAAAGAAAAAGACAGGGATGAAGGACAAAGAGAACTAATTATTGAAGGAACGATATAAAGGAAAAAGAAAAAGTGTGATGATGGACAGAGAGGGAAGAAAAGAGAACAAAAAAAGAGTGGAATGAAGGAAAGAAAGAGGAAAGAAGGGAAGGACTAACAGAAAGGGGAAAGATGGAAAAGTGCAAGAAGAGAAAGAAATAAAAAGTGGAAAGAAGAAAAACAAAAAAGAAGAAAGGGAGGTCAGATGGATTGTTAGAATAGCGAGAAAAGGAGGGAATGAGAGGGGGAAGATGGAAAGGGAAGATGGGAAGGATGAAAGAAAGTGAAGGAAAGAGGAGCAGATAGAAGATTAAGAAGGAAAGGCAGTAAGGAAAGGAAGTAAGAAAGTTAGAAAAGGAGGGAAAGGAAGGGAACAGGGAATCTTGTTAAGACTCATCAAAAGTTGCTTTTCCTTCATTATTAAAGATTATTGTGCTTTAAGCTCTGCTCAGTGTGAAAACCATCAGTGAAAACTCTTCAAAAGCCTCAAAGAAACTTTCAGTGCATCAAACCTCTCATTGAGTGAAGTGGCCAAACGAGCTGATCAGGGTTCAAAGTGGGAGGTTTCTGACTGCATCAGGATGGGCTGAGCTTCAGTCTCTGGAAAAAAAAAGGTGATTCAGAGAGGAGAGAACAGAGGAGGCCACAATGCTCAGGTGTGATAAAGATGAGGACATGTGTCAGAGGGAAAGGAGGAGACAGTTAACAGGATTGAGAGAGAATCACATGATCTAATATGGACTGAAACATTAACACGCTGAAGAAGTTTGTGATTTAGATTATCATAAAAACGAAACATGGCAGCTTCTTGGAAACTTGCACTTTTTCTCTGCTTGGCCTTGATAGTGTCGAGATGCCCAAGTCTGGGCAATGACAGCTCTGAACACGACTCCTCGCACTCTGAGCATGGCACTACACCCAGCAGTGATCATGGGAACTCTTCAAGCTCAGAGTCTGGACACGCTGACACCGACCACGGGAGCACTGACCACGGCAGCAGCGAGCACGGGGACGGTCATCATTCAGCGCCCATCACCACTCTTCCCATCGTGAGCTGGAAATGGCATCATGTGTCCACGCCGTACATCGTGACCCTTTGGATCCTGGTTTCCTGGCTCTGCAAACTCAGTGAGTCATTGAAATGTTTGCATAGTGATGGTCTGAACAGCTGATCAGACACTTTCTAACTAGCTTTATGAGGAGCCAAAAGCTAAATCTAGTTAAATGGCCTTTAAATAATCCCAAATTTGTATTTGTATTCAAAGAGTTTCATACTTGGATTAAGCTCCTTGGTGTTGCTCTCAAGTAAACTTATGAGGGAATGGTTTTGAAACAGTGAAGTCTGTATAAAGCCTTGTGAGTACAATACTGGGGATGCAGCGATACCACTTTTATCAAACCAAGTAAAAGTTCTTACAGTTAAGTACTCACTGTTACCCGGATACTAAATAACATCGCTGCAGTTCTAATGTGACTTTGAAAATATATTTTATGCCCTCACTCTCTCATTTAGTATCCAATGTCGGTGTAAAAATTATATAGTAGTATTCAGTGTGTTTTTGTGAGTACGAGGACAAGTACTTCGGTATGGTATCAGCCCGATACTGGTATTGATTCCAGTGCATCCCTGTACAAAACATATAATCACATTTGGAATACAGATGGAAATTCAACCCAGAAATCAGGGAAAAAATCAAAAATGAAAACACGACAAAAAATGCTGTTGAAGTTGTATCTGTCTTCATGCATAAATATAGTAGGTAGGTTATAGTAGTAGGTATAATTTAATAGACCTGGACCATAAATGGGGAAGTTATGGGGCCTAAGGCGTGACCTTTGTTGGATCACCTTATAAAGTCCTCATTTTGTCCTGGAACATGGTCATTAGTGCTTCGTGTGTACACAACAAATGTTTTGTGGCACTGTGGACAATGTAAATGAGTTTGTGTGTGTTTGTGTGCACGTCCTCTGGCATAAATATGGGGCCGTATATGATGCAGGAAATGAGTCTGTGAAAACCACAACAGTGAAATCAGACACGGCAAAGTGACATCAGTAGTTACAGAAGATGAGACAGTTTTAGCAGCGTCATCGTTAACCTGTGATGAAAAGTGTTACAGCTGTTTGTGTTAACTGAAGCTTCCACATGATGCTATCTATAACAACACAAACCAAACATTCAGCAGATATTTCTCATTGAAGTGTTGATTGTGTGAAAAATAATCACTTTTTGCAAATCTAAAAGTGGCGTAATTATTGATTATTGACAGTCGGTACACATGGACCACACACCTCTCTCTCATGACAAAGTGAAGCCAAAATACTGTCCGCTGACATCCCTTGCTAGGGACACGGGATTTCAAGCTACAATGCTATTTGCGAGTCACTGGCATCTATTCTACGATTGGGGAATTTGACATCAAGTTTGAAGGATAAAGTAGAAACAAAGGTGTTATTGCTGTGCACGTAGAAGATGTTGAAATAATAGTTAACACTCTTCAGGACATATTCTAGTGTTCGTCAGTCTGTGTGGCAGTAACCTTATCAGGCACTGAAGTACCTCAACATTTATGCCAGTGTTTGTGTGAAGCAGGAACATGACAAACCTTTTTTTTTGCTTTTTGATGCAGTCACTGTTCCTTTTTTTTGCCCTGTTATGTAATGATGTTAGCATACAGCATTAGGACGCACTACAGCCACCGGATGGTGGAAATGCTGAATTACAACCACTAGGAAAAACAATGAAAACATTTTTTTTCTTATGAGATCATATTCTTTATGAATGTAGGATTTATACATGATTATTTCAAGCTTTGAAAGTCTAAATCCCTAATGAGGACTAATCTTGAAGCATGGAGTGATTTTGCTGTTAGAGCCACAGAACAGGCACCACACATGTGACACCACCCAATTCCCTATTTTTAACTTCTGTACAATGAAATGTTTAAGATCCCCCAGGTTTCCCTAATCCACAGCAAAAAGATTTTTATGTATAAATCAGACACTTATAGGTACATTTTCTCTCACTGTTACATTTCTACTCTTTTCAGCGCTTTTCCACAGAGCTGCCAATCATAATGAAACTTTAAGTAACTTTTAGTTTGACCAATGTCCTCTCTGTTATCAAAGGAGAAGCAAGCCTTTAGACTTGTAGACAGTCAGCAGAGGGCACGCTGAATATTTTAGCTTTATTCCAAAGGAGCTTTTACGCTGTCCATGTTTTTGTTCAGGCTATAGATGTGATTCTTTAGATTGATTGATTTTTTTTTAAATCTCAAATATGATTAACAAATATAATTTTTGGGTTGTTTTATGAAAGGTTTCTTGAGTTATTATTATTGTGAATAATTCAATCAAAAAGGGCTCTCTAACAAAGAATCTGTCTTTAACAAAAAATAAGATTCATCTATGCTTATCCCAGTTCACATAAGTGCCAACAATGCCTCTTTTTTTCCTCAGATTTTGTTTCCTGTTTCCTGATTTACAATGCTTGCTTTCTTCCTTTCTTCAGCCATTTTCCTTTTCTTTATACTAGTCGAAGGACTACGTTTGTTTGTACAGAAAACTGTGTTTATAGGAGTCTGAGTATATTTCTTATAAATTTTCACATCTGTGACTCATTTGACATCACATCAAATTCAAAACTCTAAGTGATTAAGTCAATAGATATGAAGTTACATCTACATCTTTATCAGTGGGTGAGGCTTCAAGTTAAAGTGATGATACGTTTCTTGGGGAAAATGTTATTTTTGACATCCTTACCTAAAATAACACAGAACTCTTGCACTGTAGTGTCTGACTCACCTCCATGAGAACAGCCTCATTCTGACCTCTCTGTCTCACCGTGAAGTTGACCTTGCAGCACAAAGCCCTTGTTGAATGATTGAACAGTTTTAATGGACGACCAATCACTATTAAGCTGGATACATTAGGTCATTAGTTAATAAGGCTGAGTTAACCGGAACGTCACACTTCGCCGTGCAGCTAAATGTTCTCAGAAATATGATTTATTGCTGTTAGATCACAGCAGAAACTGCCAAAATGCCTGTCAGAGGTAACATTTATTTAAGTTTATTGCATTTTAAAACACCTCAAAAGCAAAAGGTGCCTCACAAGGACAGACACAGGCCATACACATACCAGCATCAAAACAGACAATATAAATAGAAAAGAAATGTTATAGAAAACAAAAGAAGATTGACAAGTTTAAAAACATTTAAACAGGTGAATGAAAGTAGGTCTTAAGTTGTTACAGAGAGCTTCTCTCACTCACAAACAGCACTTACTGGGGGATTTCTGGTACACACCTGTGCCTGTGTGAAATCTTACATTTCAGGTCCCTCTTTCCAATGAACCTATTGTCCCTTGTTCTACTCAAACAGGACAGGGCTGTTGGCCATTAAAAAAAAAAACCCCAAACCTAAAACAATCAAGTCATGATGAACAAGCTCATGAGAGTCTGTGCTCAATGTGGGTAAAGAATGCGGCACATCAGTTTTACAATGTAGACAAATGTACCTATTCTTCAGAGAGGTGTTTGTGTATCAGTCATGCAGATCTCACCCACCCTGCCATTGATCACAGCTGAGGATGTAAGCATTCAAAGATGCTTTATAGAATTTCCAGGAAATCCTTCACGCTATTGACAGGATCAGGTGTTTGTTGTAACCTCAGACTAAACAAAACTTGGACATAATCTCAGTTATGTCATGTGTTAGTTTCTGAAGGAGCATAATGGAGTCAGAGGATGGTGGTTACGTTACCAGAGCTGACTTCAACTAACTACTTGCTGATATAGAAACAGGAAAAAAGAAGTGACATTTGATTTGATTTTTATTTGTCTCAAACAAGCACAAGCATTAGAAACAATCAGTAATGGAAAAAAGAAAAAATGGTACCCTATGTTAAAGTGCAAGTTTGAGAAAGGGCTGAAGGATGGGAGATGGTTTATATACCAGGCTGTAAACATGTTAATTTCTGTTGTGAAAACAGCTTTTTTTGGCTTGGTGTGGATGCGACTTCCTGTGAAGCGGACACTTCATGAACGGCAGAATTTAACATTTCTGCATCGTGTCGTATTTTCAGGTTGCCGCTTCAGGAAAATGTCAGTCTTAACAGAAGAAGTATACAAATGTGGGACCAGTAATTGGTTTGGTTTCTTCTTCCTATACACCATGTGCTAATGTGAGAGTTTTTCATTTTAAGAAACTTCAGCGCATTTGAACTGAAGGTCAGTCGGCAACAATATCACCTCACTTAAACGACCCACCATCCATTCACCTCTGAAAAACACGTGGATATCTGTTTGTGGTGTAAAATTGTGGAATAAACTAGATGAGGACATAAAAAAGTGCATAACATTAAAACATTTCAAAAGTTCTGCAAACAAACACTCTTGGCCAGCTATAAAGAACTGGACAGCTAATGTCACAACTTTTTCTTTTCTTCAATGATTTTATGTAGTTAGCTTCGAAATAACCAGGGCTCTATTTTACATCAAATTACATGCTTTAATCTTCTGAGACTGTATGGATTTATGAATTATGTATTAAAAGAATGGTTTATTTATGGAAAAAAGGTTTTTGGACCATTTCCTGAGTCATAGATTTTTTTTTAGCATAGTTAGTTTATTTAGGGACGGTCAAAGGAGAGCTTTCTCATTTCATCGAAACACTGGGAGTCTTTAACCAGGATTGAATAATGTCAGCGTCAATCATTACTAAACACAAAGCGGTGAGACAAATTATTCATTCGCAGGTATTTGTTCAACATCTACCAAATGACCTCTGCTCTATCTCTGACTCCCTCACTCCCACACACACTCATACACACACACACACACTCATACACACACACACACACACGCACAGAAAATGTGTCGCAAGTAGCTTGAGTGACTGCGTTAGGGACCAGAAAATGCAAACAAATGTATGACTACTGAGTGTTTCGAGTGAGTGAATGGCTTCCTGGAGATCTGTTACTCCCCTTTTAATCCTCAAACCCAAATACACACACTCATCCACACACACATCCTTGGGCGTAGAGGAGGTACTGTACATATAAAAGACTGAGTGCAGGAGTCTGCAAACTTCTGACTTTGCTGCCATCTCAGACTGTGGGAGGAATGATGATACAAAGTCCCTGAAACAGAAGGATGGAGCGGAACAAAAGATTATGAGACATTAGTGATAGTAACAAGACTCACTGAGACAGGGGAAGCACAGCAGCCATTGAAAAGGAGGGAAAAGAAGTGTGACGCTAATTGACAGTTTGGCGTCTTCACATCGGAAAAAGAGGGAATTTATTTCTCATTTTTGGAGTACAGCCTTTTTTTTTTACTCTAATTTGTGCTCACAAAGTTGATGAAATGCATCGCTGTGGACGTACAAACCTGTGGCTTTTGGGGTCAGTGCTGATGTTCTGTTTCATACCAGTGGTCACAGGAAGTAAAGGAGATGTAGCGCTCACAAACCAGGACTCCCATCCATCTCAGTCTAAGTCAAGCTTGAATAAGACTGAACACGCTCATGACTCCATCATCACAGGGATACCTATTGTCACCTTCAAGTGGCATCATGTGGTAAAGCCATATTTGATTGTGCTGTGGATACTGGTGGCTGGTCTGGCAAAGCTGGGTATGTAACTCACATTTTGGGCCATGAAATCTCCCTTAAAAGTTCGTAGTGGTGATCTTATGTTGTGAGTAAATGGTTAGATGTGGCAAATAGAAAAAAACACAAGTGGGTACAGTCATGTCACATAGTTTGGATGTTGCAAAGTGAAGGAAGTGATAACAGCGAGCTATTTTTAACTCATCTAAAGTAAAACAATTACAATTCTGCTCTGTTTGCAAACACAGGACAACTCTGACCTTGCTCAGGTCAGCACATATTGCATGTCAGTTTCTATTCTCCTGCAAAATAATTAGTCTGTGCAGAGTACAAAATACCAATTTTTATCTCAAAATTTCGATCCTTAATCTCAAAATTCTGACCATCTCAATATTTGAATTTCTGTCTCAGAATTTTGATCTTTTTAGCACAGCATTTTTGACTTTTCACCCAACAATTTTCACTTTTTATCTCCCAATTCAGATTTTTAAATCAGATTTCAGCTTTAATCTCAAAGGTTCAATTTTGAATCTCATCATCTTAACTTTTTATTTCAAAATTTTGACTTTTTATCTCAAATTGAGTATGTAAATTTAATGAAAAACTCGTTCTTGAATTCAGGCTTCACTAAGTCCAAATGCTGGGGAAACTGACAGAAGGTTTTCTGAGTTTTGCAGCTTAATTAGCTCAGAGTGAGTGTTGTGAGTATTTCAGAGTAGAGATCTTAATTCATCAGAGTTAATCTCTGTCCTCAGACTCGTTTTCTGGTTGATTCTTTGATGATATTTTTTTCTGAATCATTTAAAAAATGGTCAATAATTAAACAAATGTTACCCAAGACATTAAATATGCAAGTCTGGATAAACAACATTTAATGCATTAAAAAGAAATGTCTCAGTTTTATCTCCATACCAACATTTGACATGATAATATTAGTTGCCTTTTACACATTTTTCCATCTAACCTAAAGGAGGCTTCCCTTAATTTTTTTTCCACCAAAGACTTCCTCTCAAAAGGTTAAAAGCTGTTTTGAAAACATGGCTCTTAAGGAGTTAACAACATGCACAGCATGCCTCTAAAAATGTAACAAAAAGTGTCCGCAGTTCACAGCAGTGAACAAACGTCAATGTTGCATGGTGTTCCTGAGAACAGAAGAGTTTCTTCTTTCCTGCGTATTTGTCTGCTTTAGAAGTCAAATAGCGACAAAATTCATGCAGTTAATGGGTGAGGATTCAAGCTACTGCCAACTTAGAAACATAGTATTATAATCAAACAAAATTTATTCAAAGTTTCCTCACGTCTGGATGAAGCTAAATTCCTGGGATGTGATATAGAAATGAAAGTTTAAAATGTCTCATATTGTTCAGAAGGTTTGAATATTAATTGAGCTTTGGTGACTCTTTGTCAGGACATTCAGTCTTAAGAAAGAATCTCTTTTCAGTTATGCTGGGATTCATAAATCTTTATATGCATAACTATGTTAGTCAATCATACGCCAAAAACAAAAACTGCCACTTTCAGTTGATCATTTGCAAGTTTTGCAACCCAACAAAGATGCTTTAGTTTTATGGTTTAGTTAGTTTGAACCTGTCAGCCCAAGCACACAAAATTTAACAAAGGCTTTCTTTACAAAGTTTTAAAGCTATAATGTGGAAATTTTAACAGTTACAGAACAGGTTGAAATTAATAATGGGATATCTCTATTATCTGTAAAAATGAACACGACTATCAGCAACAAGTTGAATAATTTTATTCAAGAGTTGAATCTCTGCAGTGGGGGGTAGGTGTCACACAACAAAAAGCTGCAGAAACATAACATTTAGGAAAGATTGATGGTGAGAGATAAGTTTGGCTGTTTGTTTATCTTCAGAAAACACTACTTTTGACTGAGATATAAAACATAAACAGAACCACTGTGTCCACTGAGGGAGCCAAAAGCATAAGCTTCTCACAGAAATCATTGTCAAGATACTTGCTTTAGAACGTATATGTGGTGATTTTAGCATTGAATCGTTGAATTTCTGTGTTTTAAAAGAAACATGCTTCTCTTCTCTGTTCTCTTTCTTCAGTTATTGAAGCCAACCACCATGTGACCAACATAATCCCAGAGAGCGCGCTGCTCATCTGCTTTGGCTTCATCCTGGGCGGGATGGTTTGGGGTGCAGACAAAGTTCAGACTTTCACACTGGACCCGACGGTGTTCTTCTTTTACCTGCTGCCACAAATCATCCTGGACGCAGGATACTCCATGCCTAACAAGCTCTTTTTCAGCAACATGGGGGCCATCCTGGTCTACGCTGTCATTGGGACCTGTTGGAACGCCGCCAGCTTGGGGCTGTCGCTGTGGGGGTGTCACATGGGAGGAGCAATGGGTAAGACAAACCTCCCACCACTTAGGCAGTATTTTAGGTCGGCACCTTTGTTGGTGAAAATAGGGGTTTCTGATATACTGAAACTGTTGATTCATGCTGGAAACATCTAGGTAAGTTAAAGAAGCTCAAACCTTGAACACCTGTTCATGAAAGTCCGACAATTTGTTCATGAGGTATCACAGTCAGAGGGGTCATGCTGTTGTTAAGTTTCCTAAACTACCAGCACAGGTTCATATGGTCCCGTAAACCAGTCTAACGCAGAAGGCAAGAATTGAGCACAACCATGTAATTTACCTCATTTTTTCAGACAGCCCAGGGGAACCAGAATATTTTTAATGGTATTATCATAAATACAAATGAAAAAAACACCAAGCAAAACAAATTCGAAACAACAATGCCCAAGACACTTTGTTGAAAGATAGTCAGTAGATTCAGCAGCACAAGCACAACATGGTAGTTCGCTATTATTACTGTTGTTCTTATTCTCATTTGCGCATGGCCATGCCACAACGAAAGTGTTATGGGCAGGTGCAAAGCGGATCTTGATGTCAGTGTTTCCACTGAAAACTCTGACTTGCTGTTTATACAGCAACAGTGAAACAGCATTTCAGAAAAATTCCATCCTGGAGGTTGTTTTCGAAAGTTTCTGTTTTGGGTCGGCTAAGACTCTGTTTCTGTAATAATGAGGTTGAAATGCAACAATACCTTTGCAGTCCTCCACATAACTGTTGTCGTGTAAATGGCCTTTGTCGGAAAGAAGTCAGTTCTTTTTTGATTTTGCTCTCCCCCATATGATAAACTTCTGTGGGATCTTCTAAAGTTAATGCAGGAAAAAAAAAGTGTTGCAGTAACTTATCTTTACCACTAGGGGAGGTCTTGGACCATCTAAGACATGAGAAGGGTTTCAGAGCAAAGACTTATATTTCAGAAGTCCTTTAGAGTGAGCTGTTCCAAATACAGACATTAATCAGCTGACTGACCAAAAAAGCATAGCAGTTTCCTATTAGCACTCTCAGCTAACAGGGATAATCATCACAGGTGTTTGCCTTTGTTTTCTCTGAAGTATAGGTAGATATCACTGAATAATTTGCGAGACATTATGTAAACAAAATTTTGCATGTGACAACTGCAATTTCTCTAGAGTTAAAAAACCTGTAGAAAGACCTATGAGAAAGACTTGATCCACTGTGGATTCTCGATGGGCTGTATCTCCTTGTTTCTGCAGGTGACCTGGACATCGGGCTGCTTCAGTATCTCCTCTTCGGCAGTTTGATTGCTGCTGTGGATCCTGTGGCTGTCATTGCTGTGTTTGAGCAGGTTCACGTCAACGAGGTCCTCTTCATCATGGTGTTTGGAGAGTCGCTGCTGAACGATGGTGTGACAGTGGTACGTTTACACATGGTGCTGCTGTGCTTTAACTTTTTCTGTTTGTCAACACTTTGCAATTTTCTGCACTGGATCATTGAAGGTGTTATCATCCTACCTGACCTGTCCACTCTTACAGCAACATCTCTACATCAGTTTTGTCTGTTTCTCAAAAATCTGCATTAAAACTTTATGATCCTTTCCTTAGGTGCTGTTCAATGTATTTGATGCATTTGTGTCGCTGGGAGGATCCAAAATTGATGCTGTGGAGATCATTAAAGGAATAAGTATGAACTGAATTTGTTAACCAATAAGTAAGAGCTCAGTATGACTTAGTTTAAGGGTTTAGATTTTAAAACTTGTGTCTGCTGTCTCTTTCCAGTTTCTTTCTTCGTGGTGGCGTTTGGTGGCTCCCTCGTGGGCTTCATATTTGGCCTCCTGATCTCTCTTGTGACCAGATGCACCAAAAACATTCAGATCATCGAGGCAGGCTTCGTCTTTGTCCTGGGATACCTCTCATATCTGACAGCCGAGATGCTCTCACTGTCTGCCATCCTCTCGTGAGTTAACCTTTCATCTGCTTCATTAAAGGAGATGCTGAGAGTCAGACTGAGTCGTGTTATATTCATACACAGGATTGTCTTCTGTGGGATGTGCTGTCAGAAGTACATCAACGCAAACATGGACGAACGATCGGTCACCACAGTGAGATTTGTCATGAAGCTCTTAGCCAATGGATCAGAAACCATCATCTTTGTGTTCCTCGGGATCTCAGCCATTGATAAAGTAATCTGGGTGTGGAACACTGGCTTCATCCTCCTCACGCTCCTCTTCATCATCGTATACAGGTTCATCGGTAAGATTCTGCCTCTAGATCTTGATTGCACACCTCTTGTTATGCTGCATCTTCTTCATCACATGGATCGTTTGTGCTCCTCAGGTGTTTTTTTCCTCACCTGGATCCTCAACAAGTACAGGCTTGTTCCCATTGAGCTCATAGATCAGGTGATTATGAGCTACGGTGGCCTGCGAGGGGCTGTTGCATATGGCCTGGCTACAATGTTGGACGGGACAAAGATAAAAGAGAAGAACCTGATGGTCTGCACTACGCTCATTGTTGTGTACTTCACCGTCATTTTTCAGGTGCTGCTCATCTTTGACACGTTAAGTTTTTTCATCCTTCTAATGAAAAAACACATCACTTATTTATTTTGTTTGAATCTCCTTCTGCTGCAGGGAATAACCATGAAACCTTTGGTCACATGGCTAAAAGTGAAGCGAGCTGCTGTAGCTGAACTCACACTGATAGAAAAAGTGCAGAACAAGGTGAATATCAACTTTAACAGCTCAGACACCATTAATTTATCCACAGTTGGCTAAAACTCGATCTCTGTTGTTGTTTTTAGATGTTCGATCACTTGCTTGTTGCCATTGAAGATATTTCAGGACAAATCGGACACAACTACATGAGAGACAAGTGTGTAGATTAAAAACTTTAACACTTTGCCGACAAAAACTTTACACCGTTGGAATGAAGTAACAATTTCTCCTCTTTTATTGTGAAGGTGGAATCATTTTGAGGAGAACTGGATGTCGAAAGTTTTGATGAAGCCGTCAGCGAGGAAGAACCGTGACTACGTCTTCAATGTCTTTCATCAGCTTAACCTCAAAGATGCAATGAACTATGTGGCAGAGGTTGGCTTCTTTTTGACCTGTTGAGTCTTGTTCTACTTTTTGGGGGGCGGAAACAAGTCAAGATTGTTTTTTTGTTTCATCTTATTTTCACCACCAGATAGTAAAGCAGCTCAATATAAGCTCGTAATCACACTTTTTATTTCATAGTTTTCTCCTTTTTTTAGTGATTTCAACCTTAAATGCCACACTTTTGATTAAGAATCAGATTATTTTCACTTTTCATCTCATCATTTTTATGTAGTTTCTCATTATTTCTCTTTGTCTCTCAAAATTTTGACTTCTTATCTCATAATTTCCTTTTTTATATTAGATTTTCAAATTTTAATGTCACAATTTCTATTTGAAATCTCAAAAGCTTCACTTTTTAATCTCATGACTACACTTTTTTTCTCATAAATTTGACTTATTATCTAATTTTTAAACTTTTTTGGGTGGTACGTCTCCCTTTTTTAAATCCATGCATGTTTTTGCTTTGTGGAAATACGCTTCCATAGAAAAGCACATTTTTCTTTGAGTGTGACATTTGATTATGAAGAGCTTTTCTCCTTCTACAGGGTGAACGTAGAGGATCTCTGGAGTTCATCCGCAATGAAAATGCGTTTATCGATTTTAAGAAGAAGTTTGGTGAGGAATACTCAGAGATCATGCCTGATATCACAGCTGATACATCCGACGATCACTGTGGAACGTCTGTCATGAGGTGAGAAAACTCTTCAATTGAAATCACAGAATAATTTCCAAAAGTCTTAACTGATTTTGGATTTTCTGATTATTGCTGGCCGTTTGTTTTTGTCTTTTAGGAGAGACCCTGTGCCATCAGTGAGCCTAGAGATGCACGAACAGACCATGAACGGCATGAGGGAATCAGAGGACGTTAACACACACCACCTGCTGCAGCAGCATCTGTATAAGGGCCGGAAACAGGTCAGCATGTGGCATCAGGTCTCTGTGTCACCCACATTTAAAACTTTTCAAATCTAATACAGGATTTTCTTCATTTTCTGGTTCAAAGCATCGGCACAGGTACAGCCGAACTCATTTTGATGTCAACAAAGATGAAAACGAGGTGCAGGAGATCTTCCAGAGGACTATGAGGAGCCGTTTGGAGTCTTTTAAGTCTGCAAAGATGGGTGTAGCTCCACCAAAAACCATATCGAAGCACCAGAAGAAAGACCAGCAGCAAAAGGTCTGAGTCTTAGAGCTCAAAGCAATAATAACCAAATACCAATGATATAGCTTCTCCACCTTTTCAAACAAACTTTTTATATGAACTTCCCAGATGCCAAATGGAAAATCAATGGACAGAAGTAGAAGCTACTACTCTGGAGATGAAGGTTTGTATCTCTTATGGTTTCTTAGACTTACCTGAACATGTGCTAAAGTGATGAATACTTAAGAAACTCTTGCTCTTTGTTTTCTAGATTTTGAGTTCTCAGAGGGAGACAGCGCCTCAGGATACGACCCAACAGGCAATTCATTCCCCATGAGGGTCACATACAGAGCAGGAGGTGAAATATGTCAATCCTTTTGTTTGCACACCTTTAAGAGAACTCTTATCATTTACTGGCTCAAAACTTCCTATACAAGCTTTTAGAAATACAAAGACTTGTTTTTTCTGGAACTCTATGAGCACTAAGTTATTTTTCACTTTCCATCCAGCTGGCATTGAGAATCCCGCCTTCATGCCCGACCTGGACCCCATGGCACCTGTGCAGATCCCCCCGTGGCTGGCGGAGGCGGAGCTCGACAGCAGCATGGTGGCTCCCTCTCAGCGAGCTCAGGTGAGGCTGCCGTGGACGCCAAGTAACCTGCGCCGCCTCGCTCCCCTCCGCATCAGCACCCGCTCCACCGACTCCTTCATGGTGGCTGACGGCTCTGGCACGCAGCAGAGGGACAACGACGAGCTGCCCCCACCTTCCAGTCCACCTCCACCCCCACCTCCACCTCCGCCTCCGCCTCACAGAGACGAAGGTCACATGTAGCTTTCCTTCCTCTCCTTTCCAAAGACACTTTAACTTCACCTCAGACTTTGAACCATCTTAAAATATTGACCAGGGAATGTTTTCTTTTCTGTTGAATCTTAATTTAGACCAAACACTCACACTCCTCAACCTTTGTGCCTGTTTCTCTGACTTCATACTCCGCTGAGCAGAGAGAGGCAGCACAGTCAGTGTGCACAGTGGCATCTTATTCACCAGCACATGTTGAACATTGTCCTGTTTTAGCCTCTGTTTTAACTTGAAGTAGCCGAACTGTGCAAATCCTTCTTTCTGAGGGTTATTTATCTCCTTGAATGTGATGCAGAAATGTTTCCAAACTAAAGAAATTTATAAACTTAAGTGATTTTTAAGGATATTTTATGTATTATTAGTATTAAAGAAGATATTCCAGTTTTATAACCTGAGTAGAACAGTCTTATGTGCTTTCTTGTTTGTCTCTGATCAGTGCTTATTGTTAAATTCTAATGTGGAGGATGTTGACTATTGTAAAATGTCTCATGTATGATAGAATAATATTATATTTATTCAAAAACATGGTTTGGTGTTTGAATTCTTTTCCATCATCTGTAATCTGACATTTGAGTCATAAAAATTGAAGTTTCTGAACATTCAAGTCATTATACCTAAATCAGAACTAGACTGGGGCAACATTTAGAAGAGAAATACCTTTTAACTGTTTCTTTTTTTAACTAGATCTTTTAAATTCTGTTTGACACAGCTTGAAATTTCAAGGATGAAAAAAAATTGAAACTGCAAGCCATTTTTTCTGTATTTTGTACATTTAAATCCTATTTTTGTTGACCTCTTTAGGAAGTAAATACAATTGACTTCCATCATAAGGAATTAGTAAAATAATTTCACTTGATAAACATTGATTAAAAAACATTCCTTATAAATAATCCATCTCTGAAGTTTCTAGTTGCTTTGTAACATAATCCAAAATCAGCTTCTCATTCCCAGAATCCTTTAGGTAAAAATGAGATCCATCAAACATCCTGATGGTAAAGTCTCCAGAAGTGATTTCTTTCCATGCTGTAAACAAACACACAAACAAACTGTTAAAATACTGAAAAACTGCCTGCCTTGCTTGTTTAGCTGTTGAACTGAATAAGTTTTTCACATCTATGTTAAGTTCAGTGAGTGTAAATAATATGAAACTTCACCTTGTAAGTCATGAGGAATGTCATCCTTCCCATCAAAACATGTGACTGGGCAGGAGAGGAATGGATCACCTGGTTTATTACACCTGCAGGAAAGCAAGTATATGCACTCACTGCAAATATTCAAACCCAAAATTTAATCAAAACTTATCTGTTAAAAGAAGATAAAGTTGACAAACAGAACCCACTTGTAGTTCTCCACAACATGAAGGTCGGCTTTCAGTGCAGGAAGGAAAAGTTTGAGGACCTCGGGGTTGGACAGCAGCTCAGGGGGAGTTCCTCCAATCGAAGTCATCCACTTAAGGAAATCATCATCTGATAATTGGCTTCTCTTTGGGGCATTAATACGGGTCTCGGACTGAAAAGACATCAAATTAGCAATTATTTTAAACCTTAAAATCCAGACCATTAATGGGAATGTCCCAGTTAATGGATTTATTTCCATAACACAACTTGCAATTCTGTCCTTAAAACATCTATGAGGGTTTCTTATGCATCTTACAATGTACAGAACAAAGATTTCTTCTGATTTTTCTTTAACCTGGAAAAAAATTGCAGGAAAAGCAGGAATAGATATTGAAATAGGATGAAGTCGGACATGAAATTACCTTAACAATCTTTCTTACAGGCAAATTTTCACCACATTTACACAAAAAGCTCTCATAGATTATGATCAGTTGAACTCACATAGGGTGCAGAAGCTCCAGAAAGAAAGATGTGAACTGGCTCCACATTATGAACTCTTTTCAGAGCCTCTGCAACAGCAAAACTTGTGAAGGCACCAAAACTGAAACAGAGAAGTAAATACTAAATGTTACATACCATGCTGTGAAAGCAAGTTATGTTACATTTTAATCCCTGAATTGTGATCATACCTGTGACCAAAAAGAGAAAAAGGCTTTTCTTTAAGCACAGGTAACAATACACCGATGACCTCATCCAAAATCTGCTGCATGTCGTGGAAAAAAGGCTCTTTGCCTCGACTCTCTCGGCCTGGAAGTTTGACTGCAAGAACTGAAAGAGAGAGAAGATTTACAGAACTTTGTAACATGATTGGACTCTCATTTCACAGCACAGGGGTATGATTTTAACTTAAACAGTAAGTTTGAGGTGTTTGTTATTGCTACTATTTTGACCATATTTGTTAACATAAAGTCTGGGCGCTTTATTTTTATCAGCACTTTACCTGTCCTTACCTTTTGTTTTTCAAACTTTTTTTCCAATATTAACAAATATAAAGCACAACAAACACGACAAAACATATAAAAACTAACACAAGTATAGAGAGGGGCTAATTCGCAATATTTATACATATATGTATATACATAGATCTACACATACACACATATATTTAACCATACATATACACACAACTTTTTATTCTTTTGACTTTTCATTTTCAGTAGTCAGTCCATTATTCCAGTGTTGATCATGGGTCTTTCCTTTGATCCGCAGGTAATAAGTTAATTTTTCCATTGTGCATAATTCTTCCACTGTGTTAGACTTGGGGGATCAGTTTTCAACCAGTTCCTGATGACAGTCTTTTTACAAGCAAGAATAAAAATCTTAAAGAGTTAGACATCTTCTTTATGAATCTAGTCATGAGGAATCAGGTCTAGATTCATAGTGCAAGGGTCTCTGGGGATCTAAAAACATAAAATGTCTTCCACAGACTGAATAACACTATCCCAGAATAAGTTTAAGGTGATTTACCCTCTATGGAGCTGTTGAGGACGTTTCCCCATCTTGCATAGTGAATGGAGCCTCCTCCTGCCCAGGGAAAGCAGATCAGCCTGCTCACAGCATCTGGTCTCCTCTTGAAACAGTTCACCACTTTATCCATCCTTGGTAAACAAAATAACAATCAACACAGCTGCTGTAACTGCACTTTACATGCACTACTTTTGACCACCACTCTACCTGTTCAGCTTAAAACAAATGCACTCCCAGCTTTAAATAAACATTGAGCTAAATCTGTTGTTTCTCAATGAATTTCACCCAAGAAAACAGTCCCATCCCCTCATGCTCACTGTGAAACTTCCTGGTTAATTTCTTCTTTGGTTGTGAATGTTAGTGTCTTCTATCCATGGATTATGAGGACATCTACTGTAGGAACAGTGAACTTACATGATCACATTATTCTTGCATTGGGTTTCATGATTTACAATTGTTCCATGTTAGATATTCAGAATGTGACGTGGCTGTAAGATAAATGACAAAGTTACAGTAGCCTTAATGGAATCAGTTATTTTAAAACTATGACGTAAGAAGTTGATAAAAGTTCGTCGGAAGTGACGTTGTTTGTACTCTTGGTATTTCCTGACGGATTTCCCTCGGTGGAGGAGCGGGTGAGGGAGGAACAGCTTTTTCAAGTTAGACAAAATAACGCAGAGCAGTGCCGGAAAATGTAATAAAACTATGTCAAATTTAAATTCCTTTGACCTAATATAATGGATGCTGTTAGCGAGAACTAGCTAGCTTGGCCAAAATAATCAGCTCTTCACCACAGAACAGTTTGATTTCGTGGAACTACAGTGGTTACTCTTTTACTGGAGCCATGAGTTTGTGGTTACCAGGTCAAAAAAAAAAAAGAAAAAAAAAAAAGCAAACTGGAGGAAATAACTACCAATGTCCAGTATGGAGGACATCTTTTAAACATTTAAATAATATGCTTAAATAAAGTTAAATAATTCAAACCATGTTCAGATGTGTTGTTAAGAGACTTATTTGAAATATGCCACCAAAATTATAAGCAAAAATTTGCACAAAAAAAAATGCAATGCACTTAATTTTTCTCTTCCCATAAAATGCACTTAAACTGATGGACACCGTTTTCCTTAATGAGAAAAAGAAAGGTACCAAAGCCCCACCCCTCGACATCTGGTATCATTGAAAAGCCCTAAATGTCCTCTGTATATGTCAAAAGGTGTTAATTCAGCAGGATGCAGTGGGTGGGAGATATTCAAGTTTACAAATGTCCTCCACAGAGGACAAATTTGAACTACTGGTAGTCAAGAGGATGTCCCAGATGCTTATGGGCTCCTATCAAAACTGTATATTTGACACCAATAGACTAAACAGTTCTAGTGACGTTGTGAGGGTTAAGCTGGACTCTCTGACAGAGGTGGCAGAGAGGAGGATTCTGTCCAAGTTGCAGGTCATCTTGGACAACGGGTCCCACCCACTTCATAATGTGCTGGTCAGGAGTACTTTCAGCATGAGACTGATCCCACCTCGATGCACAACAGGGCACCACAGGAAATCATTCCTGCCTGTGGCCATCAGACTGTACAACTCCTCACTCTGAGTGAAACAAGGTTTACCCTGGACTTTTTCAATCAAGCAACGATAACATGGACCAATAATAACAAGTGCAATAATTACCTATGATTATGTCAGTACTCTGTGAAATATCCATAATTTATTTATGTCAGTACTTGTGCAATATTCCACATCTATCTCATCATATATATACCACACATTTTAAGTAGACTGTACATACTTAATGTTCTATTATACATTTTATTTTATTTTTAGATTTTAATGCTTAGATTTCAATTTTTGGGTAAGACACTTGTGCTTACAATGTACTTACTTATATTTCTAACACTTTTTAAATGGGAGTAACTGTATACTAAGAAGTCATTTCTCCTAGGGCAATGATTCCCAACCTGTGGGTCGCGGTCCCCTGGTGGGCCATGGAGGTATTGCAAGTGGGCCGCCAAATCATTGCCGAAATAATATAATTTTAGTGGAGTGTAATTATATAAAGATACAAGATATAAAAAAGAAAGAAAGATACAAATAAACAGAATGTTAAATGTTAGAACTCAGTTACAAACTTGGTCAGGGTATTAAAAATGTTCAGCTATTTATGTATGAAAATTGAGAAGGTATGTTAGTGGCCAATAGGTAACATGACCCGAAACGTAACAATTACCCAATATGTAATAAAAACAATGTAATAAAACCCACAATGTAATAGCTAACTCAAGCTGTAACAAGTTGTTGCTTTTTTGGCAAAAGCTGATTTTGGGGGGGGGGGCTCAGAATCTGTTACATTGTCGACCAGTTATTACATTTTGGGTTTTATCAAATTTTGGGTCATTGTTACAAAATGGGTTCAGATGAGGCATTTTATATCCTCTGTACTTATTGGGTTGGAGGCGGGCTGCAAACATTTTTGAGACGTAGAAGTGGGCCCTGAGTTGGAAAAGGTTGGGAACTACTCAAAGTATTCTGATTTTGATTCTGATATTTTGTTTTTATTTTGAAGGATCAAACAGGAAGTTGTTGTCGTAGATTACCGTAAGTTTTATAATAAGCAGCGAGAGGGCGGTGTAAGTGCAGATTTTAGACCGGTTTCTCTCCGATACTGTGGAGGAGGACGCTGGGGGTAGAGAACTCCTCATATCTGCTCGACAAAGCAGAACAACGGATTGTCACGCTAACTTTTCAAGGCAAAAAACTCATCCAGTGACCGGGTAAATATCCAAATCTTTGTCGGTTGACGAGTTGACAGTTTGTCGCTAGTTTCGTCAGCTAACGCTAACTGACGCTGCCGTTAGCTTACCAACGGTCGGTGAAACTGAACCAACTCCGAGTTCAAACTGTCACAAACATTTCCTCCACTGCCACCACAACTACTAACGCTGTTTTTACTCCAAATACAACAGGAGGAACTTCTGCGAACAGACGAGGGGATATTTCGTGTAACTTTGAGCTGTCATTAACTGGAGGACTTTCAACCGAGGGGAACCCCGAGCGGCCCGGTTCCACATCAGCGACTGAAGCCGGGGAGCAGGGTGACGTTCAGCGGTTCTTCACTCAAGTTCTGACCGGCGAAGGAAAGTGACAACTGGGTGCCGGGTCATCCGGACTGAGACCTCATGAATGGAAATCGGAACAACAGGTGGGAAATCCTGAGTGACAGCCAGGCGTAGTGTGGGGTCCAGGTGTTGACCCTCATGGATTAACTTGAAAAACTCTTGTCAAACTCATCTTATGTTTAACACAACATGTATATTTTTACTCACCAGGATCAGGAATGAGAAGTTCATAGACCTCAGGATGGTTTTCTTATCTCTAATTTCAATGAGATAAGATACATGATAAAGTGATTCTGAGATAATTAATATATGTGATAGGAAGACAGCCACAGAATAATAAAACATGATATCTGAAGAAACACAGAATGAAGAGGCAAAGTGCAACAAGAAGTTATATTGTGGTATAAATTTAGTGCTAGGCATACCATAATTTCATAATTTCATTGTGAGTCAGAGGATTAGTGCAAAACTTTATGGATATGGTTTGTCTCACATCCTAAACTAAAATTAAAATCCTTCAGTGCTCAGCTTCATGCAAAATAAATGGAGTACCATTAGTTATATCTATATTCTTTTGGTAAGGTGAGGTAAACTACTGGTAGAAATGGATTTCTGATGTGGAGATTACCAATTGCTTTCTAGGTCTCCCACATTATTGTTGCTACCTTCTTTAAAGGTGAAAGGCCAGCTTCCAAACTCATGAAATTGATCAGATAAACAAAAAAAAAGACAATACAATTTTGAAAGCAGGTCACCCAGCTCTGACCTGATTTCCTATTGTCTGACATGAACCTGCACTGCCACAATTCAGGTTTACCTGTGAAGACCTCTACATGCAAAGCCTTTTCAGAATAAAGTGATGAATGACTGTCAGGAGTGCAATCGTTTGGCTTGATACTGAAGGTGTGTCACTGTCATACCATAATAAAAGGCTTGAAAATATGCGAATCAAGTGCAAAATGCTAAGAAATTCTCCCACGAAGGCAATGCGGTTATTTTGTTGCTGATATGAACTATTGAATTGCATTTAACTCCTGAAATATAGACCTGATCAGGCTTTTTGCGAAATCAAGATAAAGCATTTTTAGTGTGAAATAATTCCAGTTTTTATCGAGATGCTTGACTCAACACTTTAAATTTGATCCAGACAAAAACTGGATTAGAGAGAGATTAAAGAGTCAGATTTAAGAGGCACTGGGTCATCTCTCAACAAGAATTTACTGACCTCATAGTTTCTTAGAGGTGTGCTTGTAGTCAATTTAGCACTTTCTCTCTCTCCTCTCTCCCATTCTTTCTCTGTATGTGCACTCACATGTGAATATCCCAAACCAGTCTCACGGGTTATTTGCTCAGTCTACGTCACTCTTTGTCGGCTGTCAAAGGCAGGTGGTGATCCCGTCAGGTGTGTCTGAAGCCTCAGAGTGGCTGGCTCACATTCAGGAAGGTGTGTGCGCATATATGTGTGTGTGTGTTTCTGTGTTCACATCAGTATGAAGAGCAGCCTTTCACACCAGCTGCTGCCATAGTTACCCAAGCTATCGAGTAATGTTCAGTTAACTGCTGCCTGTGTTAATTAGAAATCATTTGAGCATGGCAGCACATTATTCAATTGACTTTGTTGCCAGGGGCTCGATTTGTGAGTCGCAGCTTGTGTATTATTGACGTTGGTGGATGGGGAGGAGGGGAAGAGGGTCAGACTGGTTTGCAGAGACTGACCCATTCATGCTGCTCACACTCGGGTCACTTCCCAGCACATGAACCATACAGAGCGCTGCTTTATCAGACAGAAGCCTAAATTCAGAAATGTTTTAACGCATTTAGTTTCTGCAGATAAGAATCGATTCATGTCATCCTCTGTTCTTTGCCTTCTCACTTATTCTCAGCTCCTCTCTTGGGACTTTCTGACAGACACATTGAGGACATGTTTACAACGGCGAGGAAAAAGTGGAGTGCTTGAAAGCACGGTGATGACACATGATGAAATTATTTTTCCTGTCGTACAACTTGGTCGTCAACTCTCCTTAGAAATATTTCACTCTGCTTTAATTACAGTCTTCAGCTCTTTTAGGCTGAAATGATATAACACTGAAGTAGTATGATTTTAAACTGTCGGTCTCCCTGAGATTGTGCTTTTATTATTCATTGCTTGCAGTTTTTTTGCGATTATTTACCTTTTCAAAGTTGTTATCTGAACCATTTACAAAACCCTTGTCTGAAAATGCTGCTAATTTTCAGGATATTCTTGTAATATTGTCTTCAAAACAGCTTGAAAATGTTGGTTTCATTTCAATATTTTAGTTTTTTTGATAGCTGTGATCAACATGCTTGACGATGTCTGTTATAATCACATTGAATGCTTCGTGTTCAATGAGATGACTGATAGTTTCCAGCAGAATCAGACGTCTAAAACATTTTTCACAAGGCATACTTATAGTGAGAGAAACACTTGACTGTTTCAAAAACTTGCTATTTGTCAATTTGTTTGGCTCACATATGGCCAAGAGAAAGAAGTACAACTTTGTCCACAGGGGGCGCTGAAACCAACATAAACTCATAGCTTCTCAAGTTTCATATGGAGAGAAAGTTAAGACAGTTTATCTCAAGAGTTGGGATACTGCGCTTCTCAGCATTTGTATAATGATGTAATGAATATTACATCTGTGGAGGACTCTCTAGAATGAGTGGGCTGAATGTAGCGTCTGTGCGCTGCCGCTGCTGCTTGTGTGATGCATTTCTTCGATGAAGCGGTCTGATAAGTGCTCATTAATCTCTCCATTGTTGCTCATTCGACAGGGAACCTTTGTGTTTTTTGGGTCATGACTGGTGTAAGAGCTGCCGACTTATGCACAGTTCAGACACTGGATTCTCTTTATGATTTATTTTGTTCATTGATTATTCACCTTTTTGAAAACCTGATTTGAAAACCTATTTATTGTTGAGGTTCTTCCATGGTGGGTGAAAAAAACAACCCTGTGGCTCATGATGGTTGGCAAATGATAGATGTTTAAGAAAAGCTTACAGTGTAAAATTCTTAAATGTTGAAGAACCACCGTGGAAATTTCTGAGTGAATGGCCTTTAAATGTCAGATGAAGGAGATTTAGAGCAGTATGACTTTAAGCTAAATGTTGCTGCCTCAGTTGTCAAGTCCCCTGTTAAGATATTCTTTTGTCATCATAGGAGTAAAAAAAAAACGTAAAAAGATTGAACTGAGATCTGACTTCCGGCCTCTTTTAAAAAGTAATCTGATCAAATTGTTCTGATGAAAACTGATGAATAGATAAACTCTTATGCAGAGGCTTCCAGTTTTTGGGAACACACTCTGATTCGTCTGAGGTTTGTTAACTTGAGTCTAAGATTCATCTGTGTGCACCTGTTTTTCTACCTCCTGTCAGCAGGCCTGTGGTTGCCATGGAGAAGCTGTAGCAGACTGAGTGCTGTCTCCATGTTAACGGCACATGGGAGGAAGCGACCTAGAGATGAGGATGTATAACATCTGAGGGCAGGTTGAGGGTCAGCGTTTGTCCTCCACTTTGAGAGAGGCTTCAGTCTGACAGGGATTCAGTATTTAACTCACAGCTGAAGAAAAACACAGCTCTTTATCCACCTGGTTAAACTCTGTGCAGACTTGATGTCATGCTACTCATTGTGTGTGTGTGTGTGTGTGTGTGTGTGTGTGTGTGTGTGGGTCCTCTGAGTCACATTTGTGGAAACTGCGTGACTCTCTCCGTGTGATGTCATTTAATTTCTTTTGCTGAGAATTTTCCAGTTTGGCATTTCTGAAAATTGGTGTCAAATAGTCGTGGCGTGTCACCCGCCTACTTTCCCTCCCGTCTGGCAAAAAGGCCGCGTCAGTCAGGAGAAATCGCTCTTTATTTGAAATGCCACCAGACCCTGTAACCTTTTTATTCGCTTATTATCAGATGGACTAGCAGGGAAAAACCGTCATTGGTCTGTTTGTTTCAGCTTTTGTCAGTTTGATGGAAGGAACTCATTTTAACATCCCTGGCCATCTTCTTTCCTCCTGATTAACCACTTCCTTCCTCCAGTTTGTCGTCTGTGCAAAGCTCTGAGCTTTCTTGAAAGAGTAGATTACAGTCAGAATATCTGGTTTGGGTTTAAGGAGTTTTTAACAGAACGTGTTGAAACAAAAGGCCCAAGGAGTGTCAGAGATTGTTAACAGTGAGTTCTTTGACAAGAATCTACAAATGCTTCAGGTTATGTAAGATATTAAAGATGAGACATATTCTTACTCTGTTGCTCAAGGATAATTGGGCCTAAATCCTTAGATAAATAATAACAAACCAAACTAAAATCATACCTCATTTTTACAATATCAGGGTGTCAGCACATTTTTGCAAAGTCATGAAAAGTCTTAAATTCAAAAATTAAGGCCATAAAATGTATTGAATTCATTAAAAATGTTATATGTTGGTCTTTAATACATTACTCAAAGGTCTTGAATTTGTCATGGCAGGAATAGTTAATGTTATATATTTTTTTCTTTTGCTTGAGAGACTTTTCAAGAAGGAAATGTAGAGATGCTGCTCTCTAACTAGCTGCTGATACTTATTATCTGCAGGTTAGCTAACCAATGGGTAAGTGCAGATTTATTGAGGGTTGGCTGGACAACATTTGTTTGGACTGTAATACAGTGGGATCCCCCAACCATCGCCTATTTTTATAGTCTTTTCAGTCTTAAATGTCATTCAAAGCGACATCAAAAAGGTCTTAAAAAGTCCCAAATTTGACTGGCTGAAACCTGCAGACACCCTGAATATGATCAAAGCACAATAGACACAAATTTCTCTCGATCAAAATATGCATTACATCTGCACTCACAGTCATTTAGGCGTCTGTTCTGTTTCAAACCAGGTCTTGTAGGGAAGGTCTGTCATTTTAGCAGCTAAAGAACTGCAGAAATATTAAAAAACTGACTTCCGCGAGGGATTGGTGCTTATCAGGAGGGGATACAATTTTTTTATGCTTTTTACATTAAAAAACTGTTGCCATCTTCTGAAAACAACACTAACAAGCTCATTAGTAAATATTGAAGTTACGATATTAAGCTCAAAAGCAACCACTGGAGGTCTTTAAGAATTCTGTGTAGAGTACAGGATATATTTTGTGAAATTTGTGAAGTATCTCGAAGTCCGCACATTAAGACTGGAAAAAACAAACACCACTGTAGATGACTTTCTACTTCTGTTGTTTTCCTGTAGGAGCAGCTGAAGCTGAAGCCCAAGCCCTCTTTGCACTTCCACGAAGACCTGGCTATGGCACCGTCGGGAAGCCCATCAAGCTTCTGGCCAACTGCTTCCAGGTGGAAATCCCTAAGATTGATGTTTATCTTTATGAGGTGGACATCAAGCCAGACAGATGTCCTCGCAGAGTCAACAGGTAACCAGCACTTCTTTTCTGTTCGACTCTCAGAGTGTCTCATGTAGCTGTTTTCTGATTGAAAACGTTGTTTTTTTTGGTGCTCTCTTCAGGGAGGTGGTTGACTCCATGGTTCAGCACTTTAAGGTGACCATCTTTGGTGACTGTATGCCAGTTTACGATGGAAAGAGGAGCCTTTACACTGCTAATCCGCTGCCTGTTGCTACTGGTGGGGTAAGAATGAACATGAAAGTTTGAACACAGGCACAAAAAAAAAGTCAAATTGAGTTTGAAGTGGCACTGATCTGATTTGTTAACCTCCTCAGGTGGATCTAGATGTTACCCTGCCAGGTGACGGTGGGAAGGACCGCCCATTTAAAGTCACCATTAAGTTTGTGTCGTTGGTCAGCTGGCACATGCTGCATGAAGTCTTGACGGGGCGCGTTGTGGGTGAGCCAGTGGACCTGGACAAACCCATCAGCACCAACCCAGTTCATGCTGTGGATGTTGTGCTGAGACACCTGCCCTCCATGAAGTGAGTTTCCTCTGGTCATAAACTACCAGTGGTGTAAAACCACAGTTTTTACGAGTTTACACAAGTTTAAAAATGACCATAAGAATGGTTCAGATTGCAGTATCAGAAATATTTGGGGCTGAATTTTTTTTTTTAACAGTCTTGAAAACAATTATGATAAAGTCCAGATCCCGCCACAGAAAATGATGTTTTTCCACCTGTGAGATGTTATCTTATAAGTCTAGCACAAGCCTGTTTGACTAAACTTAAAACACTAAAAAGAAATAGTTCTTGAACAGAGTAGTCAAATGTTACTGTCACAGTTAATAAACATGTCGGTAAGAGCTGCTGGCCCTTGGTCAATCTCACAATATCAAATGTGGTTCTTTTAAAAAAAAGTTTGACCACCCCCACACTCCAACTCTTTAAAGTGCCAGCATGCTCTGCACATCAAAGCAGTTGTTTCCATTTACTGAGAAAAATACCATCAACACAATGACATAACTGTACCTGCAGTTTTAGGACCCAAAAAACATTTTAGATTAAAAGAAAAAAATGTTGTTAAAAGTGCATCTTATACTCTGGAATTAAAGGTCACTCTTTGAGCCTGGCAAACCAAAGTGTTTAAGGTAACTTTAAATCTTGAAATTCTGAGTTTGCTGTACATTTTTGGCCAAGTCACAGTTACCGTTAAAGATGATTCTGAATGATAACGGCTCCATATGCTGTTCGGAAGCTTTAGTGTGTCATAGTTGAAAAGTGTGAGCGACAGAGAGATTAAGATCAGACTTAAAGCATTCGAAGAGTATTTATTTCAGTTGAGTTTTGTTGCTGAAATTCGACCCAGGCATACTAACACCCTGAAGCTGCTGTGAAGCTCTTCTAATTTATTATGTAGTATTTCAACCACAATGAGTCACATCCTGTAACAGGTGCTGTTTAGTCGTAGCATAAATGCGCCTCACACAGGTGGATATACAGTATCTCTGCTGGCTGAGGGAGGATTTGGAACCATAGAAGGACGACATTAAGAGTTTATTTCACATAATCCAGCTCCAGCAGGTTATGCCATTTGGCGTGTCCATTAACAAGAATAGTTTCAGTGATCTAAAGCCCTCCTCTCCTCCTGTGGTTTCAGACATGTAACTCTGGCAGAGCCTGTGTTATGGTGCACTTAGTGAACCGCACAGGGAGGGAATCAACTCCCAGACTCCAGTTTTATTTTTGCACCCAGCTAACCTCTGTGTCACCTTTCTGTCCTCCTCAGATACACGCCTGTGGGAAGATCCTTCTTCTCCTCTCCTGAGGGTTACGACCACCCGCTCGGTGGAGGGAGGGAGGTTTGGTTTGGCTTCCATCAATCAGTACGGCCTGCGATGTGGAAAATGATGCTCAATATTGATGGTGAGGGAAAGGGGTTAAACTAAGGACGTTTGACAGTTCAGAAAAGTGATCAATCCAGTGTTTCCCATAAGATTAAAGCCTTTTTGGGGGTGAGTGGGGTTGTTGATGGTAGTGATACTCTACTTGCAGGAGAACAAAAAAGAACAAGATTTAGAGCTGATCTATAAGAGACGTAACCTGATATGACTTCTACTGTGATCTGGGACTAAGTAGAAAATAAAATTAATTTGACTTTTACTGCCGTCACTGTGATGTGTGTCAAGTACATATGATGCAGTCAGTTTTTTTCACATTGCATTGAAACTGAACCTGTGGGGAAAAGCTTTCCTGAGTGTTTCCAAAGGCAACAAAATTACCCACAAGCACGCTGTTTACCCATGATTTCACAGAAATTGTTTTGTTTGTTTTGTATATACACAAATATGAGCTGTGATGGTGTTTGTAGATACAGTATATCTCATGCTTTCTTTGCTGTCTTCACTCAAACGTAAACCAACAAGCTGCAACAACATATTTACTTCAGAATGAATGTGATTCTGATTTTTTTTTTTTTGACTACAAGCTAAAAATATTTCCAAAATATTCATACTGAGAACATCATGTGGCGAATGATTAGTATTTTGGTTCAGCTCAGGTTCTGGGAACTCAAAAAGAGTCGCCATTCAGATGCAGGGACATGGTTTCTCTTGTGACAGAAATATTTGTGATCAAATCTTGCTCCCTCTAATACACTGTGTCCAGTTTTATAACGGCTAACCATGTCGAACTGTTGTTTTATTTGACTCAAAGCCTTATGACTATCTGGTTTTATGCACGAGGTACTGTTTCTTTAAATGATTGGACTGCATTATTTATCTCTTATGTGCTCGCTCTGCTCACCAAAGTTAGTTTGACATTTCGACTGATCTTATCTCATTTTGTTTCAGTGTCAGCCACAGCTTTTTACAAAGCCCAGCCAGTCATCCAGTTCATGTGTGAGGTCCTGGACATCCACAACATCGACGAGCAGCCGCGCCCTCTTACTGACTCCCACAGGGTCAAGTTCACCAAAGAGATCAAAGGTTTGTCTCCATGAAAACGGCAAAGTTTTAATGTGCTGGGATTCAGAAAGCCTGGTGGTCTAGGTTCCCCCCAACAGCCCAGGAGTAAACCTGATTCCTGCATGTCATCTCCCACTCTCACCCTTTTTCCTACTCTAACCACTGTCCCGTATTCTCCCATTTAAGGCAAGAAAAGGCCTGTAAAAGTAAATTAAAACAAAAAGTTTTGCTGTGCTGCAAGGTCAAGTTTCACGAGACTGTTATTATGATATTTTCGTCCCATCTATGAATGAAAGCTTGAGTTTCTGATTCCTTACAGGTCTGAAAGTGGAAGTGACGCACTGTGGAACCATGCGACGGAAGTACAGAGTCTGCAACGTAACGCGACGCCCCGCCAGCCTTCAGACGTATGTTTCTCCATTACATCAGTAAACCTGTCATCGAAGCTGACGTCGACTTTGAATAATAAGAGATGCTTGTTTTCCTCTGGTGCACAGATTTCCTCTGCAGCTCGAGAATGGTCAGACCGTGGAGCGCACGGTGGCACAGTACTTCAGGGAGAAGTACAACCTGCAGCTCAAGTACCCTCACCTGCCATGTCTGCAGGTGGGGCAGGAACAGAAGCACACGTACCTGCCTCTGGAGGTAAGGACTGATTGTGACTCTGCAGTCGCCTTCATACTCAAAATCACTGAAAGATCGTGTTGAGGCATGAGAGAATTCAGGCAGCAGAAAGGGAATGTTGAAAGTTATATGAGCAACCAACAGAGATAATTTACGACAGTGATGCTCAAGTTCCACTAGATCCCTTCGTAATTTGATAAAATCAGGAGTTTGTGTGTGAAAGAGGCTTAAATGAAGTTCATTAAGTGAAGTCATGGAAATTTGCCTTCTGTATTGAATTATTTTCCAGAGCATCATCCTCCTCAGAAACCAGCTTCCAAGCTATATTGATGAAAAACATTGACAGTGTCTCACAGCTTATTAATAAAATCAGAGTATAGGTTTTTAGATCAACAATTTTTTGTCTGACTCCCCTCTGGCTCTTACAGCTTTCCTGTCCACTCTAAATGGAAACGTCTTGTGAACTATAAATGGTGATTGAGCTGGTGTTGTTTCCTCTTAGGTGTGTAACATCGTGGCTGGTCAGCGCTGCATCAAAAAACTAACGGACAACCAGACATCCACCATGATCAAAGCTACAGCTCGCTCTGCTCCAGACAGACAGGAGGAGATCAGCCGGCTGGTGAGTGTCAACAGAACCAGGCATTAACATCAAGACACTCACTCCTCTCTTTATGACTCCTCTTAAATACATGTGTCTCTTTTTCTCTGCTCTCAGGTGAGGAGTGCAAACTACGAAGCAGACCCGTTTGTGCGGGAGTTTCAGTTCCGGGTTCGAGACGAGATGGCTCAAGTGACTGGACGAGTCCTGCCCGCCCCCATGCTGCAGTATGGCGGCAGGGTGAGCTCTGAACAATTCATGGTACCTTCCTCTTTAAATCACGCTTCATATGCACGACAGCAGCAGGGTAGATTACTAATCTTAATTTTTGACTTTCAGTCTCACTCTTTTTGCCTTTTTTGGCTTGAAATCTTTGCATCAAAATGACAAAAGTTAGAAAAACTTATTTTTTGTGGTAAATCCTTTGAGAACAGTCTTTTTTTCATGATTTTGATCAGCCATGGTTCTTTCTGATTGCATCTTGCCTGTCTTTAACATTTTTTGTTTGAAATTCATCTTGGTTTTTATATTCCAATGTCCTAAAAGATCTATTCTTAAACAGCTCTTTTCGTTACAGTCCCTGTTTTGCATGTATGCCATAAAAAATGTCAAACACAAGCTAAATGCATGACGTAGCCCCCAACTCAGCCCGATGAAACTGATATTGATTTGATTCTCCAGCCGATCATTCTCAGCCTACAAAACAATCTGCATCAGTTGATCTTGAAATCCTTCTGGCTCCTTTGAATCTTTGAATCCATCCTTTCTCTGTGTCCTTGTACTCTATGTGTCTGTGTGACTGTCAGCCCCAGCAGATCAACCCTACGCTGTCGTTGCAGAACCGCACAGTGGCCACGCCCAGCCACGGGGTGTGGGACATGAGGGGGAAGCAGTTTCATACCGGAGTGGAGATCAAGATGTGGGCAATCGCCTGCTTCGCCACCCAGAGGCAGTGCAGGGAGGAGATTCTGAAGTGAGTTTCCAAAAAAGACGACTGGCCCAGCAAGAGCCACACAAAAATGAAGAAATTAAGGCAGAAACATAAAAATTTGATAAACAGAAAGTGTTTTCTATGATCATTCCTTTTATTTACCACTCTCACAGGAGCTTCACTGACCAGCTGCGGAAAATCTCCAAGGATGCTGGGATGCCGATCCAGGGCCAGCCATGTTTCTGTAAATACGCCCAAGGAGCGGACAGTGTGGAGCCTATGTTCAGACACCTGAAGAACACGTACGGTGGTCTGCAGCTCATCATTGTGATCCTGCCTGGGAAAACGCCAGTCTATGGTATTTACTCAGAGAATCAGCAAAAAAAGTCATTTGGCATTGGCTGAAAAGATTTGGCAAAACTTAGTAACTGATATGTCATCCAGCAGTTTTACAGCAGTGATGAGTACTAAAACTGGACACAAAACTGCAGAACAAACTGAGTTCATTAAGTTTGCTTCCCTAGCAACACAGAACATATGGATAACAATAGCCTATGGTTGTCTAAATATTAGTTAGATTCAAACCAAGATCTAATGTTCAGAGAACTTTCCCCCTTGGATATGCGTAAAACTGACAAAGCCTCATGTTCCAGCAATTGTTGTCACATTTCAAACAACAGTGCTACATGACCGTTGATAAATACATCACCTGAGACCAAACTAAAGAAAAAAGAAACCTAATCTTCAACTGTGTGTTCTTTTCTTCTTTTGACCCACAGCTGAGGTGAAGCGGGTCGGTGACACCCTCCTTGGCATGGCCACTCAGTGCGTACAGGTGAAGAACGTTGTGAAGACGTCTCCTCAGACTCTCTCAAACCTCTGCCTCAAGATCAACGTCAAACTGGGAGGAATCAACAACATCCTGGTTCCTCACCAACGGTAAAAACAACACATTCAGTTCACCCTTACACTCATCTAAAAGCAGTTAAAAAAACTTTGCTACATTATGCAGATTACTTAGTGTGTCTGTACTTCTCTCTCTAGACCATCAGTGTTTCAGCAGCCGGTCATCTTCCTCGGGGCAGATGTCACTCATCCTCCAGCAGGAGATGGGAAAAAGCCTTCAATTGCAGCAGTGAGTCCTCAGAGAAGCCCAAAGTCTTGCATATCCTTCTTTAAAACATATTGTGTGTCAACCACTCTCTCCCTTTGATAACATTAAATTCATTTGTGGACCCTGTTGTCCCTCTCCAGGTGGTGGGCAGCATGGACGCCCACCCCAGCAGGTACTGTGCAACAGTGCGGGTCCAGAGGCCCAGACAGGAGGTCATTCAAGACTTGGCCTCAATGGTGCGAGAACTCTTGATCCAGTTCTACAAATCGACCCGCTACAAGCCGACCAGGATCATTTTCTACAGAGATGGAGTGTCAGAGGGACAGTTCAGACAGGTAGAACGGCTTTACATGTTGTGTTTGGCTCTAAGTAAATAAGTCACACCTGTTTTTAAAAGCGAACCTCAGAAATGTTAAATGAAGAAGTAGCTGACACTCAGTTCTTGAATAGTAGCTTCTGCTTTTCTCTTTTTCTTTGCCAACTCTTCTGTATGGTTCTGCTTTGGAATCATGTTTGTTTTTTCTAACAATCCTTGTTTTTTCTCCTAAACAGGTGCTGTACTATGAGCTGCTGGCGATCAGGGAGGCTTGCATTAGTCTAGAGAAGGACTACCAGCCGGGGATTACTTACATCGTTGTGCAGAAGCGCCATCACACACGACTCTTCTGCGCAGATCGCAACGAGCGGGTGAGTTATACGACAGAGCTCCTCCTGTGGCACATAATAACAACAAGAGTCTAGGCATGTTTTTGATTGCCAACTATTTCAACCTTTCTGATTTCTTTGGTGAATATCTATGAGATTGTTAAAATCTGATTTCCTGTTAGGTTGGAAGAAGTGGAAACATTCCTGCCGGCACAACAGTGGACACAGACATCACCCATCCCTACGAGTTTGACTTTTACCTCTGTAGTCACGCTGGAATTCAGGTGAGCTGGACAAAACAAGACTTTGAAGCACTCACTGTAAGGCAGAGTCAGAGCTGTTTTGGGATTCAAAGCATCGGTAGTTCATTCTTTTGAAGCCAAGGTTCAGCTTTTTTTGGTCAAAGGGAAAGTGCATTACTGTTTTTTTGGGTATAACTATTAGAATCTTTTCATATGTAACATTTATCTGCTGTAAGCTTCAGTCCATCAAACACCCACTTCCTGTTTATCCTCTCTGCACGGAGCTTTGTCCTCTGTGGCCTGATTAACTCTCCCGTCTCCCTCCAGGGTACGAGCCGGCCCTCCCACTACCACGTTCTGTGGGACGATAACTGTTTCACCGGCGACGAGTTCCAGCTCCTCACCTACCAGCTGTGCCACACCTACGTCCGCTGCACCCGCTCCGTCTCCATCCCCGCGCCTGCCTACTACGCCCACCTGGTGGCCTTCAGAGCTCGATATCACCTGGTGGATAAAGAGCACGACAGGTGGGGAGAGAGTCATTATTATGCAGTTTTTCTTTTATGCTGGTTGTATAAAAGACTGAAGTTAATTTGGACTCCCCTCTATGAGCTGATAAAGCAAACCAGGCCATTAGACAGAAAACTAAATACTTAAATACAGAAATACTCAACGCTCATTATCTCTGCTCTCTATTGGGTGACACATAAGCTCAAACATAACATTATGTGTCAACATTTCTGCTTTCAAAAACAGGCAAAATAAAATATTGAACTGTTCAAAGAAAGCAGCACAGTCACTTTTTGTTACTTAGGACGACAGGACCTGATCAGCAAAGAGAAGATATGCTGCTCCGTCCACAGGGGTCACTAACATCCACGCAAAACAAAAGTTTCTCACAGGAGACCTTCATTAATGATGGACCTTTGTTAAGACTTTTGTTAGGTCACAAAGTTATTTAAGGTTTTATATCCCTTTGAAATAAACAAACTGAAAACAAAGGGCAACCAAATTAAGACAATTTTGATAAGAGTTGGAGTTTATCTTGTGAGTCACGTTGAAGATTTTGACTCTACTACAAGAGGAATAGATAAAAAAAAAAAAAAAAAACAGGCTAAAATCAAAGAAAAAACTGCAATCAAAGCCAGAGCTCAGAAATTGAAATCAAAATTTTGAAATTAAAGTAAATTCAGTTCAAGTAAGAATTTGGGCCACAGGGGGCTTGTTTGTTATTTAGGCCATAGACAGTTCAGCTGGTTGAAGAGAAACGGTAATTGAGGCACTTTTAAGATAAGAACAGCCTGCATCAGGTATTGCCTATAGAATATATAAGACAGCTGCATGAAGAAAAAAAACAGACTCAAGAAATAAAACTCGTTCATCTGCATGTTTATAGATAATCACAAAGCTTTTCCTAATGATTAACTTAAAAGGAGAAGGAAATGTATTTTTTTGTACACACACTACCTCAAATTTCTTATTTAATCAGCCTTAATCCTCGACCTGTGTAAAAGGTAATGAAGTTGTATTGACTCCTTTTCCTGTATTTTCCTCCTGGCAGTGCGGAGGGCAGCCACGTCTCAGGGCAGAGTAACGGCAGGGACCCTCAGGCGTTGGCGAAGGCTGTCCAGGTCCACCACGACACAATGAGGACCATGTACTTTGCCTGAACCCCTCCTCCCTCCACCTCCCTCCACTTGCTCAGACTGTCTCAGTCTGACTCGCATCATCCACCTTGTCTCACACGGAGTTCCTCACCTGGGCCAGCGCAGCTTCCGTCACCCGAGCTCGACGACAGCTGCTGTGAGTGGCGGCTGTGTGAGGACGTAATAAGCCAGAGAAGAGTTACAGCCACGTTATATGCAATAAGAAACCAGCCAATCGTTCTCTGCTCCCAACCTCGAATCCCTCTCTTCATCTCCTCTGCTGTATCTGAATCCAGTGGATTAACCTTTTTCAGCTCACACATCACAACCACAGCTTCCACCTCTGACAGCAGCTCAAAGTTTTATTTCGCTGTCTTCACTTTTATGTGTCTACGCAGCAGGGAATCCAGAAACTGATTTTGTTTTTTGTTTTTTTCTGCTGGAGTGGGCTTGAAGCAGAAGCAGTGTGGAGCCAGCTCCCTCTGTAGCCTCTCAATGAGCCTGATTGACGGATTATAATGTAGACGGTTTTTACATGTGTGTTTGTGGGTTCTCCGCTTGTTTAGAAGAAATATTTGTGAGTCGCTCTTTTGCTGCCTTTGCAGTCAGTCCTGTCTCCCTTTAAGCCAGCGGTTTTACACACGTGTGACTTGGCACGCTGCACTCACAGACACTGAATGATCTCTTCATTTCATTTCACACAAAGCCACGTATGTATAGCCATTGATTGTGAGTTGCTTGAGGCCTTAGCGCAAGGCGAAGTGCATGACCACGACTGTTAGAACACGCCACGATGTTATGGACAGTTTTAAATCTCTCTCTCTCTGACAGTTCAGCTTGGTACAAAGTGGAAAACCAAACGTTTGTGTGTGTTTTAATTCCTCTTGTTATTTATAATTTCTTCTCTCTTTTTTAGCTTAAATAAACATTCAGCAGACAGAGCAGAGCAGAGTCCCACAATCCCCGACAGACCAATAGAAGCAACAAGTGCAATAAGGTGTTAGAGCAGAGCGAGCAGGTTAGAGGTGAGTGTTTTCAACGAAGTGCGATAGTTTTATTTGTGGGTTTTGGGAAGTTACGTAAACTTGGATGTTGGGATGTTCAGTGTTTGACGTTCTTGTGAGGAAGCAGGAGAGTGTTTGGGTCTGAGAGCGTTAAATCAAAGTGCCTGATTCGGTGGTTAGAGATGAAACGTCAGTGGTACAGAAAGTTATTTCAGTCGTATGTTGGCTTGGTGCCTCAAATAGATTGAGACTTGTGTTAAATTATAAAAACATTGCACTGCTTGACACTGAGGAGCTAGACTGTCGATGTTCGTATGTGGATATTTCTAATATTTTATTCTCTCAATCATGAAATAATCACTCCCATAGTCTTTCAACATTTTTCTTTGCAATCACAAAATCAGAGAAATCCGTGTTGGAATACAATTTTACATCATCAATCTGGCCAAAACAGGAAGTCACAACTCTGTTTTATTTTGAAAATTCATGCTCATACTGAAAAACTCTGTCTGGTGTAGATTGTACTTTACCCACCTTTGATAGAAATAACTTGCATCCTACAATAATCTGTGCATGAAGAATAATTTCAGATTTATGGATGCTGTGAAAAGTTGCACCTTTTTTTCTGGAGATCAGTTGCAGCTCTAGTTTGGAGACCGATCGTAATTCTAGATGTAGCTTTTAATAATGTGTATAACAGTTTCTCCTACATCCATGTTTCTTATTTATCCATCTTTATAGTCACCCGTAGAATCAGAGTTGCATCCTGAAGTGTGTCAGCAGTTTTTTGGTCAGAATAAATTTTTTCGCCCTGCTCTTAAAGGTGCTGTTTGCAAACGCGTTGCAGTGCAGTCTGATACACAGACTTCAGGTTTCACCACTTGGACCAAACCATCGTGCCTGGTCGGAGGGGAGGGGGAGGGGAGAAGACGTGGAGGATTGTAGCTGCTCTTTGCTCTCACAAACTTATTCTTTTAACTTTTTCTGCTGCTGACCACTAACCGCGCTAGCTCCACGCCACCAGAACCAAACTGAAGCTGCTATGAAACAACATTTATTTAAGACAACATCAGATACATATAGGCTTTATTCATTAATATAAAGAGAGGAGGAAGATGAGGAGGAGGAGGAGGATTTGGTATTTTACTGCACTTAAAGAGATGCATGTGTTTATTATTGTTTGCAGTCAGAGTTTGTGCTTGATTATTTTGCCTCCAAGCGTTTTTAATTGAAAGAAATCAGAACAGATTGTTCCCCTGTGTGTGTTTGATGTCACTTTGAAGCTGTTTCTTAATGTCAGACATTACCAGCATTGATTTTACTTGAAAGAGAAACTAGTCGAGGGCATGTTTAAGTGTTGGCTCTGCTTGAATTTTGAGTCTTTACATATTTAGAGCCTTATTACGAGAAATTTTTTCTGCTCATGATGCCACGTACAGAAAATTGACCTCTGGAGCCTGCACGCAGCAGGACTCTGTCTTATCAGATGCCTTTTTTCCTCAAAAGTGAAAGCATTTTTAGTCGGGGTTGAGATATATTTATATGTAAAGATATTAATGTAATGCACACACCACTTATTTTTTCTAACAAAGTCCTATTTGAAGCAAAAGCGTGCTAGGTGTAGTGAAAAATGGTGTTTAATAACCGTCTGAGATTTTTTTTTTCTCTTCAAATTGAATAATGCAATAGGTTTACTTACTGTGTGTTTGCTGGTTGACCTGCTATTAAGTGGAGACTGTAAGGGGATTGTTTTTAACCATGTAAGTGATCAGATGAACCTTCAACCCTCCTCTGCACAGACCTGTGAAATCCTCCCTCCTACTGTCATTTTATCATCTCAAAAGCTCCTCAAAGGCTTTTATTTTGAAGGGGTGTTAGATGTTTCTCAACACGTGCTCTGCAAACTGCATCAGATTTTAATTCAAATTAATTTTAGCACATTCATTCGCGGAGGAGGGTTGAAAGTTCATCCCTGGACCGATTCGTCCGCAGACTGTGCCTTTCCTGATGGTGCTGAAAAAACGAGTAAATCAAAGAAATCTTAACTTTCAGAAACGGCCGCAGAGGTCTAAAATGAGAAGTATATATTGATACAAAACGATACTGTAAGGTGTGATTGTGTGTGTTTGTTATGTAATGTGTGTGTGTGTGTGTGGATAACTCTGACATATGCCAAGAATACAAAAATATGCAGACCTGATCAGTGTGGAGCTGACCGGACCAAAAGGCCTGTGGGGATCGGTTTTAAAGGACGGGCACTCTCAGCACAACCCAAAAACTTTTCCTGCTCAAAGTTCTGAAAAATAGGGAAAACTAGTAGCTCCGTTTAGACGTTATGTAGCATTATTTATTTTCTGTAGGGGAAATGGCAGCTCGTTTACTGCCGGTGAACACTTTTTTTCCTCCTCTTGATTAATTTTTTATCGGCAATAATGTGTGCAATCAGTGTGCGAGTCACCACATCTGACCCATTTTTAATCAGAGTTCATTTTTACGCGTGTACCAACCTGGGATGGATCCTCTGTTAGCTTGTTCCTCTCGAGTGCCCGTCTGCCACGTTAAGGGATTCCCCACATTACTAAATCTTTAAACCTCTGTGGTCAGCTGCATATCGTACTCAAGAACAAGACAAATGATGTTTGGGTTTCACAGTAATAAGTACACGAAAATAAAATAAAATAAAAAAACGGACTAAATCATTTATCACAGTGAAAATCTCAATTTTGACATACAGTTCTGGAAAAACAGAATTGTGAGTAGACTAGGACCAGGATTCAACTCGGAAAAATAAACCAACAGTATAAATTAAAAAACCTTATTTATGAGATACATACTTTGAACAAAAACACACAGACTATATTTGAACATTGGAATATCAGCAGCTGTGAAGATGAGAAACAATCACGTTTTAACTTGCGCATATTCTTTGCACTATGCATAGTCATTAAAAAGTGCATCACTGGTTCCAGCAATTAATTAGGAATAAGTAGGTTTTCCGTGATGTTAATTCGCAAAAAGTCAAACATTAAAGGGACTGTGAGGACTTACTAAGTGATCTCGAAATCCCACAACTTAAAATGAGATAATCATTGCCAAAATAGGTTATTCCCAAATGCTTATTCTCAGTTTCCTTATCGGGTTGGACTGGACCAGATGAATTTATGGCAAGTCGTAGTTGCGATGACAAAGTTTAGCAGTGAGAACACTGATCTGTGTTTTCCTCTGCTAAAAATGATTTCTGGAATATATTTACTAGGAATAGTGGAAACAGGAGCTGAACTGTCTCACAAAAAAGGGACAGCAGAACAGAAGAAAGCTAAACAGGAGAGTGATAGTGCACAGACTAAAGGCTAAAACTTAAGCTGAAGGCTAAAACATGGGCTAAGCTGTTTATTCCAGCCCACATGCAGCAGCTAAACTACAGTGATCTGATCAAACCAGAGAGTTTGACAATAAAATGAAAAGATGGGTTACATTTGCCCTACTTGGTTGATAAGCACTGGCAGGACATTTTTAAAGTTGTTGAACTTTTAGGTTTTGCTCTTATAGGGACACAGCTGACCAGACTAACTACCTCATCCAAACTCTAACCTATGATCTCAGCCAACTAAAGGCTTCAAAAACAAATGGGTGACCACACTGAGACTATATTATACAGACTAAGCATCCAATTCATTATCAGAGGTCCTGGGCTTGTTTTTTCTGCTTGTTCTGTTTGTTTTATTTGCTGCAGTACAGGTTATAAAACATTTCAGATTTTGCATCATTGACTCAAAGTTTTCTAGCATTCGTGATTTTATTACAGAGAGAAACTTGTGTAGGATGAGGCAGGTAGAGTTGCTGATCATCTGCGTAATTATGGAAGCTGTCAGCGCACTCAAATAGCCTAACAGTGTAGCTGACACGCCCCCACAGGTTAGCCCTGTAGTGGACAGCTCAACAGCACCTTCCCCCAATCTCATCATGGTTCTTGCTCTATCCACTGTCCTATCATCTCTAAACTAAGACAGAAAAAGCCTGAAAAAATAAGCTCAAGGTTTACATTAAATAAAAAGAAGTGTAGGACCCAGAATGGCACCCTGAGGGACTCCATGGAGTAAAGTTGCTGTTTATGACACACAGAAGATCAATTTGAGTTAATATCATTAACACTAATATATTTTTCAAGTCTGTTAATTAGAACTAAATGGTCCAAAAAATCACAAATAGCACTAGTTGTACTGGATGTAAGATCTAAATTTACCTCGTTCAGATTTTCAGTCCATTACCAGGCAGAGAAGATAGAGATTTAGATCCATTAAGTCTTATTCATGTAAAAAAAAAACAAGACATAAACCACTTCAAAGATGGATCATGATAAGAATGCTGATAACCCAGGGGCAGACTAGACGTGCTACATTGTTACTGGATAAATGCCTCGCTAGTATTTCGTCTCTTGCAGTATACCTCGTCGTCTCAATAATCGGATTATGACACGTTAATTCGCTACGTCTGCACGAACTTGTTTACCTGTCTGACGTGACTACTTGGGTGAAGAGACAAGAGTCGTGTCCTGTGTTGTTTGTGATATTTCCCTACAATAGATACACGTGTACACGATCAGCTCGTTCTTTATCATTGACAGGAAATGGTCACAAAGCGGTTATCAGTTTCCCTGGTTGAAGTCTCGTCAAAGCACAACTTAATAACTGCAGCATCGTGTCCTTTTTGTGTTTACACCAATAACTCAAAATTAACTCCATCAGGTTCAGCTCCAGCTTCCTGCTTATGTAGCCTCACATCCTCTGGTTTTTAATTGCTGTAGCTTTTTACCCCCATAAAACTCTCATCTTTGATTAAACAGTGTTCCTGTCGCACCCTGAGTCACAGAAAAGGATATTTACCTGTGACACAGGAAATTTCGCAGCTCTATTTATACACAAAGGTCACATGGAATACAGCGAAAGGGGGGAAATTAGACACGTGAGGCTTGTGTTTTGAATATTTCTACATTTTTGATGGACTTTTTTAAAAATTTTATCCCACTTGAAGCTGATTTTAATCCTTAGGATCCTTTTATTAGTCAAAACTGACATAATGTAAAGGCTAAAGTAGGTCATTGTTTTTATAAGTTCAACTCTCTTTCTCAATTATCCGCTTTGTCCAGCAGTTTGGTTTTTAAGCATAGCAAATCTTATGGGAATGCCAAATAAACGGAGAAAGCTCATTAATTTTCCCCACAAAGACAGTGATTTGGAATTATTGCACAGAGATTATTTACATTAACCACTGGAGCTGGAGAGTAGTGAAGGGATTCATTTATCACATGTCTACAGGTAATTTCCAAAGCTGGATCATCAGCTGGTTAGTTTTAAAGTTAACCAGTGCGTCCCAAAAAGTTACTTTTTGTTCGCTTGAATATTACGTTAATTTAAAAGCTTAAAAAATGAGGCTAGCTGTAGCTCAAATCCGCTATAGCCTCATTTTCTACTCCCATCCTTTCCAGTGTCCTGTCCTCTGACAGAGCAATAAAATGTCAGGACAAAAAGAATCCACAAAACAAAACAAAACAAAACAAAAAAGCATAACTGCAGTTCCACATGTGTCCACTTGAGGCTGTCTGCAAAAGCTGGAGATTCCCCATCTGGCTAGAGGCTCTGCAGTTTTTGACTGTACTTTTGTTTAGGATTATTCTGGAAATTGTGCACTGTATCATTTGAATGAATGTTTTTGATGAAAAAAGACCCAGCTGATAAATATCTGCAGAATTTATTAAACCCTTTAGCAAGCTTAATGTGCAAGAAGGAGGATCATAGCACACGCTTTCCCTGTTAGCCACAGTTCAGCTGAAATCTCATTGGAGTGGAAATAATATTCTTAGCCCTTTTAGAATTTTTTTTTCTTTTTTACAGGAAACACCAACACACTCTGAAACAAAATTTCCACAAACATTTCAACAGAACCTTTACGGACCAGGTACTTTCAGGTGTTTTTCAGTCCTGGGGGCTCTCTGCTGTGGAGCCCCCCCACACTTCAGGATGTGTAGCTTCGCCATGACGCTCCTGCAGCAGCATTTCAACATGCTCCTGACCGCCGCCGACGAGAAGTAGAAGATAAACGGGTCCAGGCAGGCGTTAAAGGTGCTGGAGAGCAGAGCGATGTTCCTCCAGTCCTGACTCTCCTTAAGAACGTACCCGACCACATGGGAGGCATTGTACGGCCCAAAGCAGACCGTGAACACTATCAGCGTACCAAGGGCCAGACCGATGGCGCGCAGCCTCCGCCGCCTGCTGATGTTTGGCAGACGGGACAAGATGAGGATGAAGTTCACGTAGCAGAAGCAGCAGATTAAGAAGGGGATGCAGAAGAGAACGAGGAAAAGCTCCAGACGGACTGGCAGCACGATCCTGAGCTCGTCCTCGGTGAAATCGAGGTAGCAGGTGGATGGGGTGGAGCTGTTGGAGATGCTGCCATTGTTGGCGTAGCCCTCTCTACCTTTGTTCCACTGGCTATAGGGCATGATGTAGACGATGGTGAGGTTCAGACAGGTCACAAACCAGAACATAATACTGGCCAGCACAGCGTAACGAGGTCTGCGCCACACAGAGTACCTGAGAGGGAAGGCGACCCCCAGATAGCGCTCCACACTCACCGCCGTAAGGAGCAGGGTGCTGTTGTAGATCGTGACGTAGAACACGAAACCAGTGAGGGGACACAAGTCGTAATGCATCTTCCACACCATCTTATCAGAGGCCTCTTTCATTTTAAAAGGCAGGAACGCGAGGAGGATGAGGTCGGAGATGGTGAGGTTGAGGAGGAGCACGTCGATTGGGGCGGCACGGCGACGCACTTTGCTGCAGAAGGTACAAAATGCCAGGATGTTGGCTGGGACCCCCATCAGAAAGGTGACGATGTAAACAGCGAGCAGGAGTTTACTGCACAGCATGGCGACCAGGGACGGACTCTCTCAGACACTGAAAATACAGCAGAAGAACCACATTATTCCCAGAGCCTGAACCCAACCAACGCAGATCTTAGAGTCAAAGAAGTCACAACAAAATCGTGGAAAAACAAACAAAGGCACAGAAAAGAAAGTCGCTATAGAAAATAAGTCAACATTCGAGAGTAAAGAGGCAATTTGGTTAAGATAAAGATATAAGTGTGAAGAAGTAATTTACAAAAATAAAAATGTTAGTGAAAAAATCCTAGAATCGAAAACTTCAAAAGTGTTAAAAGGAGTTATAAAAGTCATTGATTTAAGATCCTTTAAATTAGTGTGCAGTTACGAATTACAAAATAAGGCAAAGGAGAAAAACGAGCAACAGTTGTATTAAGTTGCAAAAAGTTCTAAGAAGTATTTTAAGAATCAAATTTAGATTGTTATAAAAAGAAATAAATTAATTTTAGAGATAAGATGCACTTTTGCAATCATAAATTGATAATTTTATTAAACTAATGAAAATAGAAAAAGTAGAAATATTGAGTCATCAGAGTCAGAAAGAAAAAAAATGTATTGTAACAAAAAGTTGATACTTTCAAAGTTAATTTAAAATTCAAAAGACAGAGATATTTTATTAATATTACAAGAATTCAGTAAAATGAAATTTAAATAACATAAAAAGTGTTAATTTGTAAGAAATGAGTTGTAAGATAATGAAAAAGTTGTAATATCCAAGAGGAAACTTGCTTTATTATTAGAAAAAAGTTGCTACTTTATGGAAATATAGTGACACTTAACCACAAAATCATAGATAACAAAAAAAAAAAACACAAGACAAAAATTGTAATATTACAAGACTAAGGTATTTATTAAAGTGAAACAAGTTTTAAAAATTCTAACAAAAAGTCTTAGATGCACAAGTGTTAAGTTGAGGTAAAAAGATTTGCAATTTCTCAAGGGTGAAAATAAAAGTACATAGTCATATAACAACAAAGAAAATAGCTTTTTTTTTTTTTTTTTCAAATTAAGTCATAATATCTTGAATAAAAAGTATATTCATAGACTTTCGGTCAGTCAGTTTGTGCAGAAGTCAAGTTTCTAAGATGGAGAACTCACCTCTGTGAAACTTTAGAAACCTGCGTCTCCATCCCTGTGCGGTCGTCGTCCTCTCTGATGCTGCTGCTCTCTGTTTGCATGCTTCACCTCCTGCTATCAGACTGTGTGATCACTTCAGAGAGCTGCACTTAATAAGCCACTTCGTCTTCCAAATATCTGCTATCTGGCTTTCAACAGAGGAAATTTAATCAACTTCAGGCACCTTTCTCTACAAACAACATCACCCAGCAACCGCTCCAAAGCTGGAAATGACGTAGGAAGTAAAGTGTCAAAGTGACTTGTCTGGGAAAGGTCCTGACAGCAGCAGAGGAAGGGCAGATGTTTGATGTGATTACGAGGAGGAAGATGTTTATGTAGGTCAGAAAATAAATAAAATTAATAAAAAGATATCATGACATCAGGAAAAATATAAGGAGCAATACCAAACTCACTTCAAAGTACTTTTAAATAAGCTTTACTGTCCAAATCTTAGGCTTCTGCAGAAAACTACAGGAGTCTGAGATAAAACTGATGGACTTACCTGTTACCTGTAACTGCCAACTTCATGGTTTCCACTTCTTCTTCAACCAGATTGGAGGATTTATACCACAGTCCTTCCTCTTCTCTTCTTTTATACCATCTGTCTGCACAACAACTTTAATATCAAAGGTGTGACGAGTCTGCTAAATGATCCCTGGATGATCTTTACTAGCTGAGGTCGACTTTAAAGACACATAAAGAGCAGATGTGTTTTTTATATCGTACACGTGCTTACTTTAGGTGGGTCATGGTTACAGCGTACAGACTGTTTTAGCCTCACTTATATCTGTCAAATCCTCACACCACATTTAGTTTTTTTAGAATTACAGCTAAGTTTTTGGTATAACAAACTTAGTTATGTCTGAAGAATTGGAATTACTTAAAGTGCTGAATGAGGAAAGAGACGTCAACAAATGAATTGAACTACCACCATGTGTTAAGTGTTTGCTACCATTGCCCTGAATAAATAGTATTTTGCTGACCCCCAAAAAACTTTTCATGTTTCTGGTAAATCCACCAGGATGTGTTAGCACTTTTATCAAAATTGCACCTCTATTGCTAAATTAAAGCTGTTAATACTATCCATGTTTATTTAAATGAACTGTTTTATTCAAAAAAGCTGAAAAAGCTAAGTACATCATAATTTCTTACGTTATTGAACAGCAAAAAAAGTGTTAATTTGTTATTCTCGATAAATTATTTCAGTTATAAAATCATGAATGCAGTTTGAAACTCACATGATCTTAAACTTCCTAAGACCCTGCGTCCACATATGTGGATATTATTTCTTCCTCTCATACACATGATACTTTTTAAAAACCTTTTTAAAACTCTGACCCATTTGCCACATTCTGGGACACTGCCCACATCATCTGCTGATGAAATGTAACAACACGACACCCATTTCAGTAAAAACAAAAAAACAAAAAAAACAGTGTATTTAACAATAACTCTAATAAGCAATAACTAATAGCAAACTCATAACACTTAAAAATAAACTTAATGTACAAGGACCAAGTTAATTTATCACACTAATTACGTTTAACTAATCCCAAATAGCAAAGAGAAACAAAAAATGGACACCAGGATAAATCTAGATTTTTTTTAGATCAGTATTTTTGGGGCTTTTTGAAGTTTGACTAATTTACTGTAAATAAAAAACTCAAATTTACTTGACAACTCTCTGTATTTTTATACTGAGGAGCCATAAAGTGTTGACCTATTTGCTCAGAGTGTTGATATTTTCTCTATTTTTTATTTTTTTTTACTTCTGGGACTCTGCCTCTCTGGAGTGTTATTTTTATGTCCATTTATGTTACTAACCGGTTGCAGATTAATCTTATCAGACAGATTTTCCACCAGGGGGCTGCACGTTGTTCCTTGTTTGAATCAGTGGCTGGGCAGGATCAATTTTGTGTGAACTTTGCATGGTCTGTCTGTGCATTAGTGGGTTTTCTCAGGTCATGTTGATGGGCGGTAGTTAATCATGTGTGTGTGAGTGTGTGAATGTTGTCCTCATGTGACAGGCCACAACCTCCCGCTCACCTGCAACCCCGACTGTGTGAAAGCAGCAAAGATTATGGATGAGTGATACATGATCTTATACATTTGTCACTTTGTATTAATTTTTTGACTTGGTAATTTTTTTTTAGTTTCTGCATTTGTTTTGGTGCAGATGATTTTCAAAGCATCAAAACCTGTTTATAAAAACGCTGTGACAACATTGTCTCAGCTGCAGTTGTACTCACTGGAACTCCTAAACCAGGAAAAAGTCCTTTCAATGATTTTAATCTGCAGCTAGTTAAATAAAGTTTGTATGTGAGAAACAGAAAAAAATCAGTATATACAGATCTTTTTCTTCCTTATGAAAACTCACAACAATTTGACCCATATCTATTTAAAATATTAGAACAACAAAGTGACACTTGATATAATTTAATAGATTGTAATTACTTCAACTTTGGTTAAAAACTATTGATGTAATTCAGTAAATTTTAACAGAACTATGAATAAAAAACAAAATCATAGGTTGAAATATTATATATTTACTAATAATATAGCAAATGTTGAGTCAATCCAAATACATTTTTCAGAGGAAATTGATTTAATGCTCTAAAAAAAGGAAATTTAAATACACCAAATATATGCAAAAAGCGTCTAAGATTTACTTATTGATTGTGTAGAATAAATTTACATTTACCTACAAAATATCTGGATGATATTTACCATCTTTATTCAATAGTTTTATAGATACATTTTAGGATATCTTTCTAAATATCTATGATTCAATAAACCAAATAAACTATGTCAACTTATAATTGATGTCACATGACTTAAAACCTATGAATTACAGTGGTGGTCACTGTAAAACCCAATAATTTATGATTTGAGTTCATGTTCATGTATCAGTTACTTATAATTATTTTTGTAATATAAGTTGAGTAAAGTCACACTTTTTAGAGTGAAGACAACAAACAACCTGGACATCATGTTTATTTTCAGTCTTTATTCATGAGTGTTTCTAAGCTGTAAAGTGACGTCTTAATCAATGAACAGACAAAAATCCATGATTCACCTCAACATCAGACTTTTAACATGATCCAGTAAACGTAAAAAATCCTGTGATTGACTTGTAAAAAAAAGACAGCTAGTATTCACTCTGTTTTTGTGGTGAAATATGTTGAAAATAACAATATGTTGAGGATAAATCCTCTCCTGAGATTTGTCACTGACTGGTAACACAAAAAGACTTAATGGAATGAACATGAACTTGTTTTTCAATAATAGGACCAGTCACTTTAAGACAATTAAAGTATGTCAAAACTTCCTGGATGAGTTGCTGCACCTTAAACCACTCAGTTGGTCAAACACTGACAGGAAAAACTAGTAGAGGTCACTACAGGACAAATAAATCATACACAGACATTTGTCTCGTTGTTTTGTCTTTGAAACTTGTTGATACAAACTCGTATCCTGACGATAGAGTGACGTACGTTTGGAAAAGTCATTCAGACTCAACAGGTTTGGAACAGATCTGTCCATAAAAGTCATCACCCCTGGCTTTCTTTAGTCTCTTCAGCCCCTGCGTGGCTCCTCTCAGATCCTGTAGGTGGCGCCCTAACATTCGCAGCACAGTTGGCGCTATAATATCGATGTCTGGACCCCTCCCTCCGGCTGAACTGGCTTTGCCGTCCACAGACTCTTCCCATGAATCCCCTCGAAACGGCAGGTGACAGCATCAGCATGACCACTGGCTCCAGGAAAACGTTACAAGAGCTGGTTAGCATCGCGTACGTCCTCCATGAGACGTTGTCGTTTATTACAAACCCCACAACATGAGAGGCGTTGTAGGGAGCATAGCAGACTATGAAAACTGCAAGTGTGAACAGTGCCACTGTCAGGACTCTTCTCTTTCCAATTGGACGCAAATTTGACCGCCACACCAGAGTGACGCAGCGTAGCGTGCAAAAGGACGTCAGAATAAGAGGCACCAGGAACAAAACGATCGCCATTTCCAAGCGTAGAGGCAGAAGGATGTCCAGCTGGGTGGTGTTGAAGTGGTCGTAGCAGACTGAGGTGTCCCCGTCACTCGAGACGAAGTTGGCTCCTCGTTCAGCCACCAAGCCGATACTCAGGTGAAGAAGCACTAAGACCCATAAGGCGGCGCTGATGAAGCAGGAGATGCGAGCGTGCCGGTACCTTTTGTAAATAATCGGGAATGCAATGCTGAGATAGCGCCCGACCGTCACAGCGGTGATAAAGAGGCAGCTGCTGTACAGCGAGGAGTAGAGGAAGAAGCTGTAGATGGGGCAGACGGGCGCAGGAAGCCTCCAGTCCTGGAGCAGAGTCTCCACGGCTTTGACGGGTAACCACGCCACGAGGCCCAGGTTTGCCACGCACAGGTTTAGGGCATAGACCACATTGGGTGTGGCGCCATGCTTACGGGCCTTCCGCAAGTACACGAAGAGGACAAAAAGGTTAGCGGGAAGGCCGAGTAGGAAGGTGAAGATGTAAACAGAGATAGCGACACAATCCAGGTTATCCAGGTGCATTTCTTCAGATTAGGACATGGACTCTGCTGAGAGGTTCAGGAAGTCCAGAGTGAACACAGCACTGACTCCAGTTTAACATGACAAAGAAGAATCCTCAAATAGAGTCAACCTTACAAAAAACAAGCAAACGAAACGCTTACTTCATGGACACCTGAGTGCTTGGTTTTCTTTCCGAATCCTTCATTTCTCTATCATTCAAAATCCTTCAACAAGCTTGAAGAAAAGCTGCTTCAGAGATTGGTTCCTCCCTCCGTCTGAGCTCTGACTCAAAGGGAACATCTCTGACACAGGTGACAGCGAAAAGGAGGCGGTGACCACGAAGTGGGCACGAGGTGGGCGAGGCACCTACGACAGCATGACAGAAAAGCAGATAAAAAAGGACGCGGCCACTCATGTGGAAGTCGGGGGCATTTAGCCGGCACCAGCGTGCCTTAATTGCCCTCTCAGTGGAAGGCAACAGACAGGTAGCATCTGGGCCCTTAAGTGAAATGATTCAGAAGAATCAGCGCGTCAGGAAACACATGGCCATCCTCTCACAGAAGAGCCCGTCTAAATGAACAGGAGAGCCGGGCAGTAAAGTCATAAACTGCTGAAGTTTGCTGAAGTTGATGGCCGATGCGAGGACTGGATGGGTTGGGCCGGGAGGTGGTGGCTTGTTTGTGGCATGAAGGCAGTTTTATGACGGATGGATGAGATTTTTAGTGTGTGTGAGTATGGAAGTGAGTGTGAGAGAGGAGTGGGTGTGCCAGGCAAAAGGCTTTTGGTGGAGAAAATGGAGCAGAAAATCAGTGGGACTTGTTGCAGAGGCATTTTATTAGAGCAGAATAACAGATACCAAGAAACAGTTTTCCAGGAAGGGAGCCGCATCAGTCAGAACGCGGCTGCTCGCTGTTTGATTAGTCCATCGATCCATTGCTCTGAGCAAATGTGTGTGTAGTTACTCTTCTGATATGTCGCAGTGACTCAGCAAAGTGAGGAGTACATATTTATTTTGTTTATTAGCTCAAGTGAGGACAAACACTTCTGTATTGTTTTCCAGGAGGCCAAAGTAGGTCTTCAATGATAGGCATTGGTATTGATTTTCTTTTGTGACAACAAAGTGGGCTGTAGCTTTCCTCTCTCTGTGAAAAATTCAAAACCGAACCCTTGAAACCTTTACAGAAACAAGTCATGAGGACAAGATTGTCATATCCCTATCTAGGTGGACGTGATGGCTTTTTTTTTTGGCAAAGAAGCTACTTAGACATCCTTGAAATTTTGGAGCTGTATTTGTGTCCAAATGATGACAGTGAACTCTTTTATTACAATATTTAACTTATATGGAAACATCAAACTTGGAACCTGTATTTACCAGACAAGTCTTCCTGTTTGTTGAATCTCTTAGATCAGCTGCAACATTTATCTGTTTCATGTTGGTCAGTAAGTAAGGATGAGGTCAAACTGCCCATCTGTACTGGCACAGTACACTTCCTTGGGTTTGGCAGAGGTGTGCTTCAGCACCGTACACTCCTCACACCTTAAAACCATAGACTGTATAAAAAAATGGACATAGTCTTCGCTACATCACCCGTCTGTTACTGCAGCTCCGCTATGAAGCAAAACAGCGGGCGCGGCCATATTGGAATTGGGACGAGTGACGAGTGCCCAAACTCACAGCTATTGGGTGGGCACCCGTCAGTCACGTGATCTGAGCTGTGGCTCTGATTGGGCAAGCTCTTGATCTTAATATCTTCCCAATGGCAGAGTTAGACAAAAATTCACCCCCCTCACAGTGTGTGCCGTTAGCGAAATTAGCGATCCAGACGGGAGACAGAGTTTGTACCAGGCTTTAAATACGCTAATTTCGACTCTGAGAACTGCCTTTTTTGCGTTCAGTTGTACGTGACTTCCGGTACTTCTGGAGTCAGCCTCAAGCGGTCACTCGAGGAACAGCAGCTTTTTAGCACTTCCGTGTTGTCTCATTTTTTCAGACTGGAGGTGCTCAAAACTCAGAGCATACCAACATCTGATTGGCCAGATTTGTTTGGACCACAATCCCAATCCAGGGCACTCCCATGCTGAAAATCTGGCTCCTTTGAGAACAGATTCTTCTTTGTTTTTTTTGTTTACTTGACAGGATAGTTCTAGAAAAACAGATGATGTGGGATGTGAGATGAGAAAGACATGTCCACAAATCCCAGAAGCTGTAAATAAAGATGAACATGGTCTTTTCAAAGATTTTTAATAATTCAACTCATGCATAGATTCGAGTCTTCAGAGATTCATTTACTTTCCAATAGATGAACTGTATCAAGCTTTTTCTATCTGGACTCTCAGTCTGTACACATCAGCTCTGTGTGCAGATACATGTATCTGTGGACATGCCAGCAACTGTGCTGAACTGTGATTTATTACTGGTGGAGGACGACTGATAAGGTTTTTTTTTTCTGGACAGTAAATTTTATTTTCTTAGTACTTATTTTTCTTAACCTCTGGAGACAAAACATGAAAAACATTTTTTCTTAAAATCAGAATTACCCTTTAAAACCTCATTTGATACAAATCCAGCAAGTTTTTTATGCCAATTTCGTCCGAGGGATAGTGTTTGATGTGTGTCTACCGGATTTTATACAAAACACATAAACTGTAGGAGTCAAAGTTCAGGTCCTTATCACTGTTTTCATGCTCCAAACACATCAGTAAATCAAACACTAAAAAGCAGCCAAACAAAACCATTAAAGCTCATCGTCAGTAAAATAGTAATGACCTCTCTAATCTTCGATATCAGCACTTTATCATGCTGAATTTATTACACAGTTCCTTAATTCTGTGAGGAGACAAACTGTGATGGATAGACAGACACAGCCGCTGAGAGATGCTTTTGTTTCCAGTTTCTGAACAGACTGAATTAAACAAAATCGTTCAAAACATAAGATATAAGACACATCTCACTAGGTGTAACACCAAACAATTCACACACCAAAAGAAATCTAATCATGTTTTTTTCATGATACCGTTCTTGAAATGATAAATAAAAAAGTGGTTTTGTTATTGATGATTGATTAACGCTAATACTTGGGAGCATCCAAAGTGCTTCTAAAGGAAATAAGGAGCACTTATGTGTCATAGTTTAATTAAAATGAATAAATTATGCTCGTGTATTTCTTCCCTTTAACATCTTAATCCCCTGATCTTACTGAGCCAGCAGCTGCAGGTTGCTCCTCCCACTGGAGTTAGTCAAGGGAACCAACAGTACAGCGTTTTTATCAGAGCAGGAGGCGGACACGAGGCGAGTACGTGTGTTCATGCTTCGTTGTTCCAGAGACAGAGCTTCCTGTTTTCTGGAAAGATCCTGCAGCATGCGGCTGTGGTGAAGCTTCATCTTCTGCAGGGAGCTCCTGTTAAAGAAGAGAACGGGGTGAAAACTTCACAGGAAATTATCTTCCAGTTCTTCTTTCTCTTCTTATTATTCTTGTTGATTTTGTTGTGAAGAAGAGGTAATAAATTGATGCTAAAAGTCTTTCCTAAATCACACACCCTAAATATTGCAGATGTTCTACCACAGGATCATCACTTAGGTATACTAGCCTGTCAGCATCAAAATGATGCAATAAAGATAAGATTCTTTGCATTGATTCATCCCTAATGCTGCACAATATTGGTAGAAAATTATATTGCTATATTTTTGTTTCCCGTGAAAATTTACTGCTTCATTCTCTTCAGCTGAATTATCCCTGAAATAATGATAACAGACTTTCACCTAATTGCCTCTGTCTCTTTCTGCCTCCGTGAGCACTATTTGCATTTTCAAAGACTCTTGATCATGTTGATACCTATTAATTATTAAAAATGATTTATGAAATTATCTGCAAGTGAGTCTTCTCACATCAGGTCAGACTTTAAATTACAAGCTCCTGCACAGAGGTTCCATAATTAAGTTTCTCTCTGTGACCAAATAATATTACAAGAATATTTATTAGATATGCAAACAGAGAGTTTGTCCTCCTCCTGCATTTTGCCTTTTTTTAGGCTTGAATAATCTTTTTCCTGAGATGTGAATCAGTGAAAAATAACCTTTACAGAAGTTACTACATCAAGCACAATGCAATTTGTGAAGACCTTTCCGAGGTTGTCTTGGAAAGAGAAATAAAATATGTAAATGGATGCTCATTTAGATCTGTTCATAAAGTGATTGGGCAGAGACAGGCAACATAAACTTGATTGAAAGAATCAAATATATGGGGGTATATTGTACACCTTGCGATATGTTCTTTAATGTTAAATGTGTCTTATGATTTCCTTTGTTGGTGATCTTTTTTTTAATCTTTAGCTGTTGGCTTGTTTAATAAAAACATGGTCAATCTATTGACTTTGTGCCAAAACCCGGACTCACTGAGCCTCAGACAGCTTCTGTTTCAGGGCCATGATTGTCGTCTCCAGCCGGTGAACCTCGTCGACAAGACCGATCTGCACCTTTAAACACATATGGGGAAAGATTAATTATGAAAATAAACACCAAACTGCTATCCGTCTTTCTCTCTTCTAGTTGTATCGCTGCTCCAGACCTCATCTCTGCACAGGTCCATGCCAGGTCTGTTGGTCCTGTTCTCCAGTCGTGTGTGAGCCAGTTTCAAAGAGGCCGTCTTCGCCTGCAGGTCTGCATCAAGTCCGTGGATGTCTCTCTCCATTTCTGACATTTCATCTTCGGTCTATGAGCAGATGTAGGAAAAGAAAGAATTAAACACAAGAGGGATTAAATAGAAGTAGAAAGTAAGTATAATTACTAGTTTTAAGAATTCTTACATTCTTGATTTGCCACTCCAGCTCATCTCGGGCCTGCTCTTCATGATGATTTCGCTTTCGGAGAGCGAACTCTGTAGCTCTGCGCTGAGAGTCCAACTCACTCTGCAGCTGAGAAACAAAGAAACGATCAACCATTCAAGTTATTTTTTTAAATGATGCAAACCATCATGAAATTTTATATTTAATGTTGTCATACAGTTGTGGTTTGTCTTAGGATCAAGACTAAATTAAAAACACACCTCTTCTGTCCATTTTAGTAAGTCACAACCATCACAACCTTTTTAACCTTACTTTTTACATGCACCTTTTTTAAATGTTTTGTTTTGTTTTCTATGCTTGTTGGCTTTCTAACTGTCTTTTCAATAGTTTTTTTATTGTACTTTAAACCTGTACTTTTATCATTGACCTTGTGAAGAGTCTTTGAGGTCTTGAAAGCACTTTATTAAAAAAAGGTTGTTATTACAAGGCTGGCCATACACTTGACTATTTTAAGACAGATTTAGAGTTTGATTTGCCACAAGCTTCTGTGGGATCTCATGTCTGTGGAACTGCTGCCCCAAACAGTAAGTGTGTGGTCTACAGGTCTAATGAAAGCTTAAAATGTTTGTGGTCCATGTAATGAAATTGATCTGGTCATAATTAAAAATTTTAGTTGCTCTATCTAAATCGATTTAGATATTAAAGTTGTGTCATGGAAGCTGACTAAAGATGTATCTCAACTCTAGTTTATGTATGTATCAAGCATTACAATGCAGGTGCAGCTCTACCCCACACCTGAGCTCTGGTGAGACTCATGTCCTCCCTCATCCGCTGGGACTCATGCATGGCCTCCTGCGCACGAGCAACATTGTACTGGCTGAACTGGATCCATTCTTGGGGGGTCGAGGAACTACGAGAATGAGAGACAGTCCAGTATTTTAAAAATTAGATCATAAAATCTGCATTGCTGCAAATTATTTAGCTAAAAAAGTCTTATTATTATTTTTTGCACACTTTCATCTTTAAATTACCCTGATGGGATACGAGTAGGGTTGGGTTTGAGGGAGATCTGAGGCGACTTTATTGTAAGTGACAGGCAGGACATGTCGATGTCCAGGGCATCCATCTTATTCTGAAGGTCAGCAGTCAGCTGATGCCGAGCCTCTTGCAAAACACTGAAACAGACACAGAAACATGAAAAGGAGAATAAATGAAAACAGAAACCGTTCCTTTTCTAAAACATGTCTTACCACAGCTGCTCAAAGGCCTTGTCTATGTGCTGCTGCAGAACTTGCTGCACTCTTTCTATGAGCTGTGCTTCTTTTTTCAGCTGTTCGTCCACAGGGTCAGTGACGAGCTCGTAACCTCGGCGTCCGTCTCTCAGTGTCAAGCATTCACTGGTGACCTCCTGGGGAACAGCAGTCGCAGCCAACGCCTGCTCAGTTTGCTCTTTAGACTGTCCAAACACATGGAGGCAGACGTGAGACAATCTGACATTTATGAAACAACATCTTCAAATTAATTTCTTTAAGAGGGTTTTGAAAGAATCACCAGCGTCAGAGCCTCCATCTCTTCGTCCACTTTCTGCGCACAGGTTTCTAACACATCTTTCAATCGAGCAACATCCCAGGTCCGGTCACTCAGCCTGTGGTTGGTATCACTTTCATCCCAGGTTGTCTGAAAGGAAAATGTGACATTGTTATACTCGTGAAACTTCACGCTCTAATGTAATATTGGCCATTTGTATCGTGCAACACCAACTCTTAATCTTTCAGGTGTGACTCACCTTAGTGCTGGTCTCATTGCGCAGTGACCTTCCCTCCTGCCGGATCACATTGGAAACCTGTCGCTCATGTTGTGCTGTGGCCGACAGCTGCTGGTTGTTGCTGTACCACTCTGACACACTGTGGCGTAGGCCAGGCTTTGCAGGAAGAACAGACATCCTTCTGGTGGACAAATCTGCAGAAAAAAAAACAGTCTTTACATTTTCCAAGTAAACTTAAACATGCGTCATCTATGCTTGTTAAAAACAACAAAAGAAAAAAAAGAAAAAGAAATAAAAAAAAACCTGATATTCATGTTTTTTATGGCATACAATGACATAGGCATGAAAAACCAGGCTTAAATACGCTGAAGCACAAGTAGACAGGCAACAAAATTCATAGGTTTGTCAATAAACAAGAAGCATCAACCACCCTGTTTCAGCCTTTTTCAGTTACTGAATTATAACTAATTAAACAGGAAAAATGTTAAATAAAATTCACAATTTATAAAGTCGTGACATCTGCCACAGAATTTACAGCTAGCTATTGAGCTTTCAAAAATTATATCCTTTATTGTAGCTATTGCTCTTTAAAGCTGTGTTAGCTATTTTAGTTGTTTTTAGGCTTTATATTTCAGTGTCTACCAGGCGACGACCATATAGTAATTTATAATCATCCTCCTCAGACCCAATATGTTTTGTTGTTTTATTAGTTAGCTATTCCTGTTATTGTAGATGAATTCACAGGTTGTTGTTTTTTTTTCCACTGAAATGGATGTAATGTGATATCAACAAAAGTGAGCAGGGCAGTGTCCCTAAATGTGGCTTATAGGTCAAAGTTTTAAAAAAATTTAAGTGTGTGGGTTTTTTTAATGAAGTATGGGTCTGAGAGCAGAAATGAAGTGTCTGCATATGTTAAAGCAGGAACATGGGAGGTTGAGACTTTGTTTCTTATCAATATGGCTTATCAAATTGATTTATTTTCAACTGGCGGAAAAAAGCTTCCACACCTATCATTTAATATAATTTATTTGAAATTAAATATTGAGAGCGACTCGTCATTAACGTCACTGGCGACAGGTTACTAAAGAAATGACACAGCATAACTGTAAACAGACCTTATAAAACAAGTTGTTGGGGCCGCGCGCTTCAGTGACAAGGTCATAAAATGAAGCAGCTCCTCAAACAACCAAAAGCCTCACATGCAAACTTCCTGTCTTCGGAGACATATCCTAACCCTGTGACAGTTTTCTATGAAACTTTTTAAGTGGAACGTCGACTTACCCAAATTCTAGAACGTTCAGTATGACAGCGCGTGCGGCTTCTCCTGGATCAGTTTTGCCATAGCAACAACAGTTGCCGTCTCCCAGCAACGAAGAGACAAACGGTCAACGGAAATTTAAATTATTTATATAAACGCACGATCGTAACGTCACGGTTGCTTGGACTCATGAATGACGTACGAACAGCCATGACGGTTTATTCCGTTTATTTTTTGTTGTTGTTGATGTTTTTTTTGTACAGTCCATGGATACGAAAGGTCACTTCAAGCAGCCATTTCCGTCAGTTAAAAATTTAAAATAAAAAACTTGATTTGTTAAGATAACTCTTTTGCCCACATCAAGCTCGAAATTTTGTTTTTTTTTTCCTCAAAATTTCAACATTTTTTTCCTCAAAATTTTGACTCAACTGCCCCAAAAATTCGAATTTTAATCTCAAAAATTTTACTTTCATCTCAAAGCTCTCGACTTTTTTTGAATCAAAATCTTTGACTGGTATGAGCAAAAAAAAATCCCTTTTTTTTTTTGCAAGAATCACTGAAAGATTGTGACACCCTGAATTCTGACTATGAATTTATAGAAAATCTAAGAATATGTTCCTTTTCCAGCAGCGCCAAGCTACCTATTTCTTTTTCTTTAGTTGTTCAAATCAAGCATAACACAAAATTTTAGTCCTTGTGGAAATATTGAAATGGAAAGTTCACATGCATAGAAAAAACAAACAAACCTCTACAGTGTCTTGATTCAAAATACAGGTAAAACCATAAACCAGACTCAGGTATAAACACTTCTGTTTTATTGTAGTATCAGAATTAGTCATGCCAGTGGTTATATTTCCATGCTGTGGTGACTTTCAGTGTAGACAAAAGCTGGTTAGTTTTCATCACTTGCATTTAAAATACCCTCAGCACATTCATGACCACGGTTGTTGTTATTTTAAGGCCTTCAGTCACCAGCAAGGGTTCCCAAGTGTTTAAGAATTAGGAAATATTGCAAAAGAGCCACTAAAATGCAGCAGGATTAGTGGGCCAAACAGAGGCCAGTCTCAAACAAACATCTACAACTGAACTGAACCTCTCTTTCAGTGCATTACATCAGTGACCGATTAAGCAGATATACAAACAAACCATATTTTAATGCCCATTAAAAATGACTCACACATTGTAAATCATCTCCATACTCTCATATATCTGTACATTGCACCTAATGGGGACACATCAGAGATAGGATCTCCATTTGTAAAGACTTCATTGAGTCTGGGAACCACTTGCCAGTGCACTATCCCAATTACCTGAGCTATATTATCACCTAGGTTCTCCAACAGGCTTCTATTAAGGCCTTGCACTTCAAATAAAACCTTCAATCCCATGCTGTCAAGGCTGCTTTTACTCCAACCTTCTGACATGTATCAAATGTTCTGAGTTCACCGACAACGGACTGAGTTTATTGAATTTGAGAGCTCTGCCTGGTCCATGAAGTGACATTAATAGGAGGAAGAAATGTTACTTCAAACTGTGCACAGATCAACACATGATCCAGTGACAGTGAAAGCACAATTTTGTAGGGGAAAGAGTAAATTGAAAGATCAGCTTTTCTTTTATGTTCACATTTCTTACAGACCAATAAATTAAAAGGAAACGGAGCTATCATTCATGTCACATTTAGTAGTTTCAAACACAGCAAATATAAACTAAAACAAAAGGAAGAAAGAAGAGTTGTGGGATGATAAAAAGGTGAAATAATTAAAAGTAAATTCCTTGAGGCAGGTTCATAATTTAAAATAAAAAGAAAGTTTGGTGCAAGCGTGGTGGTGCTGTAGAGAGGTTGATTTCCTTGAAGCAGAGGTGAGAGGTTCGTTTAGCTACACAGTTAAAGATTTCAGAGCATTCAACCCTCAGACTGCTAGAACAGGAGGAGGCGTTTTCAGTTTGTAGTCCTTCAGTTTTTTTTTTCTCCAACAAGCCCTGTGTGTGGCTCTGTGTCCAATATCAGATGGAAAGTGTCTCTCACGGTTAATCCTTTCTTTGTATTGTTCAGGGGGGTTGGAGGATGCGACATTGTGTTTGCAGTGGTAACACGTGTCCTGTCCACAATCACTGTGGCGTTGCATCTCCATTGACTTCTACGCCGTGCTGTTGTAGCTGTGCTCGAAGAAGTGCATTATCATTCTTTAGCTCCTCGATCTAGAAGGAAAATCAAAGACACTTGTTATAGTGACACAAATAAACATGGTACAAACAACAATGTGGCGCACTTTCATCCATGACGTATGCAACAGTATTTTGAGCATCACTGTGTCAGGGTTCCTGCAGGTTTGGACAAGTCAAATTTACCACTTTTTATGACCTTTTTAATGCCATTTTGAATGAAATTTCAGACCAAAAGCACATATATATATAGATGGCCAAAGCGCAAAACCTCCTATCTGCACTTTGTGAGGCAAAAATACTTAGTCTGTACTGCATGGACACATAGCAGAGATAACACATTAGTATAGTAATATAGTCCAAAAACAGTGTATTATGTATTGAGTATACTTAAAAAAGTAGCATTCTGTAGGAAAACAAGAAGTTCTTTTTCAGTTTTCTCAAAAAGTGACTTTTTCAGATAGGAGGTTTTGCTCTTTGGCCATCGATATACAGTTGATAGCTGAGGGATCCTGTTGTATTAAAACCCTAATCATAGCATGTGTGTCACTAATTGAGACCTAACCAAGTTTACTTTTTATCTGTTAATTGAACATAAAGTCATCCTCAGTGCTCTCTAGTTAACGGCTGTATGTAAAAATGCAAACAATGACCCCCAGTCAAAGACTGCTTAGTAAGTATGAAATAACAATCAATATCAGCAGCTTGTAATACAGTATCCACTCTGCATCTCCTTCTCAAAATGTCCTGGGAAAAAAATAAAATCAAAAAGACACTAACAACTCCTGCTATGACAAATTTAAGACCTTTGAGTAATTTATTTAAGACCAATATATATAGATTTTTTAAAAATAATTTAAGACTTTTTGAGACTGCATAGGAACTGTGTATGCATGAGCTAAAGTTACTACAGCAGCCTCCATGGCCAAAAGGGTTAATAGCAGAATGGCATAAATTTCAAACTATGTCTAAGTTGGTTTTTTTTTTTGAGTTTCTCAAAAATTCACATATTTTTTTTCTGAACACCCAAAGCAGGCAAAAGAAATACTGTTTGTAGAAACTTCACTAGAAGTAACTAAGGGATCAAGCCAAATTCCTTTGTCATAACAGACATAAGAAGGTTTTATTGGTTAAATGATAAAATGAACAACAGTAGAAAAAAAAAACAACTTAAAAAATTGAGTCATAGGAGGATATAAAAGTAGAAAGAGGCAGCAGAAATACTTTTCTACAGTTTGAGCTCTGACTGTGGCTTTGTAGCGCTCACCTGTTGTCTAAGCAGCTCGTTGTCCATCTCCACTCGCTCCACCTCTTTGTAACTCTCCTGCAGTCGCTGGTTATTCTGACGCAGCTCTCGGATGTAGTCACAGGCTTTGGACAGGATGCCTCCTTTACTCTAAGAAACAACACAGTGAAGTTTTTAAAGATCAAATAGGTACAACATGACTCATCGCTTCCTTTCCACAGAAATTTTTTTTTCACTCCAATCATTCGGGGCTCTCCCTCTGGCAACAAAAAAGTCTTTTAATCAAATTTGAGGTTGTGTACAGAATAATATCAGACAAGTTAACCAATAAACTGTCACCACCCGTTGAAAAAAATAGAATATGTTTGTAGCTGGTGTTTCGAACTGAGTTTCACTTTAGCAAACATGCAGTAAGCAAAAGTGCATTTATCAAAGAACGAAATAGGTCAGCATTTTGCAGATGGAAATAAAAAAAAACAGACTTAAAGTAGCCTCTGTCAGCAGTCTAGCCACATTTAATCCATTAAAGAGAAGACAGGGCGGATTGTATTGGCTCTGAAAACTGAAGCTTCTTTCACATTTTGAATCAGCCTCATGCCTCAGTGCTTTTCCACACTGTGTTATTGTATTATTATTATTATGTACCAAGAGTTGAAGTGAGCAATATGAAAAAGGAGGTTATTTTGAGAGATATTTGTGTTCAGCACTCACCGCTCCGGTTCTGCTGTCTACGCTGCAGTCAGGGATGATCTTTGAAAGCGTGACGATCCAGTTATTAATCTTATCTCTTCGTCTTCTCTCCACTGCCAAGAAGAAAATAAGAAGAAACTCATTTTTGACACCAAGTTGTGAAAGCCAACAGTAACTTAATGAAAGAATACTGAAGACCATCTCTGAACGCATTTGTGCCACATCCTCAGCTTCCAAATGAAGGAGCTGATTGTGTCTGCAAGATGAGGAAAGTGCTTGTTTCCACCTTGAAGTTGTAAATTTAACTCATTTAGCTCATACATTACAGAAATATGCCATTTTCATCATTAGTTAAACTTGGTAGCAAGTTGATTGATGCCTTCCAGGGCTGAACAATTTGCAAAAATAATCCAGTTGTGACATTTTTTCCTATATTGCAATTTTGATTCACTGAGATTATTTTTAGGTTCCCCATCTTCTGTTATTAAACAAACACAAGCAATAAGTCACTCCTCATTAAAAAGAGAAGCACGCTGCACAAATAAAACTAGGAATAAATAGCTTTGAAAACAGGAGCTATTTTAATTTATTCTGCAAATTTGATATCCATTGCTACATTGAAGGGGATGATCTATTGTTCATTCTTGTTATGAAATAAAAAAAAACATATATGAGGTAGAAAAGAAGGATTTTTGTAAAAATAAATCCATAAAGAAACTTTTTTTGCATAAACAGGTACATCTCAAGAAAAAATATCATGAAAAGTCAAATATTTTTAGTCACTCATTTCAAAATTAAGACTCAAAACACTATTGATACAGGCGATGGTTGGTATCCCACTGTACGACAACCTAAGTAAAGCATGTGTCACTCAATGACCAGCTAGCATGTAGATAATTTATGATGATTATATGAATTGATTTTAGATACATGAATTTTAAGACTTTTTGAGGATGTGGACACCCTGCAGAAACTTCTCCATTACCCAAACTTCTACTCATTAATCATGTGGATTTTGTTGTGGTGTATCCCTTAAATGAGTCTGGGTTACCATAAGACCAAAATTTTAGAAACAACTTGGAGAAAACCTCAGATTTCGGCCCCTTCCCCCCAAGAAAGAGTGATTTACGTAAACACTGACAAAAGTGGGATACCTTCATTATGCTGTGCTCGTCGCCTCTCATCTCTGGGCGCCCGTGGACCCTCCACCTTCCTGGAAAGACAGCAAGACAAATGTGACAACAACGTTATGTGTCAAAAAAACAAATTCTAAAGTTTATTCACAAAGATAAATACTCTACAACTTACATCCCTACAATTTGAACTTATTCCAATCAAGAAAATCTCTTCACAAGATGATTTGGGCTGTTGTAAGTGCATATGCAATACAGTGACCGTAGGTTTGGCAGCACTGTATCTTACAGCAGCAGAAAAATGTGGCATGCATCCATAAGACTTGTGTGTCATATAAATAACTACTTTTTTTTCCTAGAACAGCCAGATGCTAAAAATGCATACATGTAAAATGTGGTGAAAGTAGTAATGGCTAATGATACAAGAAGTCACAGTGATACATTCTTAAAAAGTGAAATTTAAGTGTTCAGTATCCTACTACTGTCACAACTTTTTTGAAGATTCAGACACTTAATTATGATGAATAAAATGCTTTAAGCCACACTTATGCAAACAGGATCCAGACAGAGAGTAGGTTTGTTGTTTGCCTAAGGCTGTCGTCTAACTAATCTTGTCAACATACAAAGGTGCTAGTGACTGCTCAGTGATCCACCAAACACATGACGGAGTCTGAACGGGTGGGGGCGTATGTGAAAGTTCTTCTCACCAGTTTGTACTGCCATGCTGCAACATCTCGCTTTCACCGAGGTCTCTGGGGATGGCAGGTAAGTAGGACAGAGTGTGGTTTTTCAGATGTTGGATGTTTTAAATGATGGATAATGATTCGCTGTTGTATCTTTTTTTCTTTTTTTTTTACACACAATGACAGAACTAATCATTCCAAAAGAGGGGAAGGAAGAGATTAAGAAAATCTGATCCACAGTGAAGTCAGAGGAGGAGAGGGAGTGAAGGGATGTGGAGGTGAGAAATTGGCCAGAGATGGAGGGAGATTATGGTGGTTTGGTTACTTCAGGGGACGGATGACAGAGAAAAAGAAGTAGTGTGTTATACTCACGCAGTGTAGGTGTGTGTGCGTGGGGCGATGGTGCGAGGGGTTGTCGTCTGCAGGACTTCAGGGGGGCTCATCATCACGTAAAACTGACCTGAATTCAAAGAGACAAAAAGCTCATACTCCAAAACTACTTGGGGTTCAAGTGAGAAACTTGAAAGATTTACTGATCATGACCGTAGCACAACAAGTAAGGAAATTTAAGTTTGGTGGATTATTTCTTATGCGTCTTGGTAACAAGTCTTGCTTCGTTGAAAAGTCTGTTTATTTCTCTTGCAAACAGTGTCACATTTGGATAGGGGTGGGTATTGATAAGATTATATTGACTCATGTCCTTATCAATTTTGCTTATCGATCTGAATCTTTATTGATTCCTGTATCAATTCCTACTGTGAATTTTCTGTGCACAAAAAGTAGCTTTACAGGTTTTCTGTGTCTACAACATGTTGTTGAGTTTATAAGTAATTATGAAACATCATTATGTAATATAAGTAAAGTATGAAATTACTCAATGGATTTAGGTAACTCTGGGTGTAAATAAATAAAAATAGGTACAAATCGCACATAAAGTGACGCATTTTACTGTTTTGTTGAATGTTATTGACTGAAGTAGACCGCCTAGCAATGCTATGAGTTGTTTGGAGCCTTGAGCTTGCCGTAGTTATGCTAAAGTCAGCCATGAGACTGCGTTTCCTGTTAGGAAGATATTTACCCGTATTTTGACATTCATGAGTTCTAAGTATTGCTGACAAAAACTTATTATTAAAAACAAAAAATTATTGTTATATGTTTCTGTGATGAAAGATGAAATTCCAAAGTTATGTTAAGTTACATCTTCTACTATTGTTTTTGGTACTTTAAAGGTTGCATAACATCACTTTTAATGTGCTGAATATGAATCTCTTGTGAGGGAGCAATATACATTTCTTTGAGTTTTCAGTATTGCAGCTTCTTAGTGAAAGTTCAAGCAGAAAATCCTGAATCAGAGTTTTCTTGGGACACTGTTACCTATCTCCTAAGCTAAGCTAAGAAAAGTCAATGTAAGGCCCGTCCACTCTGGCATAATGTTAAGAATCGATACAGGAATTGTTAAGAATAAAGGCTAACTATTTCAGTGAATTTCACTATTTCTTTCTGATTCTTAACAGAATTAAGAACTAAGGTTTAAATCTTCTCCCCTCAGAGGTCACGTCTGTGTCCTCACCTCCTGCCTGTGTGATGGTCTGGTCGGCGGTGGCCTGCACCGACACAGCTGTGGCTGTCCCATCGCTGACAGTTGCAGCGGGAAAATATGCAAACCGCGTCTCCCCTCCGACCGTCTCCCCTGCAGGACTGCCCCCATTGCTGAAAGGATTCTGAATAACAGCCTGAAAAGGTTGGCACAGAGAGAAGTCAGCAGAACAAAACGTACCAGAAGCTGATTTTCCGTGTGGTTGGGTTTTAAGACAAACATCTCTCCAGCTGCTTCAGTCTCGAGGTACGTTTACTCACCTGTGCCACCGCCTGAGGGGCTCCGGTGAACGCTGCTGTGGAGACGACACTCACTGCTCCAGTCCCATCTGCTGTAGCGTCTAAATGATCGTCTGTAACCTGAACCACGCGGTAGGTCACCTGAGGACACACCAAGGAGCACAAGTCAGAAAAAAAGTGTTTACACAAAGAAACTTCAGGACAGACAGGTTCAGTTTCTGATATTTGTATTCTTTCAGGTGAGAACAGCTTATCTTTACATCACATACTGTCCACATTTTTATTCTTAGTCTATTTATTTGTCCCACAGGCTTCCCCTTATCCTCTTTATTGATCTTTACACATTTATTTAGTTATTTACTCATCAACTTTTATTGATCAATTTATTTATTTCTCACTGCTCCATTTTCTTTTAACCGTTTCACTTTCAGCTGATGTAATGTATTCTTCTTCCCTCAGTCCTTTTTTATTCATGTGCTCGTTATCCATCCGTCTGAGTTGTATTTTGTTCTTGCATGATAAGAATTTACTAGACTCCTCTCTCTGTAACATTTCCAGTTTGTCTTCCTCCTTTTATCTGTCAAATCACTTTTTAAAAATTTGTTATTAAAGTGTCTACAAAAAAAGTTAAAGCTTATTGTTTTGTTTTGCTTAGCAGAGACTTGTCTGGAAATTATCATCAGTTATTTAGGTTGACTGTCATGAAGATCCAAATCAATCATCATGAAACTGTTATATAACTGAGAATAGTCATAGCATTTCCATCTCGGTGTCATGCCTAAAATCAAAAACTATTAAAAATGGCATTTTTCATCTGTTAGTGTCAAGACATAAACAAAAAGAAGGATTAGAATTCACATGAGAAATGTTAATAGATAATGTTTCATCAGTGATCTGCATTATTTTGTTGCATTTTCTGCTGCTCTATTAAATTAAGTGTCTTCTGCCTTTTTTTTGTTTCTATTACTGATATTTTGTAACTGTAAAGTTTGGGAGCCCCTGACTCAGAACATGCTACAGGAATGCAGATTTTGTAACAGTCAACTAAACTTCAACCTTCAGTTCACCATGAGCTTATCACATCTGCCAAACAGCAATCAACTCAGAATATCTTCATTAATCCCTACAGGCGTAATTAGTGCGGAGCAGCTTGTACACGCAGCAGCAAACAGACAACAACAAATTATACTTCAGAGCTGACATATGACTAAGATCTAGATCTTTGTGTCGAGAGAAGCTCTCAGTTCGGGAAAAGACTCAGTGTGTTGTTTGTGTAAGGTGTAGATCAAACACTTTGTTTCTCTGTAACTCTGACGGCATTTAGCTTCACTCAGCCGACGCTCATCAGCTTTAATTAGCTGTGTAATGACAGGTCTTCAAACATCCAGACTCAGCACATGCACATTCTTTTACACTACAAAAACTGAAATCTAAGCAAGTCATTGTGTCTTATTTTAGCAAAAAAAAGTCATATTACTCTTTATATGAGCCACACTCAGCAGAAAAGTCCAGAATAATGTCTTAATTCAAGACATTTAAATGCAAAAATGAGGTCTGAACTACGAGTAATGAGTCAAAAAATCTGATGAGGAAGGACAAAATTTGCTCGTCAAGTTTCTTGAGATTTGAAAGATGTCTTATTACAGAAAAATCTCTTCTTACCCCATATTTTTGACTTGTCACAAGCAATGTAGACCTATTTTTTTACTTTAAATAACCAGAAATTGGACATTTTTTCTGGACTTGTCAGATGAGTGTTGCTCTGACCAAAAATAATACCACAATTTTACTGAAAAAAAGTAGTGTGCGATACCATGAAAAGGGCCCATTTTGCCAATATCAAAAGGAGGGTGTCGAAAATAATAAAGGATAAAACAATCTCTGTAACCAGTGTCTCTGCACATGGATTAAAGCAAATAACTAATTTTCAACCATAAAATGATTATTTTGTTCTGTTTCATTCTAAAACAGTAAATTTCAATGTTCATGGTTACAACAATTATTATATTTGAGTATTCGGTGTATCCTTTTGTTTAAACAGCTTGAACACATTGGTAGATTAACTATTACAGACGCAAAGTTATGTTTCGTGAATCAGCAATGCACAGATAATCCTAAGAAACGATGTCACCTCACAAGTGCTGATCAATACTGGTAACGATATATCGATATTTTAAATTCACCCGCCCATCCCTACCGAAAAAAAGACAATGACCTGCTCATATATCAGTTTTTGCAGTGTTGGCAAGACAGACTTCCTGCTTTGAAGAATTTTGAGCAATTCATAACTAGTATTACATATCAGTTCATGGTATTTGGGGGACTTGAATGTACCAGGTTCTCTTGCAAAGTGAACTGTATCTCATTGAATCTCACACCATCTTAAGCCAACCGACATAAACTGTGCTCACCTGTCCTCCACTGTTTTCTGTACGAAACTGGTATTGTACATTATGGTCAGCGAATGCAGCCTGAGGGACACCAGTGATGGTAACTGCAGTCTGCTCCTCCGTCCCCACCGCCTCTCCTGCAACAATCAGGTCAGCAGGGTTCAGATAAGTAACAGCACCACGTGTTAGAGGATGCATTTGCTCAAAAATCTTGTCATGGTCCGAAAAGAAGCAAAACTAAACCATGCAATGAAGATTTTAATTTCAGTTAATCTTATTTGCATGAGGATGCAAACAAACAGTGCACCCACCTTCTTGTAGCTGCACCACCTCTTCTGTTTCCTGTTTGTCGTGACTGAAACAAAAAGAAAAGAAAAATGAGTCAATTCCAAACTCAACACTCAGGCTTCTCTGAGTAAAGACATTTGACAGTGTATAATGTGTAGAGTGAGTGGTACAAAGCGCCACCAAGTGGTGACATGAGGAAAGATGGAAAAACATAAAGCAATACACAAACAGGCGTGCAAGCATGACAAAAAACACATTTTCTTTAACTTTCAGTAAGACATTAGTCTAATTTGATGAGCTACATTTAAGTAAGAGTGGTTTTGATCTTCTGCACAAGACAGGACGAACTTCACAATAACCATAACACTCCTAACACCGCCCACCTGATATTACTTTATGCATTTTAAATAATAAAACGCTTCAGAAACATTAAAAAAAAAATTGAACAATGCAGTTTGAAGATTTTCTGAAAAATATTCAAGTATGCCATTGTGTTTTTGCACGTCTTGTCATGTAAATAAACAGTAATCGTGATGTTATAGATCTGCAAAAAGGCGCACAAAGTCTACCCAAAATGTTTTTAATGCTGCCGAAACGCTTCATTCCTGCAAGCTGCACAGCCCATAATTTCAAACAAAACATAAAACCCAAAGAATTCACAGAAATCAAAAGTATCTGGAGCATGCAGTCTATAAACAGAGCATTGCGTTGCAAGGAGAAAATAGGTTTTAGGCCGTGTTAGGAGCCATAGCTTAGCAGGAAGCGGGCATCAGCCTCTCACCTCGCCGAGCTGTCCAGACTCTGCTCCAGCATATCCATGAAGCTTTCCCGGTGTGTAAAAA